>BFEA01000384.1:1306758-1326151 GCA_003427395.1 Chara braunii | reverse complement strand
TTCTACTTACTCTACTCTCACTTTCTCTTCATTTCTCTACTTGGATGCAAATCGCAACTTTGATTCTTGCTCATCCTAGTGTTTTGATGATGATTGGTGCTTGTTGATGTCCTATTGTTCACTCTCATGAGAATCGTCACTTTCTCCCTTGTGATTTCATGCATTTGGGCGAGTTCTACTCACTCTGCTTCCACTTTCTCCCCATTTTTCTACTTCGATGCAAATCACAACTTTGATTTTTGCTCATTCTAGTGATTAGATGATGTTTTGTGCGTGTTTGATCTTATTCTTGACTCCCATGTGACTCGTGATTTAATGCATTTGAGTGAGTTCTGCTCACTCTACTCTCACTTTCTCTCCATTTCTCTACTTGGATGCAAATCACAACTTTCATCCTTGCTCATTCTAGTGATTAGATAATAATTACTGCTTGTTTGGTCCTATTCTTCACTCCCATGTGAATCGTCACTTCCCCCCTTGTGATTTCATGCATTTGAGTGAGTTCTACTCACACTACTCTCACATTCTCTCAATTTCTCTACCAGGATGCATATCGCAACATTGATTCTTGTTCATCTTAGTGTTTTGATGATGATTAGTTCCTGTTTTGTCTTATTCTTCACTCCCATGAGAATCGTCACTTCCCCCCTTGTGATTTCATGCAATTGGGTGAGTTTTACACACTCTACTCTCACTTTCTCTCCATTTCTCTACTTGGATGCAAATCACAACTTTAATTATTGCTCATTCTAGTGATTAAATGATGTCTTGTGCTAGTGATTAAATGATGTCTTGTGCTTGTTTAGTCATATTCTTCACTCCCATGCGAATCGCTACGTTTCCCCTTGTGATTTCATGCATTTGGGTGAGTTTTATTCACTCTACTCTCACTTTCTCTTCATTTCTCTACTTGAAAGGAAATCGCAGCTTTGGTTCTTGCTCATCGTAGTGTTCTGAGGATCATTAGTGCTTGTTTTGTGCTATTCTTCACTCCAATGAGAATCGTCACTTTCCCCCTTGTGATTTCATGCAATTGGATGAGTTCTACTCACTCTACTCTCACTTTCTCTCCATTTCTCTACTTGGAAGCAAATCGCAACTTTGATTCTTGCTCATTCTAGTGATTAGATGATGTTTTGTACTTGTTTAGTCTTTTTCTTCACCCTCATATGAATCGTCACTTTCCCTCTTGTGATTTCATGCATTTGTGTTACTTCTGCTCACTCTACTCTCACTTCCTCTTCATTTCTCTACTTGGATGCAAATCGCATCTTTGATTCTTGCTCATACTGCTGATTAGATGATGATTAGTGTTTGCTTTGTCTTATTCTTCACTCCCATGTGAATCGCCTCCTTCCCCCTTGTGATTTCATGCATTTGGGTGAGTTGTACTTACTCTGCTCTCACTTTCTCTTCATTTCTCTACTTGAATGCGAATCACAACTTTGATTCTTGCTCATTCTAGTGATTAGATGATGTTTTGTGCTTCTTTAGTCCTAAACTTCAGTCCCATGTGAATCGCCACTTTCCCCCTTGTGATTTCATGCATTTGGGTGAGTTCTACTTACTCTACTCTCACTTTCTCTTCATTTCTCTACTTGGATGCAAATCGCAACTTTGATTCTTGCNTTCTACTTACTCTACTCTCACTTTCTCTTCATTTCTCTACTTGGATGCAAATCGCAACTTTGATTCTTGCTCATCCTAGTGTTTTGATGATGATTAGTGCTTGTTTTTGTCCTATTCTTCACTCTTATGAGAATCGTCACTTTCTCCCTTGTGATTTCATGAATTTGGGCGAGTTCTACTCACTCTGCTTCCACTTTCTCCCCATTTCTCTACTTCGATGTAAATCAAAACTTTGATTTTTGCTCATTCTAGTTATTAGATGATGTTTTGTGCTTGTTTAGTCCTATTCTTGACTCCCATGTGACTCGCGACTTTCCCCCTTGTGATTTAATGCATTTGAGTGAGTTCTGCTCACTCTACTCTCACTTTCTCTCTATTTGTCTACCACTTCCCCCCTTGTGATTTCATGCATTTGAGTGAGTTCAACTCACTCTACTCTCACATTCTCTCCATTTCTCTACTAGCATGCATATCGCAACATTGATTCTTGCTCATTGTAGTGATTATATGATGATTAGTGCTTGTTCGGTTCTATTCTTCACTCCCATGTGAATCGCCACTTTCCCCCTTGTGATTTCATGCATTTAAGTGAGTTATTCTCACTCTATTCTAACTTTCTTTCCATTTCGCTACTTGGATGCAAATCGCACCTTTGATTTTTGCTTTTTCTAGTGATTAGATGATGATTAGTGCTTGTTTGGTCCTATTCTTCACTCCCATGTGAATCGTCACTTTCCCCTTTGTGATTTAATGCATTTGAGCTAGTTGTACTCACTCTACTCTCACTTTCTCTCTATCTCTCTAGTTTGATGTAAATCACAACTTTGATTCTTGCTCATTCTAGTGATAAGATGATGTTTTGTGCTTGTTTTGTCCTATTCTTCATTCCCATGTTAATCTTCACTTTCACCCTTGTCATTTCATGCATTTGGGTGAGTTATACTCACTCTTCTCTCACTTTCTCCTCATTTCTCTACCTGGATGAAAATCGCGATTTCAATTTTTGCTCATCCTAGTGATAAGATGATGATTAGTGTTTGCTTTGTCATATTCTTCACTCCCATGTGTATCGCCACTTTCTCCCTTGTGATTTCAAACATTTGGGCGAGTTCTACTCACTCTTCTCTCACTTTCTCCCCATTTCTCTACTTTGATGCAAATCACAACTTTGATTCTTGCTCATTCTAGTGATTAGATGATGTTTTGTGTTTGTTTAGTCATATTCTTCACTCCAATGCGAATCGGTTTTTTCCCAATTGTGATTTCATGCATTTGGGTGAGTTCTACTCACTATCATCTTACTTTCTCCCTATTTCTCTACTTGGATGCAAATCGCAACTTTGATTCTTGCTCATTCTAGTGATTAGATGATGTTTTGTGCTTGTTTCGTCCTATTCTTCACTCCGATGTGAATCGCCAGTTTCCCCCATGTGATTTCATGCATTTGGGTGAGTTCTACTCACTGAACTCCCACTTTCTTCCCATTTCTGTACTTGGATGCAAATCGTAAGTTTGATTATTACTCATCCTAGTGTTTTGATGATGATTAGTGCTTGTTTGGCCCTATCCTTCAGTCCCATGTGAATCGCCACTTTCCCCCTTGTGATTTCATGCATTTGGGTGAATGCTACTCACCCGACTCTCAATTTTTTTTCATTTCTCTACTTGGATGCGAATCGCAACTTTGTTTATTGCTCATTCTAATGATTAGATGATGTTTTGTGCTTGTTCAGTCCTATCCTTCACCCCCATGTGAACCGCCACATCCCCTTTGTGCTCTAATTGGAATACTGCATGCTTTCACCCCCCCCCCCCTTGTTTTATTCGAACGTGGTAACTGGAAGATAAGTAGGGAGCTGCCGATTAAATGTTTAAATCACTGTTGCTGCTGCTGTTTCTGATAGCTGCAGATCCTCAGCTGCTGATAAGGTCTGGCCAAGCCAGACATCTGCTACTGCAAGGAAAAGCAAGTGGCTAGGTGCCCGACGCAAGACCGCCCCGAGAACAGCAAACGGACCAAAATGACCCGGCGGCACCTCTATGACAAACCTGTGAAACCTGGGGTATGAGGCCTGAAAATTCTCAAACCTCTTATCCTAGGCATAAACAAGTGGGGTGCAGACCCAGCAGACCATCTGATTCCATTTTTCTGAAAAATAAAAAAACGGACTTCCCCGAACTGTTCGCCTTGACGCCCGGCGGCGCCCGAAGTAGGCAAGTGGACCCAAACGGCATCAGAATCAAGCCAAACTTTACAGAGGCCTTCCCTGTGGTACAGTAAGAGGGTCCACCAAGTTTGGAGTCATTCTGAGGACGTTTGGGGCAGGAAACACAGACGTGTGTTTTTCGGCTCTCCATACTTGGTCGAAAACGACAAAAACGACAAAAATGCCGGAATCTGCAAACTGCGAATTTTGCGAAATTTTCTGCAGACTGTGATTGCTGCAAAACTKTGTTTTCTGCATATTGGCTGTAGGATTAGTACTGTAAGACTGTGTTTTGTGTCCGGGGTTAGAAGATATGCCGGAGAACAAACCTGGATACTTAGACTGGGGGGAGGGCGAAGCCAGCCACCCTCCACCTTCTTCCTCCACCTCCTCCTTCACCCATCCACCATAGCCAATCACCTTCCACCTTTTTCCTCCACCATCTCCTTCACCCATCCACCATAGCCAACCACCCTCCACGTTTTTTCTCCACCACCTCCTTCACCCATCCACCATAGCCAACCACCTCGCACCTTCCTCTTCCACCATCTCCTTCACCGATCCGCCATAGCCAATCACCTTCCACCCTCTTCCTCCACCATCTCCTTCACCCATCCACCATAACCAACCATCTTCCACCTTCTTCCTGCACCTCCTCCTTCACCCATCCACCATAGCCAATCACCTTTCACCTTCTTCCTCCACCATCTCCTTCACCCATCCACCATAGCTAACCACCTTCCACCTCCTTCCTCCTCCATCTCCTTCACCCATCCACCATAGCCAGCCACTTTGCACCTTCTTCCTCCACCACCTCCTTCACCCATTCACAATACTCAACCACCTTCCCCCTTCTTCCTCCTCCATCCTCCTCATCCATCCACCATAGCCGACAACCTTGCACCTTCTTCCTCCACCACCTCCTTCACCCATCCACCATAGTCAACCGCCTTGCGCCTTCTTCCTCCTCCATCCTCTTCACCCATCCTCCATAGCCGACCACCTCGAACCTCCTTCCTCCACCGTCCTCTTCTGCCACCCGAAGATCGGGAGCAAAAGGGGAGGCACCACGGAGCGCAAGGAACGATGGGTAGGACGGTAGGGCTTGCTAGGGGGTAAGGTCGATTAGGAGTTAGGAGTCTCTCTCTCTCTCTCTCTCTCTCTCTCTCTCTCTCTCTCTCTCTCTCTCTCTCTCTCTCTCTCTCTCTCTCTCTCTTTCCCTAGAGCCTTGACCTTCACCTTACCCTCTCCCCCTCTTCCTTCTTGGCACGTGACTAACCCTTCCCCTCTCACTTGTTACATTGCCAGGGGTTGAACGTTAAGAAGAAGCGGTCCTCACTCGGTGGAGAAAGAGGGCAAGGGAAGGGTAGCCGGTCCCTTGCGCCACCAAGAAGGAGAAAGGAAAGCCCTTGAAAATTTGGAAGACAAGGACCTTGAGAAAGTGGGAAAGTGAGAGTTTGGCACAAGATCAGTTGACTCAAACGTTTCTCTGACTGCATGACTAAGGAAAAGGCATGGCTTGACTGTGGAAAGGAAGGGAAAGATAAGGGAAGCATGAAAGAGAAAAGAACTTAGGCTTGCAGGAATGGCGATGTGTTGACCCCAATGGGGGATTGTATTGGTCTTTGCGTGTGTGTGAGATTATGCAGGTAAGTAGCTTAGGATGAATTGAGCGGGACTGGGTCCGGGGTATGCGGGCGAAAGGGAAGGATGAAGATCGGATGGAAAGGCCGAAAGCCTAGCATAAGTTCTGAGACGGGCGGGCCTTAGTGTGGGATGCTTGGAACAAAGGATCAAAAGAGTGAAAAAGAGGGGGGGCGTGGCTTTGCAGGACGAATGTGTGTTTTATCTCTTTGAATGCAATATGGAAGCCTGAAAGGACTAAGGGCGGGCGATGGGTGTATTAAAGGGGATACATGGGTTGGACGGCGCCGCCGCACCCCGAAGATGCCATAGGGATTGTTGTGCTTAGTGAAAAGGTGTGTGGTCCAAGGATGACACTTGGCCTACGCACAAAAGAAGAGAAATCCTCAATAAACACCCCCTGGACTGCATGTGTATTGAAAGGGCCACATTTAAATGAATCAAGAAAACGCCGCGAGTGACCGTAAAGCTACCATCTAGCGCGAGAGCGGAGCTACATCCCCCAATGTTAAAGCCCTCTCGCAAATGGCTCATCCCCATCCATCTCATAGCACTAGGTGGGGGTGCCCATGTGACGAACGCTCCGCGCCCTAAGCTTGAGCGTGGTCGGAGCAGAGCGAACTGGGACCCACAACGGGGTCGACTCAGGCTCGAAAGTCTATCAGGGTACGGCCCCACAAGAAATGGTGGAGGTGCCGGGTATGGGTTAAATTGACCCATGCGATTCCGAAGGGGGCGCCCGACGTATGATCGTGAACACAATCGAAGAGAAAAAAATTGGACTTGTGTTTGCTCTTCGCTTTGAGAGAATCAGACTTGAGGGCGGCTGGGCGCATGGCATGGCCAGGCCTGGAGGAATAACATGCATGTTGCAACTTATTCGCTTACTCCCTGGTGGAGTGGGTCTAGCCCCCCTTCCTCCGGTACTGGTGTTCGCCTGTCTGGGGAAGCCTCGAGCAAGTTGCAGGTCGACCCCTCCTCTTCCTGTGAAAGAGGGGCTCCGGTTACCTGGCAGGCGGTTGGTGCTTCGGCTTTGGCCGGGGTCCAATGAAAATCCCGCGGCGGAGTGATCCGACCGATTGGGTGCTCTCCTCCCTTCTTCTTCTGAGCCCAGTGGGCTCATGCACTGTACACTTCAAACGTTAAAATAAACAAACATGAACACAACGGTTATCAAGAAGGAACAATCCTACCCTATGAAAGGACAGACAATAGAAGATAAGGGGACTCCAAGGAAAACTAGCTCACCTTTGAAGATGCTCACGAGAAGGAACCAACCACTTTGTATGGACAATAAGGGGAGTGGTACGCACAGTCCCGAGAGAAAATTGTGAGACATGGGTAGGAAGCGTTGGGTGCGCTAAAGGGAAAAACACTTGTTCTATATGTGTCCCACTTGGGACTTGTGGATTGCATGAAAGGGGAATTGAGTGTCCTGCCACTTCGGAAGGAAATTGTGGGTGTGCACCGACTGGTGCGGGTGGCGGAACGTCGTTCCTTCGGGGTGTCGGGTTTCATGTGCAACGGTCATGCCACCGAGCTGTCGGACGGGAGTTTGTCACATCGGTTGATTAGTAGCATTCTCGTCCGGGGGGGGGGTCCGAGCATGGTTCGACACCTTGTCCGGGCGGGGTGCGAAACATCTCCTTAGTAGGGCATCAGCCTGTTGGCTGGCGGGGGAAGACCACCGCATGCGGGGCCGGGAAAGGACTCTGGAGGTGATTAGTAGCCTCTCGTGGTACGGCATGGTAAAGGCTGATTCTTATCGGACCGATGAATGTGAATGCCCGGACGACCGACTTTTGTCCTTACCGGGGTACGCGGGGTGATTCCCGGTGCCAACGGGGGTGTGCAAGAGCGGCAAGACGGGACGGGGTATTCTGGGCGAGAAGGTGAGGGTGTCCCCTCCACGCGAGTCTGGGTATCACGCTCGCGACGGTTGAGATGTGCTTGAGGTACGGGATAAAACTCTGCCGAAAGTAACAGTGGAGAGACCACTTTTTGGAAAAAGACCGATGAGGAGATGACCGGCCTGTGTGGGAGGATTGCCTTTTTTTTTTTTTTTTTTTTTTGCCTCCCTCTGCAAAGCTGCTTGAGATTGTTGGGGAGGGATCAAGTTTCTAAGTCTATTCTCGCCCTCCTATCTAAGTCCGCACGAGTGAGAGGAGAAGGGAGGGAGTAAGGATAGGAGTCGAAAGGAAAGGAATCAAGAAAAGGAATGCCGACTGATGGTGACCACTTGAAGGTGCGACGGGGCGACGATACTCGGGAAATGGGCAAGGGAAATTAGGGAGACCCGGATGAGGGGTACGAAATAATTCTCATCTAGGAAAAGAGTTAGCCTGACCAAAGGGGCCGTGCGGTGCTCTTTTATAGAAAACGGAAACCGGGGCTGGGAAAACCGAGATGGCGCGGTGACTGTCGTCTCCAATCTATTCTAGCGGTCCGGAAATGCCGATAGATGTAAAGGACGGGGTATCCGTCGTCCTCCCGGAGGAAAGAACGTGGACAGACCTAGAACCAACCTATCAAACTGTGATGCTAGACGAGAAGGACGCGTTCCTCTGTATAGAGACGATATGGACTAAGGTCAGCCTTACGAGATTGTCGCCGAGCTTGATGGATTTGGAATTTCGGGGGACGGTGGAAACCCGAGGGTGGGTCTACCTATCCCAGGGAAGTGAAAATGCAATGGTAATAGAATTGGTATTGGGCACTGCGCCGGACTTGCTGTTTAGGCAGGCGGAGCGGGAGGTAGTATGGGCAGCGTGTCAGCGGGCGGAAATGGGGAAGAAATAGGGCCTTTCGGAGGGAACTGGGCGAAAGAGTTAGCTGATATGCTAAACTACCTTAGCACTGACGACGTCTACGTCCCTAACCTAGTACATTGGCGGATAGTTTACCAAAATGTGGCAATACGGAAGACCTTCTTAGAAGGGCTGAGGAAGTTGTTCTATGACGAAGAGGATGATTTCAGCGACGGCGGGGACGATGACGAGATAGAGGATTATGATCTCTGAGAAGCGAGGCTTACCCGGGGGAAAATGGATGGTCGGCTCTTTGCAAGAAGGAAAACAATGGTTAGGGAACTACTGCTAAGGGACTGCATGTTTAAAGGATGGGAGCCGAAACGAGTCGAAAGGGGGAGAGAGATGTCCATACCAGCGGATAATGAATGGAGAGGGACCACATGTGATTGGATCGGACTCGAGATTGCACCGGAATTGTCGTACCTGTGGATAAAACGCATCTGGAACCCGATAAGGGAGGAGGAAGGATGGGAGGAGATTGCGGAAGGAAGGGTGGAATCGGTCGGGACGGTCATCCTCTCAGAGCAAGGGTGACACCTATTTTGCACAACGCTTGCGGCATAATATAGTCCGCTGTGGCTTCTAGAGAATGTCGAGGCGAGGACTCGGAGGGCAGGCAAGAGGTTTGCCAACAAAGGATGGGATGTGGTCCATAATAAGATCCTGATGGGGGGATGGAAGGATTTTAGACCTCCCTGTCTACGAACCAAGATTTGGATACCCGAGTTCGTGACAAACTGGTTTAGGGGTTTTGACCACGTCGCAGAGGTGGCTAGCACTATGGAGCGGATACACGTAGATTGTGCATGACTGTCAGAAGAGTTTTATAAAACACCGTTGAAATTTGGGCCCTTTCACGGTGACAAAGCCCGGGAGGTCTTCATCATTTTGAATATAGACTGATACGATCAGCTAGAGGTAGCCCCAGAGAGGCGGTTAATGGAAGGCTCAAAATTCGGCGAATTTTGGCGAATTTTTCACCGAAACTGTCATATTTCCCTGAATTTTTACTCTTTTCTCAGTTTTTCTTTTTGCCTGTTATATATGTGTTTTAGGGTATATTTGTATTCAGTTTCACCGTATTTGAAGTAATAACAAAAAACTTAGCAAAAACAGCAGATTCGAAAAAAGTTTTGGCGAACTCCTAAAGCTACTCCGAATAAGGATTTATAGTGCTCTCGAGTTTGATTTTTTTTTTTTTTTTTTTTGCCTGATTGGTTTTTGGTGTTTGTATTATGACCCTGCATAGTTTGTTCGCAAAAGTTTCGAAAACATTGTGTGTATATTTGTATTCAATTTCGCTGTATTTGAAGTAGTAACAAAAAACTTAGCAAAAACAACAGACTCGAAAAAAACTTTGGCGAACTCCGAAAGCTACTCCGAATAAGGATTTATAGTGCTCTCAAATTTGATTTTTTTGTTTTTTTTTTTGCCTGATTGGTTTTTGGTGTTTGTATTATGACCCTGCATAGTTTGTTCGCCAAAGTTTCGAAAACATTGCGTGTAGCGACGCGGCGAAAAACCCCGAATTTTTTGCCTTCCATTAACCGCTAGTGTAGCCCCAGAGATCAGGGAAGCCATAATCCGCAGAGAGGTAGCGGCAACACCTTGCTATGTGGATGATGTGTTCAAACTATTCGAGGTAATGTGGTCCAATTAAGAGCAGGAAAAACCCGAACTAGCAGGGTAAGCTAGGGGGTAAGGCGAGAGGAAAATAAGGAAGAGGAAAATTAGTGGGTGACGTAGAAGGGAGAACATGTATATTATGCGGGTCATCCAGGCGTAAAGTACTAAGACAAGGAATGGGGTGTCCGACTATTGTGGGGATCATTGCGGCGTTACAGGATAGGGATCAAAGGCGGGTAGATGATACGCGATGGCGCGAAGGAGGACGTTCCTCGAGGATCGCCCGCTGGGGATTGAGCCGCCAAGGGAAGTGACTGGCGGTATAGAGATCAGCCTACCCACCGTAAGTGAGTCCCGCACCCGATGATGGATTGGATCGGGATCGAGCTTATGGAGAATACGGTTTACCTGGTAACCAAGGTTAAATGGTGTGCAGATGGGGTTGACAGGTGGAACCCGGACCCGCGGGGGCATGTGCGTGTGGAAGGTTGGTTGTATAATTCGGAGAATGGATGGCGCACGTTCGGGTTCCTACTAGCATCTGGAGAAAATTCACTGAGCATGTTCGAAGAAGCATGGCAGTTAGTGTGGCAGGCGGTGTTCGAGTTCGCAGACCCGGAGTGCGACGACGTAACAACGGACCTTAGGGTGGCCATGACCGGGATTTTTAATTTGCCTAATGAGGATGTTCAAATGAAATTGTCACCTTTCTTACTAGAAACACTGGGCGCGCTGAATCTTGTCAGACGAGCAGTGGCCGACCACGCCAACCTGACGTTTGAAGAAGCGACGGTCCACCGGGAATATTACCGGGCCTTCCAAGAGATAGGGTCATTCGACGGTAAGCAGAGGTATGAGGTGTTGCGAATATTGCGCGCCGTATTCACCACAAGGCCTAGAGTTCCAGTTGTTGGCGATGAGGTTCTATGGGGCATCGTCCAAAGAGAAATAAATCAGGGGCTGATTTACGTAGACGACCTGTACCGCCTATATGAGCTATAACAAGTGGAGATAGGTCGATACCGGGGAAAAGAGAAAAGAGAATAAGGAAGAAAAGGGAGGGCGGATAAGAGGTAGGAAGTTGCTTAGTGGTGGTCTGAGGAATGGATGAAATAAGCAGGACTCGCGTGCTGTTTAAACTGTGCAGGGAGCCGCTAATTGACGATGACAATGAGACGCGCCCGGATGTCGCGACGACCCACGCACCCTCGGTCGCCCACAGGAAGCGGAGACGGATGGGAGGTGTCACTTCCAGCAAGCTACGTGGTTCGAGGGATTGACACAGAATGGAGAGTTGTGACCTTAGGGAGGGACCAAACCTTCATGATGGTAGAATGTTTGTGGAGTGGTATGAGGTTCAATAGGGGGTCAGGGGACGATCTATATGCTGATTTGAGGGTGACAGGGACCATATACCTACCGGAAATGGATGGCACATGCTAGGAACCGAGATGGCACTAGGACATTGGTTGCTGCCAATCTTCCAAAGGGCTGCCAGGGCGGTAAACCAGATAGGTCAGGAGGTTCGGGGGAGAAGGAAAGTAGGGCTGAGAACTCGGGTGGAGGTAGGAGGTTGGCGAGAGTTTAGTTAGGGCCCCGATGACAGGATTGTGGTGTCAAGGACCCCGTTGCATGGTAGACTTGGTATTCGGCAGCCTCTCGAGGGCAAGGGACTTGGTGCACTCGACCCTAACCTGGATCCACCACTTCCAGCCACAGACGGGAATGTTTTACGATGTGTCAGTAAGGCATGGACCGTTTTGGGGAAATCGGGCCCGTGAACTGCTCGAACTCATCGAAATCCTGATATTTGGAGTACCTCGTTTGGCGTTTGAAGAATATGAACTTATGAACCAATAATTATCAAGGAAATAGAAATGGGAGAAAATTACCTTGCGGGGGTGGCTAACCTGTTCGAAGAACCTGACGAACAGGACAGGCATGAGGGTCCGGCGTGAGAAAAGTACCGAGGAAGGCAGCAAAAGTAAAGGCTAGAAACAAAATGAGGGGTTAGTCATCTGCGGAGGATAGTGGTCGAAGTCACATTCTACCTGAGAATACGACAGGAAGGGACTAGGAAGGCCACTACCGCTAAGGAAGCTGAGGGTATCCAAAAGTCAGGGAGGCAAAAGGGCCACCATCGAAAGGAGAACCGCCAACCCTGGATACCACCTTAGAACCGAGGCACGACAGTGGCAAAACGCCAAACCTCGGAAGCGAGCCTTCCGATAGAGGGAAAGGTAAGCGACCCCCCGTTGAGCAAGAAAAACTTAATAAGCCGTCACGGCCGATATGAGACGGAAAACATGGGAATGGCAAAAATGGGGAGGACCTTAGGACCTGGGAGCTGGGGAAGTTGTGAACGACCGGTCGTTTCGCAAAAAAAATTTCCATGTGCGGGATTAGGAAAGGATGGCGTCAGAGGAAGAGGTTGGGAACCTGCGGAGCAAGGGGAGTCAGGGCACGGAAAGGGGCGCGGAACGGAACGAAGGGTCGGTAAGGGATCGAGAGTTCCGAAGGGAACCAAGGAAGACGGGAAGGATATCTCAATAGGGGAAAGTTCGGGGAAATTTGGAGGAAGCAAACGGGGATACCAGGAGAATAAGGAAGGGTGGGACAAGGAAAGGTCGAGTCCGCGAAACTCAGATGGGGTCATATCCAAGAAAGTGAAACTTTTGGACGCCCGATGTAGGTTAGCAGAGATAGAAAAGCGAACTGCGGAATACAAGGCAAGCTTATTGAGGAGATGATGACTGGGAATGGAGGGGATCTTCCGGGGGAGGAGCTACGAGAGGAGCGGAGGACCAGCCAGGGCGAAATCAGGCACGGAAGGAAGGATAGTAGCCACAGGAGGACGCCTAATAAGAAAGGGAAGGAGAAAGGGGACTCCCCGGGCATAGAAGCGGAAAAAGGTACGAAATCGTCTGCCATAGACAGTGGTGCTAGCCGCTTGCCTGCCCCCCCGAAAATAACAAAGGGGTGTGACGGACTTTGGAGTCTTAGAGAAAGGGTGTTGAGATGGTTCGATCCATAAGGAACAACAAAAATCGGAGAGAAGCAGAAGGATAGCAAGGAAGGAGAGGGGACCATTACGGCTGGCGAAACATGTAGCTCCGAGGGAGGTCTCAAGAAAATAGTATCCACCCTCACTCGGGCATTGAACAAAAATTAGGGGTACCTCGCGAATGCCAAGAGGAAACTCACCTTCGATGGGGCGAACATTACGAAATTCCCAATAGACTACGAGAACCTAGCAGCCTTGTTGAAATGAAGTGAGGAGGAGAAAATGAACCACATGTGTCACTGAGCCTAGGAAGAGATATAATGGCCATCGTCACCGCCAGCGAATCCTGGAAGGAGATCCGAAATGAAATGATGAGGAAATACCTAAAGGCGGAGAAAATGGCAACATAAGTTGAATTGACAGCCGTTCAGAGGAAGAACTATCCAACTTACAACAACTTCCTGAGGGCATTTACTCTAGTGGCGTTACGGATTCCCGGGGTAACAGACCGGATCATGAGCAAGTACTTCCTTAGGCAATTCTCTGAGTTCGACAAGGACAAGATTCTGTCGGCCTACCAACAAACCAGCAAGTTTGAGTACACAAGGGACGTTGACTTCAGCACGGTGACAGACCTCGCAGAGAAGACGGTGGTAACCGAGACATTAGCCCTGCTTAAGGAAGGAGAAGTCATAGACTTGACCGGAAAGACGAGAGACAAGGTGAAGAAGGGGATAAAAAGCTTGCACGAACGAGTGCACGAAGTCGATAACAAGATAGAAAGGGTGAAAAATGCATTTTCGGTAATGCAGGCGCAAGTATCCCGACCCGCCCTCCCGCCCCAAGAGGCCGTAGTTCCGACAGCCGTAGCCAACCGAGGATACGGTAGGAAAGATCAGGCCAATGAGCAGTGTAGATATCGCATGATGGTCGGACACTTTGTGCGAGTCTGCCCAAGACTCAATCACGATATTATTAGGCAGAGATGTAGTAGGTCCCTCAAAGGCGAAAGTTTCGGACCCCAAGGGGAACGGATAAACTGGAATTCGCCTAGTGGAATGCGGCGCGCCGTTATTACCCTGAACAATCTTGACGTAGCAACCGTAGAAGCCGAGTCGGTAGTCGACATTGTTTGGGACCAGCCGCGGGGGCGTGGAGCACAGGTCAATTTCATCCTAGAGAGTAATGGACAGGATAGGGTGAACATTACCACCCGGCGGGCATGGGCGAAAAAAAAATTTATCCGAGACACAGTAATGGAGGAGGTTGCAGGAAGCAGCGCAAATCAAGGTGAACCCGAGTGGAAAAACAAGGAAAGAAGAACCGATAGACAAAGCCACAGCGGCAAAGAAGAAATTCAAATACCAAATCTCGATCTTGATCATGCCAGAAATCGATGACACCCTGAGCAAGTTGTTGGGAACCATGGTGTCTATATCCTTCCAAACTATGTTGCAAGTAAGCCCGAGACTGCTCAAAGGACTCAAACAACTCCTAACTCGCAGACGCATAGAGGTGGAAAAGGTTCCGGAACTGCAAGAAGAGGAAATGGAGGCTGAGGCGCCGCAAGGGGTCGCCAACCTCCAAGGGATACCAAGAGACTTGGAGGACCTGGAAAAAGTCGTTGCAGACATACGCCTAAGCCTACCCGACCGAGAAGGTGGCGAAGTCATGAGGGCACTACCTGGAACGAAGCTCAGTTTCCATGCATTGCCCGTACGAAAGTTCAAAGTCCAGATTGGGACCCATCATACTGACGAACTAGTAGACGGGGGTGCGGAAATCGCTCTCATAAAAAGAGACTTCGCAACGATCACGGGTTGTACCGTAAATAAGGAGGTAACAGGGAGCACCCGGGGAGCCGACAGAGAAATTATATTCGCTGGGTACGTCACCAAATGGGCGGTCAAGGCAGGGGTCAGGGAGTCGATCTGGTCATTTCAGCGGATGACCGTAATGGAAGAAATGGACCACGACATAATCCTCGAGAGACCATGGTGCGCCAACGTAGAAATGATAGGCATGCACTTACACGACGACACGTACATGGTAGATATCGAGGACCCAGTGACCGGCCGGGGGTAATTGCTCCGACTCCTTGGGACAGGAGGAGACCCTCCGAAGGGAAAGTTGGCAGCCTGGTCACCAACGTTCGAGGACAGTGCGCGGATCAGGTACCACAAAGTAGGGGTGGACCCGACAACACTTGCCAAATTTGAGGAGGAGGTTCGAAAGGGCTACTGTTTGAACGGGAAGTTAGTTAGCGTTCAACCCGCATCGCGGAAATAACGAAGTCGAGTCCGACCGTTCATTTTTTAGAAGAACGATCCCAGAAGGAAGTGTTCGGGATGAGACGGAGGTCCAACCGGGGGCTCGAAGATTCGTCTGGGTTGACCTACAGGACATCAAGGATTTACTCCAGCGTTTTCTAGTACATAATATCACCGCTAGTGGACCAAAGAGCATCCTGGCGATCCCAGAGGTGACCATACTAGGGTTTCGCTGGGGGGCCTATGGAAGGAAGCATGACCCGATAAAAACGGATAAGATCTCTCAGAGGCCAACACCCTTGCACACCACGATGGAGGTACGAGCCTTCCTGAGAGTGGTTGGGTTCTAGCGGATCTTTATGAAAAGCTTTGCCAAGACAGTCGAGCCTATCCGCGTGATGATTAGAGAAGAAGGAACTATGGAATGGACCGAGGAAAGGGAGGCAGCAGTCCAGACCCTCAAGGACATACTGACTTCCGACCAGGTCACCTTGGCAACACCCTGCTTCAACGTTGAAGTAGGACGACCGTTTATTCTGGAGACGGACGGAGGACCTTTGGCGGTAGGAGGTGTCTTAGTACAGAAAGACAAGGAGGGCAAAGAAAGGCCAATTAGGTTCGAAAGCAGAACCTTCAACTCGGCGGAACGGTGATACTCCCAATTAAAAAATGAGGTTTTGATCGTCCTACATTGCCTCAAGACCTTTCAAGCCTACCTATTCGGAAGACGGTTTATCTTAAGGATCGACCCGACCAAAGTCGTAGGAGCGTTAAAGAACTATAGGCCTATAGATCCAACTGTTAGGAGGTGGATAGGCTTTATCTGGCAATTCGATTACAAGATCGAGCGAATTGCGGGGCTCCGGAGCAAGGCAGACGGGCTAAGTCGGGTCTGCATCACACCGGAAAGGGTAAAGGATGCGGAACCAATCGACGTCTTTTTGGAATACGAGGGAGGAACCCTCGTCGTGGATAACGAAATGACGAGTCTCGCATGCACGCCAGAATAATTGTTGATTCAAACTTTGGAAAGAGGGGCGCCTGCCATAGTTGCGGAGCTCAGGGAAGGGTCAGTCACCACAGCGAGGCGTAGGGATGAAAAGGATTCGTGGGGGGCAGCAGTGGGGCCGAAAGTGGAGTTGATGGCAATGGTCGTTGGGTCGGGACGCCGTGATGTGCCTAGTAGAATCGTGGGCGCAAAGGGAGCTGCAGTATTTAGTGAATTGGACTCAGGAAAAGCGAGGTATGAGCCAGGAAGGACAACAATTGTTTCCTCGTACAGATGTATGACGGCATCTTCCGAGAGATCGGCCCGCTACTTATAGGGAACAAGCAGCCTACGGAAGTCAGCCTCAAGGCAAGAGAGGAAGCTGAAAAGTATGTCTTGAAGAGCGGTCACCTGTTTAAAAGGGAGGAAGGGATAACACCTAAGCGAGTTATGTGCGGAAGATCTAGACAACTGGACGTCATACAAGCAATGCATGATGGGCTGGCCGGGGAACATCGATCGTCGAAAGGGACTCTTGCAAAAATCACGTCGTTTTATTTCTGGCCAGGCATGGCTGGTATGGTGACCACTTATTGTCAAACGTGCCTGATTTGCCAAGAAAGGAGTTCCGCGCGTGTCTTTGAACCTCTTAGACCTACTCGGGTGTTGGGGCCAGGGCATCTGGTCCATCTCGACCTCGCGGTCATATGCCTATATCGACTGACGGAGACAGATATATCTTGAACGCAGGAGATAACCTGAGTGGTTACGTAGAGGCGGTGACTCTTAAAAGGAAGACGGGGAAGGGAGTAGCAGATTGGATAAAAGACTTTTACCTAAGGCACCCCTTTATTCAGAGGTTCATAGCGGATAATGGGACGAAGTTCGTGAACCAGGAAGTTCTAGGCAAACTCAAGATGTTGTGCTTGCCTATCAAGATCATGGAGCCGTATCACCCTGAGGCCAACGCACCTGTAGAAAGGGGGCACCAGACCTTGAAAAACACAATTGCTAAGTTGGCAGCAAACGACCTGGGGAATTGGCCCTGGTACCTTAAGCATGCAGTCTTCTCAGAGAACATGACGCCGAAAAGGACGACGGGGTGTATTCCGGCTAAGCTCTGGTATAGGGTCGGTAAGCGGGTGGGGTTGAACACCTTCAAGCTTGAGGATCTTGGTGGTACCGGATTAGAGGGGTCATTCCCGGGTCAGAGGTTGGTCAGGTTCCTAAGACGGGACCCAGTGGAACAATGGTTGCAGGAGACTGAAAATTGACGACCTGAGAAATGGGCAGCAGTTACATCTGGATCATAATCTTGTACCTTCCTTATGTGAAAATGATCATGAATGCGAGGTTTTGTTTTCCATCTTTTTGGGGCAAGGGTAACTGCCTGGGCTGAATGCGGATGGGGTTGGGAGCCCTGGGACAATGTATCATAGTTTTTGTGGGGCAGTGATGGAATAATCTATATGGGGTATCTATGTGCTGGGACAATGTACCATAGTTTTTGTGGGATGGTGGGAATGTCCGCCTACAACGCCTGTGGGAAGAGCTATCTACCATATGGGATGAATGAGGAGTTTTGGGGCGTAAACCTACAAGTCCTGCAACTTGAGTGAAAGAGAATGTGCGGATTTGGGGACCGTTGTGCGTGATTTTTGTTATGTGTCCACAGAGTCAGGGAAAGAGAAAGCGGCAGAAAAGACAAAAATGAAATTCGATAACGAGAACGACAGCAACTTCATCAATAGGCCCAGTGAGGAACAAGAAACAAGACCAGCAGGGGGGCCAAACACCCAAAAGAGAAAATTGTATGTGGGGTTTGATTTCAAATTGGTTGTAGGCAGGGGAGGAAGAAAGCACAAAACCAGGGGGCCCTCACCTCTTAGAGAAGGGGAAGGGATATATGTCTCGTCTCGGAGTGAGAGAAGTGAGCGAAACGGGAGCCCAGTAAAAAGGCAGGAATCGAATAAGGAAAAAAGTCAGGACCTTACCGGGGAGGACACCGAGAGCAGTGAACAGCATGAATGGCACAATGACGTATGCGATGAAAAGTCATACCCCCACATGCCAGTGGAACGTGAGGAAGGGTGGAGCCCCATTCGAGATAGCAGCAACAACGGGAATGAGGAAGAACCCAGAGAAGTCATAGACATCAGCAGTGGGGAGGAGACTCAGGAAATCACAAAGCCGATAGAGGAAGTACGGGCGAGGGATGAGGATCCGGATGACGACAATGACAAGTGGATACTTGAATTTGGGCCAACTTGTAACCACTGGTTCGACCAGTGGACTAGTACCATACAGCATGACTGGATGTTGAAAGCACAGGAAAAGTTGAGCAGGGGGGAGGGATAACACCAACAACCATCCTCACGGAAGGGGCACTCATTGACTTGCAAGGGACGAAGACGAGGATTCAAAAGGAACTGGATGCTCGGGCAATGCAGACTCAACACAAGGCGGTTGAGCAACAAAGGGGCAGTGGACGCAAGAGGGAGTAATCATAGCAAAGCAAAACAAAAGAGGGAAGGGATACCTGGGACAGACAAGACTGTGGTGTTGATTTTGCATTTGAATTTCTAGAAATAGACCATAACGGGACAACTCTCTGATCTAGAAAAGACTAAGGACTGGGTAGTTAGTGCTACTTCGTATGAGCACTTGCTCCTTCAGAAAAATTTGAGGATCGATGAGCTTGAGACAAGAACTGTGAAAGGCCGACTTTGCTTAAGGAGAGCAAAAAGGGGAAAGGGGTACTTAGATGAGACAAGACTGTGACATTGTTCTTGCATTTAAATTTTTAGCAAGGAACTGCAACATGACTGCTCTTTGAATTGGAAAGCGACTAAGGATTGAGTAGTTAGTGCCACTTCGCGTAAGTACTTGCTCCTTTGGAGAGAGAGTCGATGATTTTGAGATAAGAACTGTGGAAGGTTGACTCTGTTTTGGGGAAGTAAAAGGGGAGAGGATTGTCAAGATGGAGGAAAACTATAGCAAAAATGTTTTGTACAAAAAAAAAAAAAAAAGTGATTGACCCTCGATCGGATGAATTATGGCATGAGTTTCTGAGAGAGGTTAGGGGAACTATGGGCTATGAATCCCCCGCGGCCGCGAGCACCGCGGGCATGACCACGGACTGCGGTCGTGACCGCGGGCCCTCGGTCATGACCGCGATCCGCGGTCATGAAAAAAAAAAAAAAAAAAAAAAAAAA
>BFEA01000384.1:1294808-1306653 GCA_003427395.1 Chara braunii | reverse complement strand
AATAAACTGAACAACTTTTGCCTTGGGGTCATATCCAAACTCGTTACCAAATTTGAGATAAAAAATAAAGGATAAACAAAATCCTTTATTTTTCTTACTAAAAGAATAAAAGTGAAGAACTTTTGCCTGAGGGATTTCTGTTTTTCATTTTTTTTTTAAAAATCCAAAATGAAGTCAAAAAATAAAACTAAAAATATTAGGTTGTAGAGAGCAAAAAAACCTACAACCCCATATTTTTAGATTGTTTTTTAACCCAGTATCCTACGAATTAAAAATGTCGGGGTTTTTCGACCGCACTCGGCCGCGGGCAGTCGGCCCCTACGGTCGAGGTCATGACCGCATGCGGTAAAATGAACCGCGGTCATGACCGCGGGTGATACATAGCCTATGGGTAAAGAGGCATGAAGAATCCTCTTCCCTATGAGCCTAACCCAACCAGTCGTAAACAAGTCCAGAGCAGCAAGCGGCATGAGAGGTCGGAAAGAGAGAAAACAGTAATGCTGCACACTCCCTTCGCAGTGGTTGAACGGTTGGGTGGGCTAGTGCTGCTTAGGGTCGTGAGCCCCAACTTGAGCACTAGACGCTAAGTCGGATGTATGCATGGATAGGTGAATGATGTTGACAAAGGACAAAGGAAAAAGCATGCATAAAAATCCAAGAAGATGACCACCATCTAACCTCCGAGACAGAGATGGGATCCGTGTCCTCGAAGCCCACCCCCTCGGGCGCTAACATTGGAATGAACAAGGATGACCCTAACCAGGTCGTCTGATTGGAATGGAGAAGGATGACCCTAACCAGGTCATCCGATTGGCATGGACAAGGATGACCCTAACAAGGATGACCCTAACCAGATCGTCCGATTGGAATGGACAAGGATGACCCTAACCAGGTCGTCCGATCGGAATGGACAAGGACGACCCTAACCAGGCCGTTCAATTGAGATTGGAAAGAATGATCCTAACTAGGTTGTTCGTAATTGCCCCTGACAGGGGTCATTCTTTGAAATTGTTACTAGGGTCCCCTTCCACGGCTGCTTGAGAAAGGATGAGTTGGGAGGATCTGGAATTTGCATTGAGGAATTGCTTGAGAATTGAAAATTGCATCTCATACCAGGGGACCTTAGGCCTTGAAATGGACATGGAAATGGCATTGAGAAAAAAATTTCCTTTTCCTCTAGTCTCGGGCCTCGGCAAGAGGGGGATACCGGTGCTTGCGCCTCGACCCCAAAACCTCTATCCTTCTAAGGAAAAAGTCTTAGTGCGACTTGTTCCTCATGATTGAGGGATGAAGGTTAAAAGATCAAGGCACCTATCCCTTGGATCGGTGCTGGCCGTCCGGAACTAACTCCGACCGTGAGCTCTAGTCGGGGAGTTCAAACTGCGCCTCACGTTGAGAGCCTAAAACGTCAAAGGGTGAGAGAACCAAATGGGTGTGATGTCATTCTTATTCTAGTCTCTTTTGCTCTTTCCAACCACACGCCATACCACAGAGGGGTGGCATGACCGTCTGGGGCGGACCTCGGCTGCCCGCATTAAGTTGGGCAGCACTGTCCAAGGGGAGGGGCTTGGCGTGGTACTGGGTGGAATCCGTGTCCACCACGAGGCATTGACACCCCCTCGCCGGATCATTACAACCGTTCCGGGACTAACCGCGAGGTCTTCGTAACTGCACTCGCAAACTAATAGAGAGTCTCAACTCTCTTGAAAGAAAGAGGCCGGATCCATAAAAACTATCACTCGGGAGGAACAATTCGCGAGGGAGGATCTTAGGACTAGACGAGGCCCTGGGGGGCTTGGACTGGACCTACCTGCCAGATGTGAGGAAGAACCTCAGTGTTGGTGCTCGTCACGTAATAGCAAAAGGCCGAACTGAGTAGAAGGATGAGGCGTCATCCGCTAAGGGAGAACTGATCACTCTTCCTTCATGAAGCGGATGAGCTTGCTTCCTTGACGGCAGTCGGCGGGCCAAAGGTTTGCGTACCTCCGAGTGAGGATCAGTCGTGCGATGGGGACATCGCATTTTTAGTGGGGGAAAGGTGTGCCATATACCGATGAGGAAGCATGCAGAAGAGAAATGGATGAGTAATTGACTTTGCATGGGCTTGAGAAAAGGCCTGACAAGATGTCCAGAAAAAAAATGCTTGCGTAATTGACTTTGTGCAGGCTTGAAAAAGGGTCTGACAAGATGTCCAGAAGCGAAATGCTTGTGTAATTGACTTTGTATGGGTTTGAGGAAAGGTCTGGCAAGATGTCCAGGAGAGAAATGTTTGTGTAATTGACTTTGCATGGACTTGAGGAAAGGTCTGGCAAGATGTCCATGAGAGAAATGCTAATTGACTTTGCATGGGCTTGAGAAAGGGTCTGGCAAGATGCCCATAAGAGAAATGCTTGGGTAATTGACTTTGCGCAGACTTGAGAAAGGTCTGGCAAGATGTCTAGAAGAGAGATGTATATGAAATGGATAAGTAACGCGCATGTGAAATTAATTGAGCTTGGGTGCAAGAAAGGTCGAATGAGGGTGACATGCATGTGAAATTGGCAGGGCTAGAGAAAAACCGGACAAAATAACCCGTGAAAAATACATGTGAATTTGGTTGAGCATGAGGCTGAGGAAAGGATGACGGAGGACATGGATTGCACGGGCCAAAAAACCGAGTAGGAGAGGCATTAAGGGTGACGGAAGTCGGAAAAGGGGTCTGGTTGGCACGAGATGGAAGGAGGATCAGGCAAAGAGCGTCTGGGATGGCAAGGCTCGGGGGAGAAGCAGGGGCAGCGAGAAGAGGAAAGTTGAAAGGGGGCTTGATGTACTTCGGGTGATGAATGAGACGAAAAGAGGTCTGATGTACTTCGGGTAATGAACGAGACGAAAGGAGTCAGATGTCCTAAGAGTGATGAATGAGACATGAGAAGCCTGCAGGATAAAGAAAGTTTGACCTTACCCACCTCTCCCCGCTCCAAGGCCGGAAACTAGAAGAAACCCGAGAAAGGAACAGGAAAGACAAAAAGGACCCTGACAAGCTAACTGTTTATCTCACCTTTCTTCCCCTCCTCCGTTTACTTCTCCAAACTCCCTACCGACTAAGGACTGGTGCGCGATGAGGACATCGCGAATGAGTGGGGAGAATGTGTTAGGACCAGTGGGTCCCGAGATAAGTCTTGGCCTTTGAGGGGCGGTATACCGCAGAATTTTTCACGGAAGAGAAAACCGTAGGCAAAGAAGGGTGGAAAGGCTAAGTGCAGTAGTACTGGCACTTAGGGGCTTAAAGGCTGCCCCGGGTCGCCGGAACTGCTGGACCAAGGGGAGACTAGCGGAACGGCGAGCGGCAAGAGACCGTAAGAAACTAGCAAAGGCGGTCGTTCCCCCGAAAAGGAGAAGAACCGTCGGGGAAAGTAGTGTCATAGGTTATTCGACGCAGGAATAAAAAAATTGAGGAGAAAATGATAAGTAAGGTGTCGACGCGTGAGGATGTAGCCCGGGCCAAAAGGGTCACCAAGATGCGGCGTCAAGAAGGCCAAGGGGCCATGGGCCAGGTAAAGAGTCACAACCAAAGAGATCGACATACGAAACGTGAAGAAAACTAAGGGGATGGGGCCACTTTAGGGTGGAAAAACGTCAAGGGAACCCGGGACCACCGGCGGGACAAAGTGTCGAGGACCATCGGCGGAACAAAGTGTCGGGGACCACCAGCGGGATAAAGTGTTGGGGACCACCGGTGGGACAAAGTACCAGCGGGACCACCGGCGGGACCAGTAGCGGAACTAGTGCCGGGGACTAGCGCGGACAAGTGGCGGGAACTTGTGAAGTCCCAAAGAAAAGTTGTGTCTCGACGAGAGTTGCAAATAATTAAAGCAAGACGCACCGCCCAGATCAAAGATATTGGCGACCAAGAATATTAGAGCCACTAGCATAAGCACTAGTGGGAGCAAGCGGGAAGGCCAAAGAAAAAAGAAAACACTAAGAAACATGTGATGGGAGGCATGAGAGCAGTCCGAAAAATCTCGGGTTGGCCTCCCCCAAGCAAATGGAGTCAAAAGGGACTTCATGAGAAAAAAAGGTCTCCTGGAGAAAATCGGAGTGTGAGGGCCTACCGTTTGGAAGGGATAGGAGCCAAACGGAGGCTCTCATCTGCATGGGAAGCCCACAAGTGCAGTCCGAGAAATAACGGACTGGCCCTTGAACATGGGAAGGGCCAAAACTATGAGGAAGGGCCTAGAAAAGGGCCTTAGCGTCTAGTTGACACTTGACATGTCAAAAAAAAAAGGAAAAAAAAAAAAAAAAAAAAAAAAAAAAAAGGAGAAAAAAAAAAAAAAAAAAAAAAAAAAAAGAAAAAAAAAGAGAGAGAGAGAGAGAGAGAGAGAGAGAGAGAGAGCTACTGAATCTGGCCATGGATGAGGATCCATGGCCTAGAAAAAGACTCGACAGCTATTTGACACTTGTCACATCATAAATAAAAGAAAAGAAAAGAAANAAAAAAAAAAAAAAAAAGGCGGTGAAAGAGAATGAGTGGGTTGGCTATCAGTAGGGACTGGCAAGTCCCTACTGCCCACAAGTAGAGGGAAAAGAAAAGAAAAAGAAAAGAGAAAAGAAAAAAAAAGTCAAAAAGGCACTAACAATAAAAAACGGTCACCAAGGGGAGACATTTGTGACCAGATTCATTCTGGCATATGTCGGTTACAAAGTATCTTAATTTTTTCGTGATTTTGCAGAGAAAATCATGAAAAACCAAGGCCTCATGCAACCGAGATGCAACGGATTGCATGAGGTAGGCCAAACACATGTTTTAGGTGCACCCGGAGCCAAAATGGAGACCGGATGCACTTAGGAGTTGACTGTTTTCTTTCCTTTCAGTTTGAGGCTAGTTGTGGGGTAGTGGGGGCTAGGAAAATGGTCCCTACAGCAGACCAAGTTACAACGGACTGCATGGGGATGCGTAACCCAAGGGAAAATGAGCCTCGGCGTGCCGAAAAAGGCTAGAAAACGGTGTCGTAAGCCTAAGGGGATGTAACGATAAATGTTGACGGCAAGGTGGGGGTCTAGCGGTCGGGAATAATATGCACACTCGAGACGCATGGGAAGAACGATTTGGGACTGTCAGGGACAAGGGGAGTCCCAAATAAAAATGAGATGTCAACCGGAGCGACGCCAGAGACTAAACAGACACTAATAAAAATTGACAAAAATTGGGATTTTGTCGACAGCGCCGCCGGCAGGACAGAAAAAATCGGACTAGCACGGGAAAGTGGCGGGGACTAGAGGTGTCCCAAGGGAAAACCACAAGCCAATGTGAGGAGTGGATGCACAAGGCCAACGACACCGTCAAAGATCTTGACGGTGAAAAATATAAGCACCACTAGTGGAGCCCAAATGGGAGGATTAGCGGTAAAAAGAAAAGAAAAACGGGAGATGGGAGGGATGCCCAGTCGTCCGGGGTATCTCGGACTAACCGGACATAAGAAAATAAAACTCCAAGGGGCGCCGTGCCAAGAAAAGGTTGTCAAAAGAAAATCGGAGCCAAGGGGGCTAAAAATTGAGACTAACGGAACCAAAATGAGCCCCCTAGGAGCATGGGGGGTGCCATTATTGAAATCCGAGATGTAACGGTCAACAGTCGGTCATGAATCTCGCCATGAATGAGGTTCTAAGGCCTAGAAAGAGGGTGCACAACTATTTGACACTTGTCAAAGCAAAAAAAAACGAAAAAGAAAAAAAAACAAAGGGAGAAAATGGCGGGAGAATGAGACAAGACGGGAGAAAAGGGTGGAGGAAAATGTGCCGGCCTATTGGAACTGCTGCAGTAGCAACTGGCAGGTCTTAATGATGACCTCATCCCTCTTAGAGTGAGGGAGGGCAATCCGGATTCCAGAGATATGGCCCTTGGGGCCATATATCTACAATATCTTAACTAAAAAGAAGAAAATAAGAGAAAATGCAAAAGGAAAATGACCGGTTTTCTTCTGGACCATGGATCTGAGATTTAGATAAATGGAGGAGATAATATGGTCGTTTTTTATGAGGTCATCACAAACGGCCAACTCCGGAATGAGTTGGCAGCCCAAAATGGAAAGAAACACAAGGCAGGAAAATACAAAATTGTGCATTTGCCCAAACGGAGGACCAGATAGACTAGAAATTGAAAATGTGGGCTTTGGGGTAAAAAACTGAAGCACGGACCACCATGGGGTAGCTCGGAATGGCCTTGGATCTCAACCTGATCCAAGGCTAAAAATGTGCCGTTACATAGAAAAATGTCCCGGCCTACCCAAGGGAGGCCAAAATCAGAAAAAGTCAAGAAAAATGCCTACAAGGCCTTTTTCTTTCAAGTAGGCTGTCCCTTGGGCCTTTGGACTCAAGGGGGCAGCATTTTTCAAGGGGCACGAGGCTTGAAACAAGACCAAGGGGCAGTCCCCTGAGAGGTCTGGTAGTGAAAATTGGCCATACGGGTTACCTCGGTTCGCCATAGGGCACATGGGGAGGCCAATGGGCTGGCCAAAGCACTGTCCCCAACCTATATAAGCTGAGGAATCAGTCCGCCACACTCCCATTTGCATGAGGAGTGCCCATGCTACCGAGATGAGCCTATGAGAGCACTACACTCACATGGAGTGAAGAGAGGGGAACCCCTGCCAGTTTGAAAGTCTAGAAGGGACTGTGAGTTCATATGTAGAGCTCTAGAGGCTAGTGGTAGTGAGGAAGGTGATCCACCATAGCCCCTAGGCTGTGAGGGAGAAGGCAAGGCTAGAAAGAGTCTCATTAGCCCTCTTAGAGTGGAGGACTTCATACCCATAGAGGTAGGAGTCGGTTGTAGCATGGGAAAAGGTGAGAGAAGGAGGGAGAGAAGGACATGGAGAAGAAGAAAGTCATAGCCAAGGGGGTGTTTGAACAAGGGAGGAGGAGACTTCATCAAGATTGGTACTTCATCCCAAGACACCAAGGAGGTAAGTGGAGAGGAGAGGTTTCTCGTCCTTCTCCTTCTTCTTCTTCTTCTTCTTCTTCTTCTTCTTCTTCTTCTTCTTCATCTACTTCTTCATCTCCCTCCCTCTCTCCTCCTCTTCCCCACTTTCTTCTTTCCTTCCTCTCTCCATAGGAGCTCTCCTAAGCATAATGATAGATGGTAAGAAGCCTTCCCACTAGTAATGATCTCTCAATAGACTCTCCCTTCTCTCCCATGTAAATCGCCACTTTCCCCCACGTGATTTCATGCATTTGGGTGAGTTCTACTCACTCTACTCTCACTTTCTCTCAATTTATCTACTTGGATGCAAATCGCAACTTTGATTCTTGCTCATTCTAGTTATTAGATGATCATTAGTGCTTGGTTTGTCCTATTCTTCACTCCCATGAGAATCGTCACTTTCCCCCTTGTGATTTCATGCAATTGGGTGAGTTTTTCTCACTCTACTATCACTTTCTCTCCATTTCTTTACTAAGATGCAAATCGCAACTTTGATTCTTGCTCATTTTAATGATTGAACGATGTTTTGTGCTTGTTTAGTCTTATTCTTCACTCTCATGTGAATCGTCACTTTCCCTTTGTGATTTCAGGCATTTGGGTGACCTCTACCAACTCTACTCTCACTTTCTATTCATTTCTCTACTTGCATGCAAATCGCAACTTTCATTCTTGCTCATCCTAGTGATTAGATAATGATTAGTGTTTGCTTTGTCTTATTCTTCACTCGCATGTGAATCGTCACCTTCCCCCTTGTGATTTCATGCATTTGGGTGAGTTATTCTCGCTTTACTCTAACTTTCTCTTCATTTCTGTACTTAGATGTGAATCACAACTTTGATTTTTGCTCATTCTAGTGATTAGATGACGTTTTGTGCTTCTTTAGTCTTATTTTTCACTCCTATGTGAATCGTCACTTTCCCCCTTGTGATTTAATGCATTTGGGTGAGTTCTACTCACTCTACTCTCACTTTTCTTTATTTCTCTACTTGGATGCAAATCGCAACTTTGATTCTTGCTCATCCTAGTGTTTTGATGATGATTAGTATTTGTTTTGTCCTATTCTTCACTCACATAAGAATTGCACTTTCTCCCTTGTAATTTTATGCATTTGGGCAAGTTCTACTCACTATACACTCACTTTCTCCTCATTTCTCTACTTGGATGCAAATTGCGACTTTAATTCTTGCTCATTCTAGTGATTAGATGATGATTAGTGTTTGCTTGGTCTTATTCTTCACTTTCATGTGAATCGTCACTTCCCCCATTGTGATTTCATGCATTTGGGCGAGTTCTACTCACTCTACTCTCACTTTCTCTACATTTTTTTTCTTACTCATCCTAGTATTTTGATGATGATTACTGCTTGTTTTCTCCTATTCTTCACTCCCATGAGAATCGTCATCGTCCCCCTTGTGATTTCATTCAATTGGGTGAGCTTTACTTACTCTACTCTCACTTTCTTTTCATTTCTCTAATTGGATGCAAATCGCAACTTTGATTCGTGCTCATTTTAGTGATTAGATGATGTTTTGTGCTTGTTTAGTCTTATTCTTCACTCCCATGTGAATCGTCACTTTCCCCCTTGTGATTTCATGCATTAGAATAAGTAGAACTCACTCTACTCTCACTTTCTCTCTATTTCACTACTTGGATGCAAATGACACCTTTGATTCTTGCTCATTCTAGTGATTAGATGATGTTTTGTGCTTGTTTAGTCTTATTCTTCACTCCCATGTAAATCGTCACTTTCCCCCTTGTGATTTCATGCATTAGAGTGAGTTCTACTCACTCTACTCTCAGTTTCTCTCCATTTCACTACTTGGATGTAAATGGCACCTTTGATTCCTGCTCATTCTAGTGATTAGATGATGTTTTGTGCTTGTTTAGTCTTATTCTTCACTCCCACGTGAATCATCACTTCCCCCCACGCGATTTCATGCATTTGAGTAAGTTTTACTCACTCTTCTCCCACTTTCTCTCCATTTCTTTTCTTGGATACAAATCGCAACTTTGATTTTTGCTATTCTAGTGAGTAGATAATGATTAGTGTTTGTTTGGTCCTATTCTTCACTCCCATGTGAATCGCTACATTCCCCCTTCCGATTTCATGCATTTGGGTGAGTTTTACCCACTCTGGTCTCACTTTCTCCCCATTTCTCTACTTGGATGCAAATCACAACTTTGATTCTTGCTCATTCTAGTGATTAGATTATGATTAGTGCTTGTTTGGTCTTCTTTTTCCCTCCCATGTGAATCGTCACTTTCCCCCTTGTGATTTATGCATTTGAGTGAGTTGTACTCACTCTTGTCTCACTTTCTCTCAATTTCTCTACTTGGATGCAAATCGCAACTTTGATTTTTGGCAATGCTCATTCTAGTGATTAGATGATGTTTTGTGTTTGTTTAGTTCTATTCTTCACTCCCATGTGAATCATCACTTCCCCTTTCGTGATTTCATGCATTGAGTGAGTTTTACTCACTGTATTCTCACTTTCTCTCCATTTCTTTACTTGGATGCAAATCGCAACTTTGATTCTTGCTCATTCTAGTGATGAGATGATGATTAATGCTTGTTTGGTCCTATTCTTCACTCCCATGTGAATCGCCACTTTCCCCCTTCTGATTTCATACATTTGAGTGAGTTTTACTCACTCTACTCTCACTTTCTCCTCATTGCTCTACTTGGATGCAAATAGCAACTTTGATTCTTGCTCATTCTAGTGATTAGATTATGATTAGTGCTTGTTTGGTCCTATTTTTTACTCCCATGTGAATCGCCACTTTCCCCCTCGTGATTTCATGCATTTGAGTGAGATCTATTCACTCTGCTATCACTTTCTCTCCATTTCTATACTTGGCTGCAATTCGCAGCTTTGATTCTTGCTCATTCTAGTGATTACATGAAGTTTTGTGCTTGCTTAGTTCTATTCTTCACTCCCATGTGAATCGTCACTTTCCCCCGTGTGATTTCATGCATTTGAGTGAGTTTCTTGGTCATCCTAGTGATTAGATGATGATTAGTGCTTGCTTTGTCTTATTCTTCACTCCCATGTGAATCGCCACTTTCTCCCTTGTGATTTCATGCATTTGGGTGAGTTCTACTCACATTACTCTCACTTTCTTCCCATTTCTCTACTTGGATACAAATCGCAACTTTGATTTGATACAAATGCGTTTGGGTGAGTTTTAGTCAATCTACTGTCATTTTCTCCCCATTTCTCTACTTGGATGGAAATCGCAAATCTACTGTCATTTTCTCCCCATTTCTCTACTTGGATGGAAATCGCAACTTTGATTCTTCCTCATCTAGTCATTAGATTATGTTTTGTGCTTGTTTAGTCCTATTCTTCTCTCCCATGTGAATCGCCACTTTCCTCCTTGTGATTCCATGCATTTCGGTGAGTTCTACTCACCCAACTCTCAATTTCTCTCCATTTCTCTACTTGGATGCAAATCGCAACTTTCATTCTTGCTCATTCTAGTGATTAGATGATGTTTTGTGCTTGTCCAGTCCTATCCATCACCCGCATGTGAACCGCCACATCCCCTTTGTGCTCTAATTGGAATACGGCATGCTTCCCSCCCCCCCCCCCCCTCCGAGTTTTGTTCGAACGAGGTAACTGGAAGATAAGTAGGGAGCTGCCAATCAACTGTTTAAACCAGTGTTGCTGCTGCTGTTTCTGATAGCTGCAGATCCTCAGCTGCTGATAAGGTCTGGCCAAGCCAGAAATCCTCTAGTGCAAGGAAAAGCAAGTGGTCAGACGCCCGACGCAAGACCGCCCCGAGGACCACAAACAGGTCAAAATGACCCGGGAGCACCCCTATGACAAACCTGTTAAACCTAGCGCATGAGGCCTGAAACTTCTCAGACCTCATATCCTAGGCATAAAGAGGTGGCCTGCAGACCCAGCAGACCATCGGAGTCCGTTTTTTTTTAGAAATCAGAAAACGGACTTCCCCGAATTGTTCGCCTTGAGGCCGGACGACGCCCGAAACAGGCAAGTCGACCCAAACGGCATCAAAATCAAGCCAAACTTTACAGAGGCCTTCGCTGTGGTACAGTGAGAGGGCTCTCCAAGTTTGGAGTGATTCTGAGGACGTTTGGGGCAGGAAACACAGACCTGTGTTTCTCGGCTCTCCATACTTGGTCGAAAACGACAAAAACGACAAAAATGTCGAAATCTGCAAACTGCGAATTCTGCGAAATTTTCTGCAGACTGTGATTGCTGCAAAACTGTGTTTTCTGCATATTGGCTGTAGGATTAGTACTGTAGGACTGTGTTTTGTGTCCGGGGTTAGAAGATATGCCGGAGAACAAACCCGCACACTTAGACTAGGGGGGGGGGGAAGCCAACCACCCTCCACCTTCTTCCTCCACCTCCTCCTTCACCCATCCACCATAGCCAATCACCTTCCACCTTCTTCCTCCACCATCTCCTTCACCATCCACCACAGCCAACCACCCTCCACCTTCCTCCTCCACCACCTCCTTCACCCATCCACCATAGCCAACCACCTCGCACCTTCCTCCTCCACCATCTCCTTCACCGATCCGCCATAGCCAATCACCTTCCACCCTCTTCCTCCACCATCTCCTTCACCCATCCACCATAGCCAACCATCTTCCACCTTCTTCCTCCACCTCCTCCTTCATCCATCCACCATAGCCAATCACCTTCCACCTTCTTCCTCCACCATCTCCTTCACCCATCCACCATAGCCAGCCACCTTGCACCTTCTTCCGCCACCACCTCTTTCACCCATTCACCATAGTCAACCACCTTCCCCCTTCTTTCTCCTCCATCCTCCTCATCCATCCACCATAGCCGACCACCTTGCACCTTCTTCCTCCACCACCTCCTTCACCCATCCACCATAGCCAACCACCTT
>BFEA01000384.1:1273014-1286462 GCA_003427395.1 Chara braunii | reverse complement strand
ATTTTTTTAAAATAGTTTAAATGCTCAAAACATAAAAATAAAAATATGGGGATGTGGAGAGCAAAAAAATCTACACCCGCATATTTTTTTAATGTTTTTTTACTTATGTTTTGCCTGCAAAAAAAATATCCGCGGGACGAATTGAACCACGTTGTAACGGGGTATAACGCGGAGTTGAAACGGAGTTCAACGGGAGTTGAACCGTTCAACTGGAAACCCCGGTTGAACGTGATTTCGGACACACAGAATAGTATATGCAATAATAGATTTGGTGTTGATCAATGGCAAAGCAATCCTTCTCAGCCTCCCGATGTAATCTTCAATCAACTCTCTTTCATCATCCCTACTCAATCTTTTATTATACCCTTTTACAGTACCCCGAATCATAAAATATCGAGTCAGGTCTATAATCTCATAATCAAATTGCATTGCTTAGAACCCGTTGCTAATTCTTCTAGCGAGAGAGACTCGTTCCCTGGAAGTGTGATATGATATTCTCTCAGTAGTTCCCTCTTTCACTACCTTGAATATATAACTATTCTCAGTCTGACCAGTGACGGCTCTCAGGGCAGAATCTCTCATCTGATCAAAGAATGGTTGCAAGAATTTAAGCTCAGCCAAGGTAGAGAGGTTTCTGTCAGAGGTGCGAAGAGTCCCTTCCACCTTGACTATTTTTCCTTCCTCTACAACCCCAAATGTTAGTTGCTCAACAAGGTCAGGCATTCTTGATCATCATGATTATCATCAGAAGAGACGAATCTTAGAGGAGACCTGATCTGGAACCTCGAACTGATGCTCGAAATTATCCAGGAGTAGAGACTTTAACACTACTGTCAAATCTCTCTCTCTTGCCTTACCAACGATGACAATAGTTTCTAGAAGAGACATCCAATCTCTTCTATCCCCAAAGTCATTAGTAGTTAAAAGGTTAGGGAGCCTCTCAAATTGTCTTACTCCCTTCCCCCAGGTTACCTTTCTCTTTAACTTCTCAAGACACTCTTTGGTTCTTATGAGACTAATATAAGCACTTGTCCGACACGTCAAGTAATCATCTTGCTTTTCTAGGCATGCTGGTACATAAATTCTTACGTCCAGACTGCCAGTATTCAAGAATTTGACCACTGGAATGTGAAATAATATGGGTCCTCTCACACAAGTCTCATATCTCAAGATCACAAAGTGATTATCATACACTGTCACATCATAGAGTTTGCCCCTCACAGTTGTTATCCTAGCTATTGAGAGTATTTGTTTTGGGCTCTCTTAACTTTCCATGCAAAATTTATCATTGCAAACCAATTATCTCTCGTTGGATCGATATCAGGTAAGGGAGGAACTAGAGTTCATCAAAGACAGTAAATCGAGTAGATCCGGTGAAGCATTTGTTCTCTCTCTCAAGTCTCTCTTTCTCTTTTAGTACAATATTTTCAGCAAATCCCTAGCACCTTCCATACACTGCATCGACACTTCTTTCCTTTGAAACATAGATTCTTACATCATACACATCTAGGTCCGTGAAATAGAACGTTAGTACATATAACCGTTCCTGCTCCCATCCACTCTCAACCATCTCATATCTGACAGCCTCATATGGGAACACCGCTCTCTTGCTTAGAGTATTAAGTGACTTTAAGAGACACTCGACTTTCTCTTGACTTGGGTCAGAACCTCTGCCAAATTTCAACCTTCTCTGCTCGATTTCTTCTGCAGAAGTCTCGTCAGTTCCCATGACCACTGGTTCTTTTTTTCCACGTCAATCCCATGCTGATAATTGGCAACCTATTAGTCTCATCACAGTAGTTGTTAGGCATAGGAGGGATTGTAACAGTCTTATACGTTACTGGCATCACACCATATTCCACTTTCTTCTTTTGCTTGATCAAATTTGTTTTTTCATCATAGATAAATTGGGTCATAATCTCGCACAGTCAATTAAAGTTCTCACAATCGTTGATGCCTCCTTCTTTGACGTATGGGCGGATATCATAGATATTTCCCTCCAAGAAGTGAGTCAGTACTACGCAGATGATCGAGCCACGAGAGTGATAGCCCCAACAACCCTCATATCGATACGGAAATATCCCACTGGAGGCGAGTTTAGATAATTTTTTCAATGCACTGTCAGCCAACATTTGTCTTGATCCGATTTGCTCTCTTTCTTTCAATTTCCTCCAATGTATTGGAGAGTAATAGAACATACCTGATATCAAACTCGATTCTCTCCAGTCAATAATATCAATCTCCTCTCCCGGTCCGGTGTGGTACCTCACACAAGGAAAGATAAGACTCAGTTAGCAAATTAGGTTTTTCAAAAGAATAATAACTCAAGAAAAGATCGCAAAATCATTTTAGAGAGTTTTGAAATTGTCAACAGTTCTCAAGGCCTAATCAAAGCGGCTTGCTAACCCATGCTCGTTCCGGACACGAGAATTTTTCATGTTCCTGGCAACGACGCCATTTTTGTCGCACTTTTTCCAGTCGGATCACTTTGGTCGACCGGAAGCCAACAGGCTGTCACGCAGGGTTTTGGATGTAATTGCAATAAATAAAATAAATTAAATAAAGCAAATCCCTTCCTGTTGTGTGCGTCCGGCTTCAAGCGAGACTCTTCAATTACGATCTTCGTCGGTCCCCGATCTTAGGAATCTTTTATTTTGATTCGGAACAGTGGAGAATCATGCAAATAATAATCATGAAATACTGAAATGTCATGCATGCATCAATTATGTCAATCTGATTTTGAGAACTGTGACAGAATCATCCACATGAGCAATCATCAAGCAAAACAGTGCAAGAAGCAAAGCTGACTGACTCGAGTAATGACAAAGTCAAATGAATGAGGGAAGAATGAGAACTCATAAATAGTCTCAGGAAGTACATGTGGAAGGGAGCGTGGCCAACACCAGTCAGGAGTCCTCACTCATCCCTCTAGACTTCACACTCAATCTCTCATTTTGCTATCTGTCGTTTGGGCTTCTTGCCATGTCTCCATACAAGGTCACCCCAGTATGATCCGTCAGTGAAGTAGTAAGGAATCAGAGGTTTGGGGTAGTCAACGAAAAGCTTAGGACCAAAGCTATAGACTAGCTTTGCGCTCCCCTGGAGTCTCTCAACTTTCCATTGCACAAACCTAGCTGTTGCGACCCACACTGCATCAAAATGAGGATGTGTCTCTTTCCCGTTTTTCACATATATCCGCAGATCCTTGACTGTACCTTTAGCGAACTCAGTGGGAACGACGAAGATAGACAGATCTTCACGCTTGAATCCGTCAATCTTGACAAATTTGTAGGGGAAGCTCTCTCTGACAGCAATCAGATTGAGACTGTCAAGGAGCGGCTAGCCAATTGTCTCTCTCATGTATTTGGAAATTAGTTACTCTCTAGAAGGAGAAAACGAAATTGTGCTCGACTGGCAAATCCGCCGCTTGAGTGTTTTTTGAATAATGTTATGGATGCTGTTCTGAATCTTGTTCTCCAAATGCTGTTTCTGAAAACTGTTTTCTGTTTTCTGTTTCCAGTTGCTGTTCTGATTGCTGGTCTGATTGTTGTTGTAATTGCTGGTCTGATTGCTGGTCTGATTGCTGGTCTGATTGTTGTTCTGATTGCTGGTCTGATTGATGTTCTCATTGCTGGTCTGACTGCTGTTCTGATTGCTGGTCTGATTGCTGGTCTGACTGCTGTTCTGATTGCTGGTCTGACTGCTGGTCTGATTGCTGATTGAGGACTGCCTCTCTCGCCTAGTCCCCGATCCTTTAATAGTGAGGTTTTGAGAAAAGCCCTCGGGTTACTGGGTTTTCGCGATCTGAGATGCTGATGCCAGAATCCAAGCTGCAGGGTTCTGGCTGGTCTAGGAAGACTTCTTCAATGATGGTCAATTGTTAACTGGCCCGCTGGATTCTAGCGGTACTCTTCGTGTTTAGATGAGATTTGGATCACTGATTATAAAGGGTGATGTCTCTCACATCCGGTCTTTTTGAACAATACAACCTGATTAATCTCATTGCCTTCTCACTCTCGTTTATTTTCACTTTATTTACATTACACACAGCAACTAACAAGGAGCTCTCTTTTCATTCTCACTATTTGTTGTCGGCGACTTCTCTTGCTTGGCCCATGGATTCTACAAAGGACAAGGTGTTATGCAATCGCCCAATCGATCCATAGAAGTAGAAAGTGTAATCAATGGACTTTTGCCTTTCCACTAACTCTAACGCACCTTTTCTCATTAGTTTCCGGACTTGTTGAGTGTGTTTGATTGCCTTCTCCTCCCACCCGTCTCTCTTGTCCCAATGGAGGGCACAGGTCATTCTCAGAGTTGCTTTTGCCTCCCCCATAATTCCTCGAAAGGCTCTACCTCTGGTATGAGACTTATACGCGCGAGGGGATATGGCCAACTCCCAAATCAAACTACTGCACGACTAGCAACCAGTTTTATATGGCTTACAGACACACCCCTTTTTTCCTCGTCTTGGCACCGCTATGCATGGGTGCTCAGAGAACCTTTGGCTGGGCACGTTCCCGCTTTGTGCTATGTCCTCATACTAGGACCAGCCAAAGTGAAAGGGTTTGCAATGGAAGCCTGGCTGCATATACCCAATCTGAGTATTTCACCATTGATGCTTCAACAGACAGCCCGTGCCAAGCCAGTTGGATCCACGTGCGAGTTTCCTTGCCTAGGTGTCAAACAACAAGCAGTGGAGCGCATGCCAGAGGTGGCAACTGGGTAACCGTTACCCGTACCCGACCGTACCCAACTGTAACCGGCAGGTTATGGGCAGGTACGGGTACCATTCCGAAAGGGGGGCATCGGTATGGGCAGGCGTAAATTTTATTTGTGGATTCCAGGGCAGGCATGGTTGCACTGCGTGGAGATCACGGGCAGGCATGAACGGGTACTGACGATGAAAAGAGAAAAAACGCAGGTATGGGCGGCCAAGGTAAGAAAAAAGCATGGGTACAACCGTTATAGCGTGGTGAAAAAAAAAATCAGATGGGTATGGGCGGGTAAGCAATCCTTTCGAGTAACCATACGTAATATCCACGTTCCCCCAACTTCCCCCTTTCCCCCCCTTCCCTTCTTCCCAGGAAATATGCAAACCTCCGGAGCTCTTTTTTTCTTAGGCACAACTTTTTTTCCTGACACGAACGGAGAGAAAAATATTTCAGGAAATAGCCTCCCAACTTCGAAATTGGCCACTTTCGAAATTGGAAGGCTCCAGTCTCGCCTGAGGGAGTTCCCCCTTGTAAATTGGCCGCCCGTCATGGTTGTACCCGTTGCCCTTCTGTGTGTGCACGCCACTGCATGGCCATCATCCGTCCGTCGTGGTTGTACCCGTTGTCGTTCTGTGTGTGTTGGATGGCCATGAGAGAGAGAGAGAGAGAGAGAGAGAGAGAGAGAGAGAGAGAGAGAGAGAGAACAAGTAAGTCTCCAACCCTGTGGCTGACCTCACGCTATTTTCATCGATAGGATAAGCAAAATCAAATGAATCTTTCATGAAGGGCAGTTAGAGGGGATAGGGGGCGTCTAGGGGCGTTTAGGGGCGGTTGGGGRCAGTTAGGAGYGKTTAGGGGAGGGTGAGKSACRRRKGCGGRKGGTTAGGGGSGGTTAGGGGKGGCGGTTAGGAGCAGTTGGGGACATTTAGGGGCAGTTAAGTGCGGTTGAGGACAGTTAGGTGTGGTTAGGGGAGGGTGGGTCACAAGTGTGGATGGTTATGGGTGGGTGCATACAATTGTGGGTGGGTACGGGTGGGTAGGGGTGAAAAACAGACGGTTGGGTACGGTACAGGTGGTTAACAAAAGGTTTGGGTATAGGTGGCCACGGGTAATTTTGAAACAGAAAGTCCATGGGCAGTTATGGGCAGTTACAGTCTGAAGGGGTTCAGATAGGGCAGGTACGGGTACATTTTTTTTTTTAATTGGTAGGTAAGGATGGGTAAAGGTCCAGTAGGTCATATTTACAGTGGGTATGGGTGGTTAGTTTTCAAAGAGGGCATGGGTAGGTAAGGCACATGTATTCAAAAAAATCCCAGTTGCCACCTCTGGCGCAGGGTCTGTTTAAACGGGGAGGAGACCCAACCACTTTTGTTCGCCCCAATTGATTTAGATTTTCATACACGACAAATATTACCTCTCACAGGTCGATAACTCTTATCTGGGTAGTTCTCATCGGAACTCTTACCCGGACGGGGTTCCAAACCCTCGTGCATCAATCGCACCAGCGTGTTTGAGGAGCTTTACCCTATCCGCCCAGAACATGCACACTTCGAAAGTGAGTACTCGGATTGTGGCTTTTCGTTTGAGAACTACGGGGTGATACCCGAGGCGAACTTTCACTGTGTTGACGAAGATCAACGGAGTCCCTCAGATATGCCTCGTGGAAATTGGCAATTGTTTTTCCAATGTCTATAACTCTGCTGAGTCCCAATCACGACCCGAAGACCATTTTCCCATCTGATCATGACTCTAAGCACTGATACAGTAGTCGTACCCGAAGTGCAGCACTTCGACATTACCCTGGGCAGATTCCATTCCGGCATAACACTCAAACTCAGAAGTGATTTTACTATTCCACAAAATAGATCAGGTCATGTTACGAGGATCATTCAAAATAACAAGAAAACGGGCAATGGGTAACAACTAATCACCATCCATTAGAAACTTGGCCAACAGATAAGCGACTCTCCTCTGTACTCGTCGTTTCCTGCCCATTAAACGGATAATCAAAGCAGAGATAACAACCCGCTCATTCACCACGTGGCCCCCGATTTTTAACTAGTCATCTCTTTGTCACCACTAGTCTTTGCACCCCCATTCTTTAACTGCAGGTCATCTGGCGAGAGCTTAGTTAGTATTTTCCCCTTCAAGAAGTACCACTAAGCTTGCCTACTCTGACCTAGTCGGCTAGATCACGAAAAGATGCATGAGTACTAGGTACAGTAACACACAGGTGGGGCACTAAGTAGGTGAGCAAAGTAGGACAACAGCATTATCAAAAAGATCCGATTAGTGGTTGACATCCTTAAGAACGTTTTGCGTACCCGTCGATCCGTTCATGTATCCCTGCCAGCTGCAGAGCATCTCCACCTTCCAAATAAGACCATGCTCTGTTTGGCTTACTAAGTCGAAACATTACAACACTGAAGAGATGGAGACTTACCTTACTGATGTTGATACGTATAACTGATCCTCAGTGATGGATACCACTAAGTTCACACTCAACGCGTTATCCTGTGTCCGCTGGACTGCCTACTCAAGGCAGACCACGAATAAACCTGCATCCACGTTCACACCATCATACATGGCTGACCTCAATGGTACGGCAGATAAACGCGCTATCAGAAAATTAGCGCAATCGTAACAAGCCGACGCTCTAGTTTGCGATATCAGTTCGGATGGGTACAACTCTCGCTCTGCTTGCAGTGACCTTACTAATCCTTTTTTTTTTGTTCAACTCCTCTGCAAGGGCGTAAACGACAAAAATAAAACTCACGATCCAGAAAAGCCAAGGTGCCCAGCATGATTGGCGCCATATGCGCTCACACACAACAGTTGGAGGATGAAATCTGACTCCCTCTCGAAATATATGCTGGCAGTATCCTACTGGCCAGTTCTCCTGCCTCGTCATACGTGGGTCGAGTTAGCGTGCGCAGGGAGGACAGGTCGAGCTCTTGAATCAGGTGACATCAACCCACGCATGTGTGCTCAGTCAAGTTGACGTCAGTTATGCAAGTGTTCTCTCCTCTCTTTCTTGATCGTGACCCCTTAACACCTCTAGTCACGTTGTCACAAATTCCCCTGCCAGCGCTGGAACTGACTCGACTTTTCACAGGTCACATACCGGCCAGCTGGTGACCGCAGTCCACGCACAAGCGGGAGGTGGCTGGTCTGTGTCCAAGACGGTGGAGGGGTCGTGGATGGCGCACGTCAAGCAGATCAAAATGACGACTCCCTCTATGCACCGCAGATTACCCTCTCTCTTGATAGTCGCTGTTCTCCCATTCTGGCAGGATCTTCCCTCTTGTCCGTTCGTCACTGCAGTAGGCGCAAGAAACGTCACGCGAGTGTGGGGACAACGGATGACGTCAACCACATGACAGTTCTTTTCTCTCGCGTCCACTCACACTTCTCGTGCGCACCCACTTTCGCGAGTTAGATTGCAGGTTTTCAGTCTCGTCACGCTGGTCTCTTCGCCGCCTCGAGTTAACTTCTTGATCTCCCTCAACATGTTCCGCAGGCTTGAACGTCAGGGGCGAACACTGAGGCAATGGTTGATGTCAACAACACCTCAAAGGTTCGTGTACCCTTCTCTGCCACTCGCCTGCATGTGTTGACCTCTGAGCCCCCTTCTTTCTCACTCTCTTCAGAATGTCCACCCATCACCCGCGTATATCCGCCTCTCTCAGGTTCAGTCCCGCCTACTACTCGACTCCGCGCTCGATGGTCTAGCCTCTGTCAGCCTTGCTCCGCCCTGGGACGAACTGGCCTTGGGTCCGTCCTCTACGGACTCAGTTGGAGGGTGCTCTCTCCTCCACTGCTTCAACCCGTGCCAGGACTGGGTCAGGTCCTCGCTAGCTTCGGACTCCGCCTCTGAGTCCCGGTCCAGTTCTTGTTGCTCCCTCTCTGTCGTACTCGTGGAGGTCTCCTCCTCATGGTAAGTAACGGTACCTCGCAACGCTGCGGTCACCCCATCTCGTCGGCATCTTCGTTCCGCCCTGCTACGAGCCTCGGTGACCACGCCCTGTATTTTTGCATCTTCCCTCTTCTCTTGCTCCTTTCCCCCGTAGACATTGATTCTTAGTCTACCCTGCCCTTCACTCTTGCTATAACTCAGACAGACATCCACTGTAACTACCTCGTCACGCATAGGCGCCCAGCTCCAGTAAAACTTCAAGTGTCTTGGCCTACAGCCAAAAAGGCCATTGCTACGTGACATAGTCGCTAACCAGAAAACTCAGCTCGGTACTCAACGCACGTGTAAGCAGACCCACTCACTTTTCCCAGGCCGACAACGTCAGCATAGAAGAATGGCCTGCTCGCTGCTACCCGCTCACAGCCAAAGACTCATCTGTCTCACCCCTTATAGGCTTACCTCTCACTATGATCCCCGCTTTTTAAAGAAGAATTCAAATTGATATTCCTCAAATTCTTCACACTAATAATTTTAACGCTCCCAAAATTAATAAAACAAAATAGAACTAAATAACTAAAAAAAAAACAACGACCGAAACTCAACGGTCGAAACACGGCAGAGCCTACTACGCAACTATCAGCCACTAACCCTTGTGATGTAACTACAGTCCGAAAACAGCGTCCCATAACGGGATACGAGCGGACATTTTCCGCCTTTCAAAAATAGGGCGTTGGATTACTCCAGATGGGTAACCGTGCCCGATGGCAAGGAGGGGACTTATGACCCTCCACGGGGGGTGATAAGTTCCCTACCAATGAGGCCGCGGGTCGCCCCTCTTTAAGGGTCTTACCGCACGGAACTCAGCCAAACAGGCTTGGCGCAGGTGATATACGAGGGGTCGGCCCACTCAGACTGCAAATCACAGCTTAAGCCCGGATTTCCAACCGTTGGTCTCCCTGCGAAATGACAGGCCAGGAGGGAAATCCAATCAGACAATCGTGCAAAAAGAAAAATCTAAATAATAATAATAATAATATCAAAGAAAAGTAAAGGAATCGTAGCGTCACAGCGGTCTGTAGCCACCGGATTTTTCACGAACTAAAAGGCGGGTTCATGCTCAACGATTTTTTTTTTTTTTTCCCCTTCTCTTTCTAACAAGGACTTCTATCTTGTGTATCTTACCCATAACTTGGAGAAAGGGTACTTGGCACGCAGTAGAAAAACCCACGCCGGACTCTCTATCTCCGCGTCCCAGGGCAAACCCAACGGCTACCACGACCACAGGCCGGTAGTGCTCTGCTGTACAGCAGGGCGCCGAGCCTGCGTGGACCAAAGGAAAGCCCTGTGGCGCACCCCTTTTGTAGAGGGCAAGCACCTACAGGCCAGTCCTCTCCAAGGCACCACCCCGGTATCCCAGCGTTACTGTGGAAGTTAGGCGACAGACTAAACCCCTACATGCCCGAAGCAATGGTACCAATCAGGGACTTTGGCACACAAAGGAAGGTCGGGACACCGCGCCCTCCGACAACGTCCCTCGGTGGATGTAGACCCAGACCACACGGGCGACGCAGGACCCCATGAAACCGAAGTGATCACCTGCCATGCTGGATGCTCGAGCCTTTGGTCGAAGATCCGCCGGTCCAATCGAGTAACATCGCGCACAGCCTCTCTCGCCAACTCCTCTGCATCCAAAGGACGACGGACCTCCTGTGGAGCAAAGTGGCTAGGAAGACGTGGGGGCACAACCACCGGCTCGGATTCAAATCCGTGATAACGGGCGGTGGCACACGATGCACTGCCATCTGAACCGCCTGCGACTGTCGGCCCTGAGCCAAGTGCAGGCCCGAGAACGGAACGACTGGAACCGTCGCTGTCTCCTGGAACACGCGCCTTGCGTCTATAGCCCCATCGTCTCGTCGCTGTCCTACCTGCACAGCCTCATCCACTGCCTATGACCGTCCCTCCACAACAACGTCCGCAACGTCCGCTGCCTCTGCTCCACCCGGCAATGCCTCATCGACCGCCTCTGCTGCCACTCCCTCCGCAACGTCCTCCCCCGCCACCACCCCACCCTGCACACAATCCCCCCCTGTCTCTCGAAGCCTAGCCTCCTCCAAGGCCCGTGCGAACGCCTGAGCACGCGGGTTACTCGATGCCAAAAGTCGACCCCTCTCTCGCTTCATGATTTCGCGTGATACATCTGGAGACTCAGTCGTCGTCCTCTCCCACGGGGTCTGCGTCAAAGTCTGTCCTGCCGCCTCGTCCCTCGATGGAGCCCGATCCGTCGATGTTGCCCCGCCACAACTAGGTGGAAGGCCCATCGACAAATCAAAGTTTAAGTGGGTCCCCATCTCCGAATCCGAAATCCCAAACCCCCTCGCCACACCCGGGGTCATACCCGCTATGACCGGATCCAGCTCCTCTATGAGGAAATGCTGCATGACACGCTCGTCATCGCCCCCATGCTGCACCTCCGCCTGTGCGGCTATCTCCTTCTCCACTGGTCCTGCCACCCCCCCCTCCACTGCAGCTGCCGACGGTGTGTCCTCCTCCTCCACTGCTACTGCCCCGTCCACCTCCACTGTTGCCTCCTCCTCCAGCAGTGTTGTTGCCATCTCCTCCAACACTGTTGCTGCTGCTGCTGCTGCTATCTCGTCCACCGCGGCTGCGATCGTCGCGTCCGCCACCGCCGCTGGTGCCATCCCCCCCTCCACTGCTGCTGCAGATGGTGCCCCCTCCTCCTGCAATATCCCCGGGGAAGGCGATTGTAACTTCAGCTGGCGGACTGCCTTGCCTCTGTGAAGAAGTCCGCGCTGAGGCAAAAAGGACCCCAACTCCTCCGTGTCCGCAGTTGCCGTGGCCGGCTAAAGTGGCGAGACGGGCGATGGTGGTGCATGACTCGAAGCAGGAGGTGGCGGCATGGACGACTCCCGCCTCGTCGTAGTGGGGGTAGTCACCCACGCCTCTGTGCTGCCCGTGGAAGCGACCTCCCCGAATGGGCCCCAAAACTCCTCCTCTCCCCCCAGCATCTCCCTGTCCGCCCGGTTCGCCGCCCGTCATGCAATGCGTGCCCTCGTCTCCTCGGAGTCGGGATCGTCGTGCGTCTCATCGATCTCGCGGGGAATGCGGAGCACAGGGTCATCTGCCACCTCGGGTAACGGCTCCTCGTCCGAGTCGTCCTACCTGGGGTAGGGACGAAAAATGCAAGCACGTCTACCGAAAACGGCATCAGCAGAGGGTGGTGCAGAGGCCCCGATGGGATCCCGGGTAATAAGCGCAACCTGACGGGCAATCTCCTCCTCCGTCATCCCCCTACGCGTGCCCATCCGCACAGGCTCCACCTCGAGTCCTGCCTGGCAATCCAGCATGCCCTCATCCTGCTGCCATGGCAGCACATAACCACATCCAACCCGCCGATACTCCGTCAACCGCACGTTTGCGGTGATCTCAACGAGTTGAACGACCTTCTCGAAGGCCAACTGGTTGCGCTTCTTCGTGTGAATGCCCTCGTGGACTGCCCAGTTTCTCTCCGCTGGAGAGGCGCAAAACCACATGTGCATCACCCGAAGAGCGCACCGCTGCAACTCTGGCGCGCCCGCCCCGAACTGAGACCACCAAGACGCGCACTCAATCGTCTCACCGTCGCCGCTGCACGAGCGCCCACGAGCACGCCCCTCCGCCCCGCCCCAATCCCCGAACCTGCCCTGCTGAATGTGGAAGTCCTCAAACTGTCGACATGCAAGGATGTAGTCCGCACCCTCCAACACGAAACCCGTCTACGTTAGAATGTACCTCTTGGCTTGCCCCACAAACCAAGCATGGTACCGATCAACCTCGCCCGAAAAGTAGCGACCGTGTCGCCTGCGGGGGTTTAGTAAGAACCCTGCGCAGTGAGTTGGCTCAAGCATGTGCTGTGTGCGAGCCTGCACACGCCTGATGATCCGGTCGGTGAACGACTTTCCCAAAGGAGCGCATGCGTCCATGACACGGCAAACAAGATCCTGTGTCCACTCAATCATCAGAGACATGGGTTGGCCGTACTGCTGGTTTCAGCCTATATAAACTGAGGATGCAGTCCGTCACTCTCACATTTGCATGAGGAGTGCTCATGCTGCCCAAGTGAGCTCACAGGAACATCTTTGCACTTGGAGTGAGGAGGGAGGAACCCATGCTAGTGGGAGAGCTTAGAGGAGACTAGGAGGTAGTGGGGAGGACTCTAGAGGATAGTCATGGTGGGAGAGACACATGGGAGGTGATCCGTCATATCCCTCCTGGGTGTAGGAGAGAAGGAGAGGCTAGAGGAACCCCATTAGCCCTCCTAGAGGGGAGGACTTCATAGCCATAGCTGGGGGAGCTTGCCATAGCCTGAGAGAGAGCAATGAAGGAGTAGAGAAGGGCTTCTTCTTCTTCTTCTTCTTCTTCTTCTCCTCCTCCTTCTTCTTCCTCTTCTTTCTCCTCACTCCCTCCTTCTTCCTTCTCTTCTCTCCCCCTTCATCTCCTCCTTCCTCCTCTTAACTTCCACTCTCTTGGTCTTCTTCCTCTTCTCCTTCATCTCCATCTCCCACATCTCTCTCCCCTTCTCCTCCATCTTCTCTTGCTTCACCTTCTATATTTCATGGGCTACTCAAACTCTCCTCTTTCACTTATACACTAGAGGGTAGTACTCCGATTCATTCATAGATGCTTCTTGATACAATCTTGGTGATTTGGGAGCTCCAAACTTGTGTTTTTCACACTCACACTAGTAGGTAGTGTAGCGCTTCACCCATGAGTGATCCATGATACAATCTTGGTGATTTGGGAGCTTCAAACTTGTG
>BFEA01000384.1:1202845-1222044 GCA_003427395.1 Chara braunii | reverse complement strand
TTTTTTTTCGAATTTTTGTTTTTTTTGTTTTTTTCCCCTACAGGGGGCCGGGGTCCCGGGTGCCGACCCCCGGAACCCCGGAACCCCGGCGGGGTCCCGGGGCCGGGGTTCGACAACCCTGCCCCTAACACTTCTTTCTTGAATTGACTATAGTTTCTCTCAGCGGTGTTCAAGGCCATACTCTCAAATCCCAGGGGTCTTTCTTTCCCATTTCGATCCTTTTGCGAAAGGAGCCCTCCTACGGAACATGGCCCTGCGTTCGTAGAAACTACGAACGGGCGGTCCACCTCGTCCTCGAAGTACGGAACGCCTATGACTTGCCCTCCTTCGCGGAATTCCTCCTTGAGAGTTTTCATGGCCGCGGCTTGATCTTCTCCCCAGATCAACCCTCAACTTTCCTAAGCAACCGTCTAAGTGGTTCCGCCTTCTCGCTGTAAGCTTTTATAAAAATCCTCCAATAGCCCACCACCCCTAGAAACTACCACACATCCGTTTTTGATTTTAATGGCGACGGCCGTGTCATACAGCCCAACGACTTTTTGTTTTACTCACGGTGAGGTTTGCATCGTCCAATTTTAAGAACATGCTCCTCACATCCGTCATGTGATCCACCACGAATTTTCTAACCCCCGAAAGGACTTCCGTCTCATCTCTTTCAACCGGCCCTTTGATAGGGAAGTCATCCAGAAAGACTTCTACCTTGTCCGGAATTAACTCCTTGAGGACAGCTATCATGACCCTTTGGAATACGGCCACGTCGTTGCTCCACCCCATAGGTACCACCATCATTTGCACCAACCCTAGGGGCGTGTGCATCGCGGTCCTATGCCGATCCCTATATTCTCAAAGGATCTCGTCATATCCCGAGAAGAGGTCGCAGATCGAGTAGATGGATCGACATGCCGACCCTTCGGCCAAGAGATGCTTCAGGTAGGCGCTATCGCAAGGTTTTACCACGAAAGTCCGAATCTTCTCTTTTATAAAGGCCACGATCTCCTCCTTTTCCTTTTGGGCGTATTTCTATGGGGGTCTACCCCTTTTTCTAATGAAAAACTATTTGTTGGTGTAGGCGCTATCGCAAGGTTCTGCCTCGAAAGTCCGGATCTTCTCCTTTATTAAGGCCACGATCTCCTCCTTTTCCTTTTTGGCGTATTTCCATGGGGGTCTGTCTTTCCAAGGAACGTGGGGGACAATGTGAATTCTGGCAGGTTTGGCATACCGCGGGTCTATCCTTCCCCTCTCCGAATCATCAAAGGCTATCGCCTTGTCACAACCCCTCAGGATTGTGGCTATATATTCCTTTTCTTCGGGGGTGAGATTAACGTCCCCGATGTCAATTTTTGCCAACCTATCCGCCGTAATCCGTTGCCCCTCCGTTGCCTTCTGTTTTCGAATGATCTCCACTATTTCTTCTTCCGATATCGTGGTTTCCCCCGTCTTGACCCGGCTAACCACGACGGGCTTTCCTTTAACCGCCACAATTTTATGCTTCCTACCTCCGTCGGCTTAGAGGGATTCCCCCAAAAAAGACAGTCTCACGCACCCACCGAGTTCTTCTTCTTCATCCTCCGTCTCGTGTTCAACCCCATTGATGATTATCCGGTCTCCGACCTCTTCGACCTCTATTGGACTGTCCGGAGATCCCTTCTCCGAAAAGGGTGACTCTTCTAGGCGGACCTGGTATACCCTTAATTGGATTTATTTCCTTCTTGGAACACTGGTGCGGTTCCGCTCATCCCGAGCATCCACCGTCCTCAGGACCACCCAGATTCCGTCCGGACTTTGGATCGAGAGGGTCTGGTTTCCGTTCGGAAGATCGACCGTAGTAGCGTGGACCGCGCTTAGCCATGTCCGGCCGATGATCAACTCTAACGAACACTCTTTTACCAAGAAAATCGGGACGGTAGTCTCTACCCCCGCGACCTCAATCATGGGGCCGGTTGAAGCTTGTTATCCGCTACCACCATCGACATGGCGACTCCCCTATCCACTTCCAGACCCAACTCCCTAGCAATGGAATCCCGACACACTGTCGATTCAGAACCATTATCCACTAAGGCTCTCATTTTCTTCCCACTCACCACTGCTTGGAGTTGGCCACTCCCTAACACATAGAACTTCTTCCCCCCTTCTTCCGAAAAGAAATTCGTCGGCATCTCCTCCATGGCAATTCGAGAGGATTGGACTTCCTCCTTAGTGGGTGCTTCCCCAAGGATGGTTGGCCCTCTGGCAAGCGGGATCCTTACTTTCTTAGTGATGCTCAAGAGTTCTTCCCTGGCGTTTTTGCTTGCTGCCAAATACTCCACGAGGGTACACTGCATTGGCTGCATTAGAGTCTTCCGCAGGGGCGCAACCGTGTCTATTTCGTCCAGGGTGCACTTCATCTCGAACTTCTTTGGACCTCTTTTCCTCGGAGATTTTGGTGACGTAGGTTCTTCTCCTTTCCTTTCCTGCATGGCTTTCGCATCGACCATCGGTTGCTCGTCGTCCGCACTTTTCCTCCCTCCACCGCCGGAACGTCCTTGCTTTTAGACGATCCTGCTCCTACTTGAGTCCTTACTCTTAGACATGGTCCCTCTTCTTTGGGCTTGGTCTCTACGAGCTTGATGCTAAAGACTTGTGGTTCCCTTATGGCTACACCACCCGGCGACTCCGTCACTTGAACGCGGGATGAGCTGGCAGTCCCGCCGACCTCGGTTTTCTTTCCTAGCCTCGCCTCTTGCAGGGTGATTCTTTCGTCCACGTTTATCTTCATCGAGGGGTAGAAGGAGACGGCCTCTCCATCATCTCCCCTCACCACCCACTTGTTCTCATTTAACTTCACCACTCCCAACCTCAGGGCTTCGGTGAGATATGGACACTCTCGTTTGATGTGTCTTTCCTCATTGCAATAGACACACCCACTCTGCGGCTGGGGATTGTTAGGTCGAGGCCCCCCTTGAGACGTAGTTCCCATGCCCGTGGAGGAACTGGGCGGAGGCGGAACTCTTGCTTGATTCCCCTCCGGCCTAGGCCCCGTGGCTTTGGGCTGAGGAGGATCTTCCCACCGCCCATCTCTAGCGTCTTTCCAATGGGAACCCCTCCACTCGGAACCGCGATTCCCCCCAACTTCATGGTCATTGCTCCAGTTCCCTTGGTTTCCTTCCCCGGACTCGTTCCTCCAGCTTGTCGGTCCTCCTCCCCAGCGCGGGCCGGACTGCCCTAGTGGTGGCCTATCGCCTTCTCGTGGACCATCATTTCTCTGAGTGCGTACGCTTTGGAGGGCCAGGTCTAGGCTCTTTTTCATGTATTCTCGAACGTCTACCCCTCCTCCCGTGAAGACCACCTCGGCGACTTTCTCAAAGCTGGTCGAGTCCCTAGGTACCCTTTCCAAGACCTCTTTCCTCTTCTCCTCGGGTAGGTGTAGCATAAACATAACGCACCGGTCCACCTCTGACAACATCCCCCTATCCACTAAGGGTTGGGATAGGCGTTTGAATCTCCTGGTGAACATCACGAGGCTCTCTTGCTCCCCTCTCGATACCTGTCGTAGCCCTTCTATCGTCGGGATCAAATCATCGCAGGCAAAGACCCGCAACATGCTACTCTTAAAGGTTTTCCACCTTCCATCCACCGGGTATATTGCTCTAATCGCTTGGTCCAATTCTGGGTCCGAGTGTTGTATAAAATGGTCGATTCACTCTTTCTCCAAAAATTTCTTCCGAAAAGAGTAACTCTCCCATCTCTCCATGAATCTGGTCACGTCCCTCCCATTAAAGTAGAGCGACTCGAGTCCTAGGTTCACATCGTAGTAGGGGACCCGTCAGTCGTCATACCGACGGAAGTAGGGACCTTCCGCAGGTCCGTCTATTGTTGGGTCGTAGGGTTTGTACCAGGCGAGGTCCAGATCCTCCGTCCGTGATGTCGCCCTCGGAGGCCCCCAAACATCCTCCTCGCGGCGGCTTCTATCATACGGGTCATCGCGTTCCCAACATGTAGGCCCTTGGCCCCTAAACCCTCTTCCGGCATCTCCAAATCCTCCCACATTTCTCCCTATCACCTCCTCCGTCATCCATGCAGGGTCGGTTTCTCGCCCGGTCCACCTTCGCGGTCCTCCGCCAGTCTCTCTCGGTCGCTCTTCTGCCAATTCTCTTCTCCGTAGGCTCCCTTCTTCACCCCTCCTAGGCACCCAGCATCCCAGCTTATCACGCAAGAATTCTTGACCCTCTCCGACTCTTTCCTCCGTGTCTACTTGATCCGCCCATCGGGTTTCGACAGGGAAGCCCTTCGAGGCCTCCGCCGTCCTTTCTCTCATTGGTATCCGCGGCTCCACTTCCCTATGCAAACGTTCCTCGGTACTTGCCCTTTGTCTATCACACAGGAATTCTTGGCCGTCTTCGGCCCTCTCCTCCATATCTACTTGATCTAGCCATCGGGTTTCGACAGAGAACCCCTTCGAGGCTTCCGCCATGTTTTCTCTCATCGGTGCCCGCGGCTCCACCTCCCTGTGCAAACGTACCTCAATACTTGCCCGTTGTCCTGTAGAGGATTTTCTCTCTCTAAGAGATGTCTCCGGGCTCCTCTCAGTACCCATTGCTTTCATCCCCTCGGTCACTCCCTCGGTTACCTTGCTTAATCTCGCCCCCAATTCGGTATCTTTCTCGGTTGGCCTCCTGCCAGTGGTCTTAGGTGGTTGGGCGAGTCCAGGCTCCACTTCACTCTCCATACACCCTATTGCTAACTTTTGGTCGCTCTCTTCGCTAGTGTCACTGTCCCGTTCTTCCGCTTCGTGCCCCCCCCCCCCGAGATTTCTTCTTCCTCACTTGATTCTTGATCCTTACTGCCACCTGCAGATTCCTGGCTAGTTACGGTCCACCAAGAGCCTCGAACCCGCTCCTATTCGCAGGCCGCTAGCGCAAGATTGGTAATCTCTAGATCGGGAATGCTCCTAATGCCTTTCTGAGAACACCGTCTAATCAGCTCTCTATCCACCTCTCCGGCCTGTCCCCGAAACAAAGGCTTGATAAATTCTCCGACTAATGCCCACCACTCGAAGTCCGTATACTCCTGCGATTCCCAACACCGGGTGAACAACTCGTGACCCTTCTTCTCTCCTAGGGGAATTTTTCAATTACATGTCCCCTATTTAGAACCCTCCTTACTGCTGCGTCGTCGGGGTAGAGCAACCGGTAGGCCCAAGCAGGGATTTCTCCAACCTCCTAAGCCGATCTAGGGCTCTTCTGGTGATATCCTGGGGGTCCTTTCCTTCCGCTAATTCGGTCGCAAAAACCTGTCTATTGTAGTGAGATAGGAAGATCTCGGCCTTTTGCGTGCGAGTACCTTTTTCGGAAACTACCTAAAAACGAACAATTATCTCTCACCTGTAGATCTCGAAAAACTCCACAACATTCTCTCATTCCTCTCTATTCTTGGGGAGGGTCACGCCATACCTACCCCCCGACTTCCAGGCCCGCTCCAAGGTTCCAACAGGGTTCCCCCTGTCGTACCTAATCATTGACAACTCTAACTTACCCGTGTTAATCTCTCAGCTGCTTCTGCTAACGAGTCCTCACACCTCCCTCGAGCGTCCTCGCCTTGGTCATGTATTGTTTGTTGCAAGGCTTTTTCGTACTCCCCCGTCCTATTCCAGAATCGGGCCTCAACCAGGTGCAGCCTAGCTTCGAATGAAGTTCCTAGCCACCTAGCGTCCTCCTCGAATTTCCTCTCGACCTCTAGCAAGGGCTCTCTCCACGTCCTCAAGAACCGTACGCCTCTTGCCTCACTGACAAAAATCGAGAACCTTGCTAATATGGTCCAGGACCTCCTTTTCCACAAGGCCAGTCGTCGAACTTCAACAAGGAACTCCTCCTTGGCTCGAGTTGCCTGACTCTCTCTAAGACCCGAGGCTAGTTCCGCACCTCCCTCTATTTCGACCTCGGGGCCGTCGTCACGAGTCGCTAGCTCCCAAGTTACCGAATTAGAGGTGAAGCTCGCTCTCATGCCCATCTTTCCCCCGAGAGCAGCTCTTCCTTTAATTCGTCGAAGATCTTAATCGTTGTTGTCTCAAGGAGCTTAATTCGACGTAAGGATGGCTCTGTTCTTCTCTTCCTAGCAAAGAGTCAGGATTCGGTACAACTCAACCCTCACCCTTTCCAGACCCGCTAGCTTCCCTTCGTCTCGCTCATGCCTCAAGTTCCTTCGGTACGCAATAACGACCCGAATAAGGTCCGAGGGCCCTTCCAATCCCGCCTCGCAGATCCTACCCAAGTATCTCCACGAAATGGTCGATACCCTCAAGTGTTGACCCCAACCTTCGAAAGCGTAGCCCAAGTCCTCCAGTGACGACCAATCGTCCTAATGCGGGTTCCTGAGGCACCACGACAACAAGGCGTGTAAGTCCGACTCTGTGAACCAAAATTGATTCAAGATCGAGACTCTATGCTCTACCACCCTCATGACCGCCTCGGCGGGGTAAACCCTCTCGAGGATGAACCGGGGTACTCCCACCGGTTCGCTGGTGGCAAATAGCGGCACCTCCTCCTCGCCCGCGTACGTTATTTGATATACCCTATGGTACCCTTCTCGAGGCCTCACCTCATCGACTATCCTCTCTAGGTCACTCCTCACAGCATGTGCGTCTCGGAGGGGGTCTTCTCCCAATTTCAGACTTTGAACCGCCTCCAGGAACCCCATCTTTGAAAGGAAGATTCGAGCTTCTCCGATCACTAAGCCTTTCTTGCTACTCATCGTCAATCGAACGAACGCCTTCCCCCGGCGGATTTCGAACACTTCCCTCCGAATGGTTCGCGTCGGGGCTTCCAAACTTGCTTTCGGTAGCATGATGTGGAAAACCTCTCCTGCCTCTTCTATAGGCTCCACCGAGGCCCAAAGGGTTCCCGGAATCCTCCTTATCATCACCTCGTCCGAGGCTCGTACCCTCTCCGATTAGTGACTTGCTCTTCCCCAAAGAGGCGGGCGTACGGTGTCGCACCTTTTTCCAGTCAGACCGCTTCAAGCGACCGGAAAGCCAACAGGCTGTCACGCAAGAATTTTGTGTGTAGTCACAATAAATAAAATAAATTAAATAATGCAAATCCCTTCCTGTTGTATGCGTCCGGCTTTGAGCGAGACCCTTCAATTGCGGTCTTCGCCGGTCCCCGGTCTGAGGAATCTTTTATTTTGATTCAGAACAACAGAGAATTATGCAAATAATAACCATAAAATCATGGGGTGCTATGCATGCATCAATTATGTCAATCTGATTTTGAGAATTGTGACAGACCATCCACAGAGGGCAATCATCAAGCAAGAACAATGCATAAAACAAGACCGACTTGACTTGTGCATATGACAAGACAAATGAATGAGGGAAGAATGAGAACTCGTAGTAATCTCAGGGAGTACATGTGAACAAGCATGGCCAGCACCTCTCAAGAGTCCTCACTCATCCCTCCAAAAGGCCACTTCCAATCTCTCATTATGTTGCTCATCTCGAGTGTTGTGACCCATGACTGCGTTCAGTCCGAGATTGAGGCCTCGTGACATAGAGCCACCTCACATCAGCAAGCTCTGAACACGACCATCCGAGATACATGACACGAAAGTTAACCATGGAGCAAAACTCCTCCCACAATGTAGGCAGTCTGTCCACTGAAAAGACCCCTCGTCTGAGGTAGGGGTACTCGGTGGGTTCAGTCAGCGCCTCAATGTCGATCACTGCTGGAGAAATGTACCTCTGCCAAGCCAATCATGTCGAGCCAACTCGTGCTATCAGTGAGAAGGGAAGTAACAGGAGGCTTGGGATAGTCGGTATAGAGCTTGGGCCCAAAACTGCGGATCAGTTTGATGCCGCTCTAGTGCCATCAGCAAAACTGGTCTGGACAACGAAGATGGACAGATCTCCTTGTCTGAAACCAATGGCTCTAGCATACTGATAACGGAATGCCTCTTTGCATGAAATCTGATTGAGGTTAGCCAGCACTGACTCGCTGACTCGATAGGATTCAACTATACTCATGGAAAAATGTCGTCTGTTGTCTGTTGATTGCTGCTGATCCGACTCCTGAATTGATTGTTGAACTGACTGCTAGATTGTTGAATTGATTGCCAAATTGCATGAGGAAAGGCTGAACTAGTTGCTGGAATGACTACTGATGGTCTGAATAAATGAGCTGACCTCAAATCTGATTGCTGAGAACTGATGATTGATAGTTGACCGATGATCTAACTGCTTTTCTGATTATTTGCTGGTCTGATTGCTGACCTGAATGCCTTCTCTAAACGCTGGTTAGGATGCTGATCTGAATGTAGAATGATTGTTGTTTGATTGTCCGCTTGGTTGCTAGTCTGATTGCTGGTCTGATTGCTGATAAAACAATGAGTAAATATCCTCGGGATTCCCTGGAGTAATAGTTACCATGCGGTGGTTACTTAATGACTGAATACAACTGTTGCCTGCTGAATAGTATCTGGCATAGGGCTTCCAACAAAGTACTGATGGAAAACTGACTTATGTACCTGGTTTATCTTTGATTGAAACTGGCTGAATAGAGGCGTAATTGTGACTGAACACTGACCACAAGCTGATTGTTCACCGCCTACTTGGTAGTGGTACGACAATTTTGCTCACATGACACACATCAATATTGAGTACAACTCACTGACGACGGCTCCGGGCATTGGTTACTGATAACAACACAGAGCTCTAGCCACTGGTAACAGTGTTGGGCACTGATCACAGACAGCTGCACAGAGCACCAAAGGTTGTGGGTAGCTCGCTGACTGAATGCGCTAATTAAACCCTCGAGGGAGAGGATCCAAGGGATTTTCATGCCCTCTTAGCCTTACCATTGGCCTGTTGGATCGTCTCAATGGACGAATAGGTACTGTGCAGTTTTCCGTCCTTTCCGTTAATGTAGAGGGAATACTCAACAAATTCTTGGTCTATCACTAGTTTCAGTACTTCTTCTCTCATCTGATCCCGAGCACACTGGATGTTTCTGATTGCTTTCTCCTCCCAACCGTCTCCTTTATCCAAACAAAAAGAGCAAGTTATCTCCAGTTTGCGTTTACTCCCCATGTTTCCTTCTATCCTCACCGGAACCTGCTGCTCGGACTAATATTGCCCAACACTCAAAGTGTCTTCACTTGTCTGTTGCCCAGTTGTTCCCTCGGGTTCGCAGTGATAGTTCAGTGGATGTTGAGTTTCCTGTTTTGATAGCGTCAGCTTCCTAAGTTGAGGTCTGTTGGTGATCTACTAAGAATGGACTGAAGACCTTGCAAACCCAACTCTGCCGACAATTACCTGGCCCTGCCAGTCTGAATAGGCACTTAGTTTTCCTTTAGCTGATGATAAACTCTTGGTCTAGACTCCCCGACATGTAGAATCAAGGCCCAGAGCAGAGCGTCATTCGCGAACCCCTCCTCTCAGCTATCAGACTTCCGATTGATCCTCGGAAACTAGAGATCAGGGGTTCTAACAAATGCCCTCCCTTCGTCAATGACAAGCCACAAGCTCAAACTGCTAGGACTTAGGTTAATTGGTCTATGGCTTGTATCTAACGACCACAGGTGGTTGGCGCAGCCCATGAACATACAGAATCAGCTACTCACTAACAGGACACGGAAAAGTTTTTCGCTTGCAGATTACTTTTAGATAACTCAAGTCACAAAGGCTCCTTCTCTGAGCGGATGACGATTCGTAAGAGGGCTGAGCTCTTTTCCTGATTTCCGGTGATGGATAGTTTTGAAAAGTCACTCACGGACTGACCTTAGCATTGACCCAGTAGTAATCTGCTCTTTGAATATCATGTAGGCCACACTCCAAGTAGCGGGTGTGCACGTGACACACGGCGCATTGCCCCATTTTGGTTACTATACATTCTGGGATAGGAGGATACTTTGAGGATTTTGTTGGGACTAAAGTTGGGGCCCCTTCACAGTTAACAGCAGTTCAAGATATTTTCACTTTCAGGGAGGCAACATACCAATCAATCACGCTGAACTCCCCGCCTCAGCAGTACAAACCCAGTTGAACCATCCTTGCAGGACTCGTCACAGGCCTATTGAAAGCTCAGGGCACTTGCCCTAGACTAAGCCTGGCTCATCGGGTTGATTTGCAGGACTTTTGGTTACTATACATTCTGGGATAGGAGGATACTTTGAGGATTTTGTTGGGACTAAAGTTGGGGCCCCTTTACAGTTAACAGCAGTTCAAGATATTTTCACTTTCAGGGAGGCAACATACCAATCAATCACGCTGAACTCCCCGCCTCAGCAGTACAAACCCAGTTGAACCATCCTTGCAGGACTCGTCACAGGCCTATTGAAAGCTCAGGGCACTTGCCCTAGACTAAGCCTGGCTCATCGGGTTGATTTGCAGGACTATTCTATTCTCAGCGCAAAGAGCCTAGGAAGTAGTTTCCTTTCCTTGCTTGGGAACCGTGAGCGTGAATGCATGCGTGCTCCTGTTATGACGCTTCTCCCTGTGAGACCAGGCCTGTGCTTTTTCGGGAGGAAAGAACCCAAGAGCATAGAGTTACCGAGGACCGACCCCATCCAAACTCAGCAAGGAAGTTTTGGGTCCCAACTGATGTTTACAGTAGCACAGTCTGCATAAGTGGAGCTAAACCCCGCTCACTCTACCTCATGTGTTCTCTGTTCACCTACTATAGGAGACTCAGAGCAAATTCTTGACGATGCACGCTCCTGACCATACATTTTTTTTTCTTTACGACTCACGTGTAACATAGTCCCCTCATACAACGTTCTTTTACCCGTTAACCATACGGATCAGAGGTGTATATTATCACAGTTTACATGAAGAACAGGGACACCACCCTTTTATCACCATCAAGTAGGAGTTTTGCAAGGAGGTAAGAAATCCGTCTTAACATTACCTTCCTTTTTCCCATCGATCAAATAGAGAACGGGTATGATTAAGCATCAATCCTTTGTACCCATGGTCACGCTGAATCAAATCACCGATACTAGGCCTACTCCCTCTTAAGGGACGATTGTCCAACTCTGATCACAACAAGATTGGTTTTGCCAGCACTCCCTACTTATGAAAGACGCGAGGGCATCATTAATGCTTCAATCAGTCTCAACGAGTTTTTCCCAGCTTAGGCTCATTCACTCTATTAGCAGCGAGAGTCTAGCAGGAAAAGAGAACAGGAAGAGTAAACGAAAGGAAGTTAAACAGTACCCAAGAAGGGTGACTTTAGGTTCCACAACAACGCTGATCATTATTTCCTGTATTCGCCAATCAAGCACCGCCCTACGCAACGATAATCCATGCTCCCAGACTTTCTTGTTACTCATGACCCGACCAGTAGCTATGATACACATAGACGAGCAGCGTGGTTCGTGGAATCCCGCACACGAAAGTAACAGCTCATGGAAAAGTGACAACTCTAATTAGTTAGCTTTAAAGATTGCTCAGTCTCGTTCTACTCACCCTCGTAAACTCACCCCTACTACGCACAACCTCTAAGACTAGTACTTACTTGAAGTCCCCTTTGTTTGAGCTTTGCACTTTGCTTGCTCTGCGGAGGACGTCGTTGTCAATCACCCAAATACATCCGCCTACATTTCCCGCCTTCACTGGTCATTTCCATCAGGGTCGATCCCGTACTACCACATCAACGGCGGTTGGAGTTGTTATCACGCACCCACACCGGCGACGTCATCAAATGCATTTACTCCCGCCTTCTCAAGAAACCCAACCGCCACATCCATTCATCACGCATCAGAGCAAGTGGATATCACCACCTTTCGGCTTACAGGCCGCCACTTCACGGCTTACAGGCTGCCACTTCACGGCTTACAGGGGTACGTCCTATTTAGCGAGGCGAAAGATCATTCATCGCAGCAGACGACACTGACCGAAATCAAAGTTCTACTCGCTTCACTCGTCTTCCTCCCGCACGTGGTCCACAGCGGAAAGGCATCTTCACCAGTAGAAGCATGCCGAAGCACTTTCTGGCAGAGATCGAGTTGACAGACAATTACTAGGTGTGGCTCGTGAGAACTAGTTGCGTCTCGCACGCTGAACCGAGCCCATCCTCACTCACTTCTCTCCAGCGCTTGCACCGTAGTTGCCTGACGAGCGAGCAAGAAGCGCTTCGAGACCGACCACTCCAGGAGAAACGAGCAAGAAGATACCGAGACGGCTCACTCAGACGAATGCTCAAGAAGTCACGGAGGCTAATCACTCTGGCGAATCGTAGAGGCTCGCCGCGGCTCATCAGCCACAAGGCACCCTGAGCGAGCGTGAAGACAACAGTTGAAGTCAACCGTATCTAGCAAGATAGCACACGCTCATCCGTACCACACTTCTTGTTGACTTCCCTCTCTTCCCTCGAAGAACAGCCTAAAGCCTCGTTGCTTCATTGGTAGAAACCATGACTTCCGTCATACCACGCATGCTGAAGTCAAAATTTTTCGTCCGCAGTCTGAGCACCTCCCTCACACTTGTACGCACCGCCAGTTACAGTCACTTCTTTGGCTCGTCACACGGGCTGCAGTTCAACTGACATCACCACCTCAGCACGCGTGTTTTGTTCCCGCCTCTACCTCATCCGTTGACCCCTCCTTCTCGCCCCCTGGGCCCGCCACTTGTTTCGCGTGTACTCGTGTCAGGGCACTTGCCTCTGCCTCCCCACTGTCGCTTGTGGTACCTGCCTCTCCCTCTTCGTCGGCGGGTGACTTCTACTCTAAGGCCCCGCCTCATACCGTTCCCGGTCACGCCAGGCCTAAGCAACGTTTGCGTCGCTCATTTCCGACTCTCCCTCTGAGTCTCTTTCGAGGTGCTGCTCTTCCCTCGTAGTGGTCCCAGTAGATGAGTCATCTTCGTGGTAAGTGACCGTTACCCGCATACCTGCGCTCACTCCATCGCGTCTGCACCTTCTCTCTGCCCTGTTACGAGCCTCAGTAATTGCCGCCTGCAGCCCTCTGTCCATCCTCATCTCCTGTTCACCGTGACCACTAACATTAATCCTTAACCTCACCCCCTCAGTAGGCTTACCATAGGTTAAAACAACCTCCACTACGGGCCCCTTTTCATCCTCACTCTCCCACATCCACGAGTACCTCATGTACCGTGGTCTGTAGCCGCGCAGGCCATTCCGATCTGCCATAGCCACCCTTAGAAGAGCCAGGCCTCGACCCAAACACTAGCCACTCAGATAGCCCACGCCGGTTACCGGCTCTTACAGCTGCACCTCCCCAGACCTCAGACCGGTTAACACAGTACAAGCGGCAACCCGTAGGCACTCGCAGCTAAACGCTGAACAGCCAGCCTCCCCCTTTTTCTTTTATAGGCTTTTCTCATCCCTCGGCCTTTATGCTCTAAACGAGGAATTCAAAAAATTAATAAAATAATTAAATCAAATAGTCTATAGGTGAAATTGGAGAGCCGGAGCTCATCGGCCGAAACATGAACTAAAAGTTGCGTCGCTGTCAACCACTAGTTCCGGTGACGAGACTATAGGTCCAAGGCGATGGTCCCATAACGGGATACCGACATAAGTTCTCACCTCTTCAAAATGAGTCATCGGCCTATCCCCACCAGGTACCCGTGTCCGATGGCAAGGAGGGGGCTTATGACCCCCTTCAGGGGTGATAAGCTTCCTACCGATGCGGCCGCGGGTCGCCCTCCTTTTGAGATTTTACCGTACAGCGCCAAATCGGAATTCTCCCACAGACTGTATCCGCGAGGTCGGCCTACTTAGGCTGTGAACCGCTGAACTCGAAATTTGAACCGTTGGCCTTCCCGCGAAGCGATGGACCAACGAAAAACTGGAAAAAAAAAGAATTAATAATGATTGTAATAATAATAATAATAATAATAATAATAGTAATAAGGCGCTTCAGATTTCATCCTCCGCAGCAGCTCCAACTGAACAGTGGTACAAGTCCTCGCTCAAAACTAAAGCTGACCTTCAACCCTTTTCCTCTCTTTCTTTCTTTTTCTTACCTCCCCTTTTCTCAATCATTGATGTATCTACCCCTAAACTCAGCTACTAGGGCCCAGTGCGTGGTTGGAACATCCACACGGGTTACCTGTATCCCGTCCCTGTACCTGGCCCAGATCACAACCATTAGGACCAGACGGTCCTTTCAACCCTATGCAGGCTCAGTCTAAACTAACAGCGACCATGGCTTGGAAACAAGACCGCTGGCCTCCCCCGCGAAGTGACAGGATCCCGACAACATGGGTAATCACATCTGAAAATCGGTGAATTAATAATAATAAAAATAATAGTAACACTAATAACAAGAGAAAAGGGAAAACTCAAACGATGCAGTAGATGACCACCGCTGAATCATTCTGGACTAAAGCAACGGTCCTGATCCACGTGCTGATCAGGTTTTCTACTTTCTTTTCTTTGCTTTTTATATTTTTGTTTTCCCCTTTTATCTCTTTCATTCAGCTTTTCCTTCCCGTCAGCAAGTCGTAACCCATAACTTGGCTACAGGGCACTCGGTGCGCAATAGAAAAGACTGCGCCAGTCCCTTCGCTTTCGCGTCCCAGGGCGAACCCGGCGGCTACCACGACCACAGGCCAGTTGTGCTCTGCTGTACAGCAGGGCGCCGAGCCTGCGCGGACCAATGGAAGTCTTGTGGCGCACCCCTTTTTGTCAGGGGTACAGCCACCAGGACTGGTCTGAGCCGAGCACAGCCTGGGCATTAACGGCAACGGAATCCCAAGGCACGTCTACAGGCCGAGGCACCGACGCGAGGGACTGTACCAAGCAGGGACTTGGCACACGGAGGAGGGCTGGGACACCGCGGCCTCGGACAACGGGACGTCAGCAACGTGAGCTCTTACTCTCTCAGATTCCTTCAACCTCTCGAATACAGGCACTAACTCTCTCCTAGGGGGAACCCCGACGTCAACACATCGAGTGTAGAGCCAAAATAGCCCTTGTGTCCAAACCCCGGATTGTAACGGCCCGAAGTATCTCTACCACTCTCCCCTCCGGGTCCCGCAGAAGCGATCGTACCAAGAAACCCGGCAAAGTCGCGTGGAGAACCTTGGAGGCTCGAGGAACTTCGCCTAACTCGGCGAAGGACACCTGCGTCCACGATTCAAAAGTTCCCTCCTCGTAACCGCTTAGTGCCAAATCATGTGCTACTTTCCTCGCGGACTCGCGGTACTCCGTACGAGTCTCTAGACCAGTCACTAAACCATGCCAAATCTCAGTCTACGAATCCTCGTCGAGGAAGACCGTAGCCTGTACATTGAGGAACCGACCAAGGTGTGGCAGACCGCCTCTTTGCACTCCCTCCTTCCAGGTGAGTTGGCGAGCCCTAACCCGCATGTAAGCGCCTTCTTCAACAACTCCTCTCTTTTCAACACTCATCCAATAGGGCGTCACGCGAGGGTCCTCGGGGATCAAGACCCGACTCTCCTCACTGGCCTCTATTGTTTATACGACCTTGTTGTCGCTGAGGGCGAATCTGACCATCTACCACGGCCGTCCGAACACCCACTCGTAGTAGACCTTCGGAGAGAGGGTGACAAACCTCTCCAGAGACCCAAGCCTCCTATAAATCCCCCAGAGCTTTGCTCGAGGAGGGGCCCCGTGACAGATACAGTGGGTGTAAAGTAGCCAAAGGGCTCTAAAAGGCAGACCCAAACTCCTCCCTCTTTCTAGGAGCCTCATTATCTTATGCTCGTTTGATCCTGAGAACACAAAACTCGGAGCCCTTACGGTCGCCGGATAACTTACCCTCGAAAGCTCACCTTCTCAAGCGAATCTTTCTGCTCTTATCGCCACAAAGCTAAATTCCCTCCCGGTCCTAGCTATCCACCTCCTTTTCACCTCTCTCACTTCCTGGAGCAATAGATCTAGCCCACCCCCTTGGCCCAAGACCAGGGGTACTACAATCTTTGCCCAAGTGGCTGGTTCGATGAAGATTATAGCGATGATTTTAGATGTATCCCAGTCGCTCTCTCTCTTACTTCCTCCGACTGTATCCACAGGCAATTATCCCCAACAGTGATTTCTCCACCCTCCAATTTTCTCCAATCGGGCACCTCCCTGTTACTTGGAACCAAGATATAAATTCCTCGCTTGTCTAAGGGGGATCTGACAAAATGACCGAGGTCCCTGTCAAAAAGAACCATTCATCCTAAAATACCTTTTGGCGAGTCCCAAACACCCTTCGGTAACAGTAATCCCTCCTTCACGGTCTCTTTCCGATTCCAAGGAGATCCTTTCACGAATTCGGTCGGCCCTAATCCCGTATGGCACTGGGCGATCCACACAATAGGTGAAATACCAATGAAGCGACCGAAAGGACAATCCTCTCCTTCTCTCTCGCTTTATGGATTTTACGACCTTCTCGTACGCGGCCCCTTCCCCACACACTCTCATGTAGACAGGATGGGAAGATGGCGTGGACACACCCCATAGCGCGAGGGTACTCCTCGTCCCGAGCACAAGTCACCCGCAAGCGGATTGGCAGCCGGTGTCGAAGGGGCACTTCCTCAAAAATCTGCCTTAGAATAGGCCCTACTCGCACCTCCCAATGGTCCGCCCGATACCACCCTAATGCCAGTGGGTGAGGTACTCTACCCACTGTACCCAGGCCTCTCGACTTAAGTAGACCGTGCCTTCAGCGCGAACCGCTGCCCGTCGGGCTTTCTTCCCGTTCCTAGGTCTATTCCTGGTCCACTGATCCCCTTCCCAAATTCCCACGGCGAACCGCGCCCAGAGAAAAACTCCCTTCTCGAGTTCCACGCCTCTCTCGCGTCCGACCAAATATCTCTCAGTCCGGTGGTCTAAGGGGACGCTGAAGCACTCTCTCTCCTTGTGAAGGTCGACCTTCTCAATTTGGATCCTACCGTCCCCAGTCGCTTCTACAATCCTAACCATGCCCTTCACTGGCTTTGGACCACCTCCTCGATGATCCCCACTAACACCTTCCAACCGTCCGACTCGTCGAGATATGCCTCCAGTATCGTGGGGGTAGGTCGCTCTCCACGTCGGAAGGTCCGGTAACCCAGCGTGTAGAAATACCGGATCCTGTAATTTCCTAAAAGCTCCCTCTCTAATCGAGCATGACCAACAACCTCTTCCCAGCTACTAAGGAAGTCCTCCCCTTGATCAACCCCTTCTTCTACATAGAGTGCTATATCAAAATCCCCGGTCCACAGATAAAAGTTATAACACCACACGTCTACACCCCCACAACTTTCCATACTGATGCCCGCCGGTTCAACCTCCAGAGCTCCTAAGCTCATAGGTTCCCTATTCGCCACACTATCTCCTCTATGATCGCGACCAGCACTCTCGCACCCGGAATTACCGGCGCAGGCCTTCCTCCCCTAGTGTAAGTTCGGTACCCCAAAGTGTAGAAGTATCTAAACCCGTAGCCCCTTAGCTCTTCCCTTTCCATACGAGAGTGGCCGACTGCCTCCTCCCATCCGCGGAGGAAATCTTCTCCTTGATCCTGCCCTTCCTCTACGTAAATAGCAACGTCAAAATCCCCCGTCCATAGACGAAAGGTGCAGCACCTCACTTCCATTCCTCCGTAACTACTCACACTGATCCCTTCCGGAACTGCCTCTAGCTCAAACGCTCATCTAATCAAGAGAAATCTCTTTCGTTATCCTTGCTTTTGGCCACTCGAGAGACCACCCCTACCCTGCAAGGGAAAGGTGCTTGTGAGCCAGCAGGATAAAATGGACCAAAGAAGGAACGCCGTCTCACTCGGCTACCTTCCTGTCCTCCCCCGCTGAGAGGTCCTCTCACTTCCAGGTATAGAGATTAGCCGTGAACACGGGTTATCCCCGAAGAAGGGTGGCAACCCCCTCCTCGGAGTTGGACCGACGTCACACACCAGTGCCCTATGTCCCCCACCGAACCGACCTCTATTCCTAAGTCCCTTCCTTTCGCCACCGCTCGAGTCTTTTCTCTCTTGGAATCGGAGTATTTCATCGGGGTTTCCACGAAAAAAAGGGAGGGGAAGTAGATTTAAGCAAGCGAGCCCCTCAGGTCAGGCCATTTTCGATACGCACCTTGTAGTCTTCGGTTCCTTTCAATATTCGTTCTCGTAGTCCCAGTAGTCCCCAAGTTTCGAGTCCGAGAAGTCGGCAAGACACCGGTCCACCCAAGACTCGGCCTCCGACTCCCCGTCCAAGGTACTACCCATATCGCCCTAGGTGTCTCTTCCCCCTTCTTCCGGAACTAGCCCCCTACGCCTTTCGTTCTCAACGGGGGTCGAAGTCCATTCGACCCTCTGTCTCGGAACCCGAAGAACCACCCTCCTTACTCCCAAATCTCGAACAACAACCGCTTGAGAACCTCGCTCCCTTGTGGGAGTCACGTCCCGTGCGGGCGACGTCCACAACCCGTGCGGGTCGAGAATGTTAGGAAAACCAGCACCCACTCGAGAATCCCGCTCCCTTGCCGAAGTCGCGTCCCGTATGGGCGACGTCCACAACCCGTGCGGGTCGAGAATGTTAGGAAAACCCCTTTCCCTTCGGATCAACCCCCTTGGATCCCAAATCGATGTTGTCCCAAGACCCTCTCGAATCCCCCTTTCTTCTCTCTCCCTGGTGTCCACTATCTCTTCCCCACGCGCAGACCCACTTACACAATTTTCCCGGACAGGTCTTCTTCCCCCTCTTTGATTATTTTTCACCCTCATTCAAACCCCACGGGCAAACCCTTTACCCTCTTATTTTGTAGCTTTCTCAAACAAACACACCAAAATATCACATCACCCAACAAGGATCTGACCTGGATTTCGGAAGTCGCAAGCGGGGCCGGCGCAGACCTGCAAAACAAGAGATCCCGACACCCCAAGCCTCAAGCACCCAAACAACCCTGCAACCCCGCCCAACGGAAATAAAGTCCCAACCGGGTACACGTCTGGTGTCGTCCGAGGAAACAAATATCGTTGAAAAAGGTAGACGCGGAAGAGGCTGCCATCGCGAGTTAATCCAAGAAAAGCACCGCCGAGAGCCGACACCGAAGTCTGGAAAAGTCATCGAGGAAAGTCGATGAAGTCCAAAAAGGTCGTCGTCGAAAAACCCGTCTGCCGATGCTGAATCGCGCTGAGTCTGCCGCTGCCTGCCACGCTCGTCCTCCTTGGTCCCTAGGTCCCTGAGCCAGCCGAGGTCGTGGGAGGAAGCTCATCCCCAGCAACGGCGCCAATTTGTCCTGCTTTTTCTATCTTTCTTACGGCTTGACGCAGCTGTAAGC
>BFEA01000384.1:1185699-1202710 GCA_003427395.1 Chara braunii | reverse complement strand
CCCCCCCCTGTTTGGAGGCTGGCCCCCACTCCCTCACTCCCTAGGTACACACCCACTGTTCGGTCGCCTGCCCCTGACTGGTTTCGACTACCCTCAGAAGCCCCCCCAACAGCCGCCACCTTTCCCCTTTGTTGAGCCCCTTTTACCCAGGTCACGCCTCGAGGCAGCGGCTCCTCGTAGTTGAGATTCCCGCGTGGGTTCCCCTTGGCCACCGCCCAGTGCTCAAAATGCCCTGCATAGACCCTGAACAGGAGCTCGACTGGGGTTCTGAGTGCAAAAGAAGCAGGAATTTTAAAATCCGACAGTATCTCGATTGAGGTCCGAGTACAAAAGAAAATAGGAAATTCAAAATCCGAGAGTATCTCGGCTTAGGTTCAGAGCGCAAAACAAACAGGAATTTCGAAATCCGAGAATATCTCGACCGAGGTTCAGAGTGCAAAAGAAAACAAGAATTTTGAAATCGGATAATATCTCGGCTGGGGTTCAGAGTGCAAAAAAAAACAGGAATTTCGAAAGCCGAGAGTACCTCGACTGAGGTCCGAGTACCAGTAAACAGTGTTTGTCTCTCTCTCTCTCTCTCTCTCTCTCTCTCTCGCGCGCGCGCGCGCGCGCTTTCTCTCTCTCTCTCTCTCTCTCTCGCGCGCGCGCGCGCGCGCTCTTTCTCTCTCTCTCTCTCTCTCTCTCTCTCACTCAAAGTTCGAAACGCAAGCGACTTACCACCATGCGAGAGCTCTGAGCCTCTTAGTTAGCTCGACCGAGGCCCCGAATGCAGAAGCAGCTCGGTACCAAACAAGACCAGACAACTCGACTGTAGTTAAGAGTGTAAGCGAAAGAGTCGAGGTCCTAAGTAGCCTGGCTGAGGGTATGGGCGCTAATAAACTGCATCCGTCCCTCTCTCTCGGTCTCCCTTCCCCTGTCTGTCTCTCTCTCTCTCTCTCTCTCTCTCTCTCTCTCTCTCTCTCTCTCTCTCTCTCTCTCACTGTTCTCGTCGCGAGGGGTTGCGCGAACTCAGCTTTCGCGCCCTTAAATCAGCACGTATTTAGTTATTCCACCCTTGCATGCACTAGAACTCGCAGAGGCACCAGTCCGCTTCTCGGGTCAGCGGACACAGACTTGGTTGCGCAGTATCCAATCTGTAACTGAGGCTAAAACATAGAACCGAGCACATTCCTTTAAAAGAAACAAGTCCCTAGCCGAAGTGGGTGGGCCGAAAAATACAAGCTGTTCTGCGACGACAATGGTTCTGACGTCGGCCTGACCACGTGAACGGAAGTGCTCCGAGCGAGGCCCGGGACCTCCTAGCTCGGCAAGCGCGGAACGTACCCCCCCCGCTAGGGCCGACCAGATACGTTCCTTTGACGGCTTTGGGATGCTCTGCGCAGAGAACCTCTGCGGCCTTCGGCAGTCCTCCTCGTTCAATCGAGCTGCTGCGTATCTCCTCCCATATTCTCTCTCTCTCTCTCTCTCTCTCTCTCTCTCTCTCTCTCTCTCTCTCTTTCTCTTCCCCTCTTTCTCTCTCTCTCTCTTTGCCTCCCTTTCTCCTTCCCTTTCTGTGTGTGACCCCACACCCTGCTGTAGAGAGCTCTAGAATTCCCGAGCTCGAAGTATCTTTTGGCCTCTTGATGCTCAGGAGGCTCTGCTCGACGTACGTCGGCCCCTCACCTGCTCACTTGCGTCACCAGAGATCTTCTCACGGCCTTCCTACGGGATTTCACCCTGGCTCCAGACGCGGTGTCGCTCTTTGCTTGCCCACACTGGCCACTGGTGAGTCCCGGACCTCTGCTCAAATAAGCCTTCGACCCCTTCACCGCTCCCCCTTCCCTTCTTAATCACTGGCTGACTCGACCCCCTTGGTTGCTCCTTGGGTCGTGGTTCGCTTTGCGTGGTCAGCCCAGATGTCTGCCTCGTGCTCTCTGATACAGCGTTCTGCTGGTTTGCGTGCGTATCACAGTACGAACTCCATGGTCGTAGTGCGCAGCAGCCCTCGGAGGCCAGTGGCCGCTCCGCTGTTCGATCACCCCTTGCGAGGTCGCATGCAGTCTCCCTCTTGTCCCCTTCCTCCGTTGCTTGTGAGTGTCGCCCCCCCCTTTCGCGAGCTCTGCTCTCTCCGTCCCCCCGAAGTGGCTCTTCCCCCGCACGCTATCCTCTACTCGCGCAGGCTAGGCTCGGTCGTGCGCCGTTGTCACCTCCCCAGGCTCTGGCTCCTGCGAGCGCTCTCCGGTTCGTGTGCTCCACCCGTCCTCCTTCTCTGGTCCTCTCTCCTTCTCTTTTATACTCCCTTCCTCCCTTCTCGCTGCTCAATCAAAGCTCGGTTCGCCAAGTCGAGCTGCTAGGGTCTTAAAATTTTGACACAATTTTTTGTCTTTCTCGCTTGTTCCTCATGCTCCCGCTCGACTTCGACACTTATCGTCTTTCCCGCTCTGTCTTTCTTCCTCTCTGTTCTTCCAATAGAATCTTCTCCTTCCCAATCTTCTGAACTCTCGGGAGGCCGTTCCTCGTGCAGATTTTTAAGTGTATCTGTATTTCCCCCCCTTTTTCCCTTCGGTGGTCAAGAAGAGGAGAGTGCCGCGTTAGAAGGGCCGAAGCCAGCTGGCTCCCCAGCGAGATGGTTATCAAGAAAGCAACGAGCGCACGCCCTCTCCTCCGACGGTTATCAAGATCCATGAGGGCGCGCTCGCCTTCCTCATCGATCCCTTCCTTCCTTATTGGATTTTCGGCCCCAGTTTTAACACCCAGGTTACTCAGAGATATGTTTCAGCCCCAGATCGCTATGCAGGCGACCCTCAAGCTGCGCACCCCCTCCCTCTCCTTCTTGGTCAATCACTCCTTTTCCCTTTGCTCGATTCTTTTCCCACCCCTGCGACTTCCTTCACATCCTGCTGTGATCACCCGCTTTGCCTCCTTCTTCTAAACGCCAGTCACCCCTGCCATTTGGCCGTTTAAAGTTGCTAATCCTACTCGCACTTCTTTTGCCCAATCCTCTCTTCCGATCGGTGCTCAATGTGGATCAATGCTTGCCGTCGTTCGCAAACTCGGCAGCGGAAGCTGGGGCCGGGCCCCACCAATCAGGCAATTTCTTGCTAGCTTCAATACGGGCCCCACTTCAAACCCTGTTTGGCCCTACTCGCCCCTTCCCCAATTCGGGGGCTCTTGAATTTGCATGCGAACAGGAGAGGCGAGACGCCAAATTCACTGGTAGCTGCTGCGTCAAGTATCGAAGCCAGTCGTATCGAGGTGCCGAAGAGTATTATGTCGTGCTGGCAGCAGCCAGGTCCCCATCACAGTCCTTTACCCAGACTCAACCAACCTCCCCGACCCACCTTGACAAGCCCGGCGGCCGTCAATAAGCAATTTGTGCGCCCCCTCTGACACCATCTCCCCTCTTTACGCCCGCTGCCTTTTCTTCCTATCCAAATGCTTCGTCGAAATCTCTGGTTTTCCGTCCGCATCTGCCCCTGTTTGCAGCCACCGCCCAGGTCGCCTTCCCTGCTTGTTCATCGGGCTAGTACAAGGACTAAGAACCCCAAGATTTCCCCTCGAATCCCTCAGTCATACGCATCCCTGTCTCTTATACACATCTAGATGTGTATAAGAGACAGGAGCTAGAGCAGCCATAGCTGCTTTGGGTTGTCCTTTGGGCATCTGAGCAAGGCCTAGTAGTCTGCCATAGCCTCGGCCTATGAGAGTGAAGAGTGGGGGAGGCGGCTATGGCTGTGGTGGACGTCAAGTGATACCTGCAGTAGAAGAAGGACTCGGACATTGATTTTGGATCGGCTATTCAACATTGTATTATTATTTCTTGTATGAATAAGAGAAGGGGGAGATAAGGAGGAGGAGATTATTGGGCGAAGAAGAAGAGCCTTGTCATTTGTCTATGCTGGTGAACATCATCTTCTTCTTCTTTCTTACTTCGTGTTCTTCTTCTAATCCTCTCTCTTCTCTCAAGTTCATTCATTTCTTTCTGCAATTGGGCAGCATTGTACAATCTGATGGATGTGTATCTCGAAATTGGCCAGGATCATAACACAAATACTGTGATTTCTTATTTGCCATGGTTCTACATGCCTGTATAGCCACAAACAAGCATTTATTGCCTAACCACTGTAGCCAGTAATAACGATACATTACCTACAGGAACTTGTGGATGTGTCACGATTTTTAGTAAAGGCTTACCCGTTCAAGGAGTAAGCACGGCCTCTGCCAAAAGGAAAGTCATACTCGATATGTTTTGGACAAACAGATACCACTTCATGTGCAATCTCTGTACAATGCTCCCCTTCCTCCATCCTGCTCTTCCGGTGTTCTCTCTCAGTGGCTGTCCTGCCTCCTCCCCCTTTCTCTTCCTATCTCACTTTGAGACTTTGCACTCATCCTGTCCACTCATTCCCCCCCCCTCTCTCACTGTGTGTGTGTGTGTGTGTGAAATCGTGGCGACCCGTAAACATCCAAACAGCCCATGCTCTAAAGCAGGGCAAAGAATTAGGCTGCAGTAACCCTGTTCAGAAGTAGCCTGGGGCCCAGAACTCATCCCCAGGCAACGCAGACCTGAGTTGGTCTGCGCTGGGCTGTGTGACCAAGTCACGCCCATGCTTGTGTCTGTCACGTTTGGTTGTGTGACCGAACGCTGCACACAGGAAATTCAAGGGTTAAAGTCAACTATAGAGTCAAAGGTACCGCACCCAGGCCGTTGGTTGGATACACTCACTTGTTGTGCGCAGGTACCCAGACAAGCATCCGGGTCGGAGGGAATTCAGTTTCAGACCAATCCGGGCCTTAGTTTGCATCGAAATCTGGACGGCTGAGGGTGGTAGCATCCGCGGCCCAGACCCCGAGTCAACGCTACATAAGCACTGACTTTTCTGGCTTTGACATTCATTCTGTGTTACGTCGATGCTATCTTTACGCGTTGACGACGACTCTGGCTCGACGCTGCAAAGCTGGTTGAGCGCTGACTGTGTGCTGGCATTGTGTCTACGGCGACGCACTTCTGGTTCGGCATGGTGGCTGGCTTGCACCTGTCTTCTTGGCATGCTGACGTGGCAGCTGCCATGCGCTGTCGCTGACGTGGCTGCTGCCACGTGTACTACTGGTTGACGAGGCGAAGCTATGTGACTTGTGTTGTTGCTCTGATTATCGTCATTCATGAGGAGATCAAGACTGTGGAGAGATCATGGATACTTACCTGGTTGTCTTCATGCCGACATTGCTCCAGCATTGATGAGGGACTGATTAGACGTGCCACGTGGCACATTGAGGTTACTTCAGATACTCGTTCAGATTATTGATTATTGAGGTGGTGATTGAGGAGGGAGCCCGAAGAAGCAATGGGCATTGTTTCTATCTTCCCCACTCTAAGTCTTTCCTCCCTCTCATCTACCTCGTAGCAGTGGGCATTGTTTCTGTCTTACCCGCTCTAAGTCTTTCCTCCCTCTCATCTACCTCGTCTGTGTATGTCTTCTCTCCTCTTGGGTATCTGGACACGAATAGAATTCTTGATAATCATCAGCTGGTTGACACTCGTTTGGACTTGCATTGTTGACAACTGTCTTCACGATCTGGGTTCATTGCAATTTGGTATCGGAGCATACTCCTGATGACGATGCGCAACAGGTAAGTGACATGCGCATGTATGATGTGACGACTACGAGAACTGACGTGGACAACGACGAAGATCGCTGGTGAGGCTGACGTGGAATGCTGACATGGAACAAACTCGCTGGCAAGAGGACTCGATTCCGACGTGCATGTTGACGTGGCATTCGGGATCCCAACAGTGGACTAGCGGATCTGGCTGGTGATGTGGCAATTACCGCTGCATAAGTCGCTGACGCGCGACCAGGTCCCAATCAGGTGCTGACATGGCCTTTGGACAACGTCGCTGATTGCTGACGTGGCGGGGAAGGATCATCACATTAGTCTTCTTGACGTGGTGATCACCTGCTGACGTGGCATTGGCTCCTTGGGCTGACGTGGCATTGTCTCGATTGGCTGGTTCGACGACGGTATCACAAGAAGACACGTGGAAGAGGCACGTGAGAAGGACAGTACACACATTTGCTGATGTGGCATCCCCACTATTGTTGATTGGACCAGGTGCTGACGTGGCAGGATCTGCTATGTGGGCACTCTATGGATGACACGTGGCAGGCAGGTGGTCTGCCAAGTAAGGGCAGCACTCCGAAGACGACGGTGGTACGGCTGATTGATGACGAGACAGTTGTAGTGCTCGCTGTCACGAGGGGTGCAACAACGCACTGACACCAGGACGACACAGAGGAAAGAAGAAGAAGATTGTTGACAAACTGTTTGCTGTTGATTTCGGCATACTTACCTTGTCGTTTGCTGTGTTGTGGTGTTGTGTGTACTTACTGTGTATTGTATCTGATCACACAGGCCTGACGTGGTACCTGTACACTCTCAAATAGGACGTTATCACACAGACAGACAATGAACAGGAATAGTTAGAAATATAAATAATTGTATTTGTCTTTTCTTTGGTTCTCTTAAATCTTGCTGTTGTAGAATAGTGCGGCCGTGAAATTTATTATTGTTTATTAATTATTTATTGTGCGGCAGACGCACATCACAATGTCTCATTTCTGGAATTGTTTGAAACGATCGGTGCTCACTCGTTTCATTCCTTTCCTCTTCTACTGCGTCTCACTCATCTTCAGCGTTATTGAGGAGACACCCGATCCACGAACAAGGCAGCAAGAAAGTATTGTCCAGCCGTTTGGACCAATTTGAGTCTGAACTTCGTGGCGTCGGTCCGGAAGTTGAGTCCCATGTACAGACACTGTTTGATTTGAAAGCATTGAGGGCTGCTCTCGAATCAGCAGAGACCGGTACCGATGTCATCAAAGTTCAGGATACACTCATCAAGTATCATCAGGCACTTGATAAGTTTGTCCTCGAGCAACTTGCAAAGATCAAAGGTAGAAGGGAGGAGAAGAAAACAGTTGTGTTTGAAGAAGCCGTGGACGAAAATATCAAACAATTGGAACAAGCACTTGAGAGGGAAAAAAGAAAGAAGGAAGAAATGAGGCAAAGAAGAGAAGAAAACGAACAGCAAGCACAAAAAGTTCATGAAATCAGACAAACTGTCATTCAGACAGAAGGAGAAGAACAGGCAATCTCTTTGGCTCAACTTGTGACTTACCTCGCTCACTTGGAGATGAAGATTGATCGGACTGTTGCACGGATTGATGATGTGGCCGCGGAATTACAGACAATCACGAACCTGGTCAAAGGAAAGCAACAAGTGACGGAGAAAGTTGAAACAGGAAAGGAAGAGAAGCCAAAGAAATTGTTGGGAGACGCAACGAAGTCTCTCAAGGTAGAGACACAGAAACCAAAAGAGAAAAAGGGGGAGCCTTCGAGTCTGCCGAAGTCTCCACCTCACAACCTGAGAAACCCAAGAAGAAGGAGAAAGTAAAAATGAAATTGCCTTTGATGTTCTCCAATAAGAAAGACGAAAAATTTATTGTTGTGATTGCCTAAATTCAGACGTATTGCAGTACGGCCCCTGTTGAACTTCAGTCCCAGGTTGCTTTCTTTACCTCTTGTCTTGGGGGGGAAACTAAGGAATGGGTATTGGCCGAAGCCAACGCAACGGGGTTCGATGACATTGGGGAGTGGGCTGCAACCCTGAATCTAAAGCAGTTCCTTGGCAAGATCAAGGAACGCTTCCTGGATAAGACAACGACCGACAATGCCTTTGACCAGCTCACTACCATTGGTAAAAAACATTGGACCTCGGTAGAGGCTTTGTCTCGGGAAGTTGACTGGTTGCTGCAGATTCCTGGATTGAACCTGCAAGACAACCAAATCTTGCACATCTACTCCCGCGCTCTGCCCGAACCCATTCGCGGACAACTCGTGGCAGAGTCGAAATCCGAGAAATGTAATTATAGGCAGTTCGTGATTTGGCTCTCCAACGAGAGCAAATGACTTCTTAGGTAAAAAAATTGTATGCATCAGTTGTTAAGTTTGGTGGTGGTGCAGGTGCAGGTAAGCGGATACGTTGGCGCCAAAAGCGCCAGGACCAAACCCTCGTCGTCTTTGACGACGATACTGTGGAGAAGTGGCCATTGGAGGCTGAGGGTGTGGCAAGCAGCAGTGATTCCGGGAAGGGGGAAGTCACTCCTGCCGTGGTTAACAAGGGAGGACCACGACCGCCAGTAAAGAAGAAGAAGCTACGCTCGCTCCCAGAGCATCCCGGGATTGCGGCCGGAAGGCCATGGGAAAATATGGGTCTGTCACAAGAAACGTGGCAGGAAAGAATGGATAATGCACAATGTCTGAAGTGTGGTACCGCAGGGCATGTGATTGCATGGTGCCCACTCATCCGTAACCCAAAAGTGAGCCGCCAATAGGAGTCGCATGTGCTCCTACTGATTCTAAGGGTTTGGGTCAAGATGAAGGTAAGGCGCCTGCTAACCCTTCCAACCTTTTGACTCGCATGGCAGAGGATGGTTCTTCTTCGGCCCATCGTCCAGAACACCCTGAACCTGTCTTATGTACTGTCTCTTTGGACGACTCTCTTGACGAGTTGGGTAATGAATTGCTAGCATTACGAAGCTCGTGGGCTAAGAAATCGAAGTCTAAGGGCGACCTACTACTCACGAATGTAGAGATTGCACATACACGTGTAGGTGCACTGTTGGACTCAGGATCAACGCGATCCTACATATCCGAGAAAGCAATACGCAAGTTGCATCTTGGAATGAAGGTAAAAGATTTGTCTCGACCTATCACGTTTATTCTCGCTGACAGACGCACGATCACTATTTCGCAGTGTGTTGATCGTGTCAAATGTCGATTTCGTACCAAGGAAGGGAAAAAGATTCTACACGAGGTATCCTTCCTTGTCGAAAAAAAAATACGGTTTGACTTGATTCTGGGAATGGATTGGCACGAGGAAGCCAACCCAGATATCAAGTTGAAAAAGAAGATTGTGCAATTGCGACGCACAATCTGATTTGAAACCAATCAAATTGTTTCATAAGTTTGGCTCCGACTCTAGTCTCTCTTTCTGTTGTATGAGTTATCCAACATTTCAATCGATGGTTTCAAAGAAAAGGTTGGAACAATAAGTAATGATAGTCTTAGTGAAGAAAGTAGGAGAATGCTTTACTTCCTGCCCTCCTTCGATTGAGAAACTCTTGGATGAGTATAAAGATCTACAAATCGAGCCAACAGGAATAACTGCACGTGCTATAAAGCACATCATTGAAATTATTCCTGGCAGTAAGATTCCCAAGGGAGGGAACTTGAGGAACTCAAAAAACAATTGCAGGACTTAATAGAGAAAGGATGAATTCGCCCTAGCTCTTCTCCTTATGGTGCCCCTGTCCTATTTGTGCCCAAAAAGGAAGGTGAGATGCGTCTTTGTATTGATTATAGAGGGTTGAATGCCGTCACTGTTAAGAATGTCGAACCTCTTCCACGAATTGACGACTTGTTGGACCAGTTGCAGGGCTGCAAGTTCTTTAGTAAGATTGATCTGAAGTCTGGATACCACCAGATCGAGGTGGATCCTGCAGATCAACACAAGACTGCATTCCGAACAATGTATGATCACTACGATTTTGTGGTAATGCCTTTCGGACTGACTAATGCCCCAACAACCTTCCAAAGATCTAAGAACGAACTCTTTCGTCAATGGTTGGATCACTTCGTCATTGTCTATCTTGATGACATTCTAGTGTATAGTAAGACACTAGAATATCACGAGAAACACCTACGTCTAGTATTAGCAAAGTTGCGTTAGGGCAACTTCAAGCTAAATCCAAAAGAATTTGAGTTTGCTAAGTCCGAAGTTTAATACTTAGGACATATAGTGAACGAAGATGGCTTAAGGTCTGAAGAAAGGAAAATATCAGCAATTAGAGATTGGCCACGACCAAAGTCCACAACTGAGCTACGGTCTTTTCTTGGTTTGGCAAGTTTTTATAGAAAGTTCGTTAGGAACTTCTCACTGATCGCCGCACGAATGAGAAGATTAATAAAGAAAAAATGTTTGGTTGTGGAACAAAGACTGTGAGTCTTCATTCAAAAAGTTGAAATATGCATTGACTCACTACCCAGTTCTGAAAATTGTTGACCCGTCTCTACCCTTCATTGTCACTGCTGACGCAAGTCAGTTTGGGATTGGCGCAGTACTCCAACAAAACGATGGCAAGGGTTGTAGACCCATTGAGTTTATGTCCGCACGACCACCGTCTGAAAAAGTCGCCAACTCCACGTATGAGAGGAAGTTATACGCCTATGTGCACGAAACACATGGAAACACTACTTATTAGGGAGACACTTTACTGTGTACTCAGACCACTCTACTCTGAAGTGGATAAAAACACAGCCTAGGCTCTCTGATAAGCTGGTTCGATGGTCTGCATTCATTAATACTTTTGATTTTGAGTTGAAAACTATCAAACGTAAGTCTAATGTGGTTGCAGATGCATTGTCCAGAAGGTGTGACTTCTTTGGTGCAATTGTCTCTTATTTGGATGTTGGGAGTGATTTGAAAGATAAAATTCGGCAAGGATATGTTACTGACCCTATTTGGAAGCCTATCTTTAATGTCCTTGCAAAAGACCCAACTCAACTTCCCAACTACCGTGTAACCGATGGTTTGTTTTTCTTGTTAGACCGGACTGAACAAAGATTGTATATTCCTCACAAGGAAGATTAAAAGTCTGTTAATGGGGGAATGCCACGATTACGAGGGTCATTTTGGATTCAAGAAAACATACGCAGAGGTTATGGCGCGCTTTGAATGGAAGGGATTAAGGGAAGATGTACTAACATATGTTCGTACCTGTTTAGTGTGTCAGAGAAACAAGCCGTCGCATGAGAATCCCCTTGGACTTTTCAAGCCATTACCTATACCAAGCGAACCAGGTGAGTCTATCTCAATTGACTTCATGAGTCTGGTTAAAAGTCGCAATGGTAATAGTCAAGTAATGGTAATTGTGAACTGTTTCTCTAAATACGCTATGTTTGTTCCCTTACCAGCAGAAGCGCGTACTGAACTTGTGATTCAAAAATTTCAAATGCGATGGGTCACTGAGTAGGGGTTCCGTAAATCCATTGTGTCAGGTCGAGATTTCAGGTTCACCAGTCTGCCATGGCAAAAGCTGATGGAAGCTTATGGCACGCGGCTGACCATGTCGTCAGGGAGGCATCCCGAAATGAATGGCCAGACTGAATTAGGACTAAGTTAAAGATAGCATAATAACTTTAGAAATTTAAATTCATATTTTAGTTCGCAAAATATTTTTTTTGAAAATAATTAATGATTCTTATTGATGCAAATTCAATCATCTAGATACAAGGTGAAGCTCATGTAGAAGCACCCACCGCTGGATCTGTTATCTTAGCAGGAATTCTCTTAAAATTGGGAACTTATGAACCGTCTATGCCAACAACTTTTGCATATGTATGTTAGACCCGATCAGATTGATTGGGACGAGAACTTACCCAAAATTGCTAGTGCATATAACAACAATGTCCACAGTGCCTCCACACATCCACTGGACGAACCCCGAATGCACTTCATAAAGGGTGGAAACCTAAACGTCCCATTGATGTACTAAACCGAGACCAGTTCCTTAGGTTGCCCCCAGGGACCCGAGAATATGCAATATTATTTAAGGAGGACATTCATAAAGTTAAAGATAATCTAAGGAAAGCTCAACTACGGATGATTGAACAAGCCAACAGGCACCGTCGACCGTCTACATTCAAAGAGGGTGATATGGTTTGGGTGAAATCTAAAGAGTTTTCATTAGGGGAAAATGTGTCCCAAAAATTGCTTCCTGTCTATTTCGGACCTTGGGAAGTTCTCAAAGTAATTGGGGATGCAGAGGGACCGTCTTATCGCATTGATATTCCCCCTTATCTCAAAACATATCTTGTCTTTCACGCTTCCAAACTGATGCCCTACGTAGGAAATAAATTTCCTAACAGACCCTCTATGATTCCGCCATCTATGGAAGGCAGATTTGAGGTAGACAAAATCATAGAGCATGGTTACTTCTCTACGGGAGGACGTGGACGACCTCAATAACAATTCAAGGTACGTTTTAAGTTTTAGGCACCATCTGAGGACAGATCGTTTAGTAAACGAGAAGTACTTGAAACTGCTCCTGATATTGTCGCTGCTTATGAACGAGGGTTAAAGTCCTAAATATTTTTGCGGTGGAACTCGAAAATGGGCCGGTAGGAACGCAGTAACCCTATTCAGAAGTATCCTGGGGCCCAGAACTCAGTCTCGGGCAACGCAGACCTGAGTTGGTCTGCGCTGGGCTGTGTGACCAAGACACGCCCAGGCTTGAGTCTGTCACGTTTGGCTGTGTGACCGAACGCTGCACACAGGAAATTCAAGGGTCAAAGTCAACTGTAGAGTCAAAGGTACCGCACCCAGGCCCTTGGTTGGATACACTCACTTGTTGCGCGCAGGTACCCAGACAAGCATCCAGGCCGGAGGGAATTCGGTTTCAGACCAATCCGGGCCTTAGTTTGCATCGAAATCTGGACGGCTGAGGGTGGTAGCATCCGCGGCCCAGACCCCGAGTCAACGCTACATAAGCACTGACTTTTCTGGCTTTGACATTCATTCTGTGTTACGTCGATGCTATCTTCACGCGTTGACGACGACTCTGGCTCGACGCTGCAAAGCTGGTTGAGCGCTGACTGTGTGCTGGCATTGTGTCAACGGCGACGCGCTGCTGGTCCGGCATGGTGGCTGGCTTGCACCTATCTTCTTGGCAAGCTGACGTGGCAGCTGCCATGCGCTGTCGCTGGCGTGGCTGCTGCCACGTGTACGACTGGTTGACGAGGCGAAGCTATGTGACTTGTGTTGTTGCTCTGATTATCGTCATTCAGGAGGAGATCAAGACTGTGGAGAGATCATGGATACTTACCTGGTTGTCTTCATGTCGACATTGCTCCAGCATTGATGAGGGACTGATTAGACGTGCCACGCGGCACATTGAGGTTACTTCAGATACTCGTTCAGATTATTGATTATTGAGGTGGTGATTGGGGAGGGAGCCCGAAGAACCAGTGGGCATTGTTTCTATCTTCCCCACTCTAAGTCTTTCCTCCCTCTCATCTACCTCGTCTGTGTATGTCTTCTCTTCTCTTGGGTATCTGGACACGAATACGATTATTGATAATCATCAGCTGGTTGACACTCATTTGGACTTGCATTGTTGACAATTGTCTTCACGATCTGGGTTCATTGCAAGGCCGTGTATAATCAACGAAACCAACAAGACATATCCAACCGCAAAAAGAGAGAATAGCTCGCTAGTATGAGCCCGATCCTAGCCGCTCAAATCCGCCAAGACAGAGAGCTAAGCCATCCATAACGAAAAAGTATAGATAGGCAATATAATAGAAAATGCAAGGTTGGCCACGTTTGTGTGGTTCAGCGCCAAGTGCCCACACACCCGTCTGCCGCCAAAGTGGCACACTTGCACATATACATATGTATACATATATATTTCAAACCATAAGGGGATGGAGAGCAGAAGGCAACTTACCTAAGACAGAAGACTCCTCCAGCAAGAAGGCACCGACCCGGCCCCCTCAAAGGTCCGAAAAAACTTGGAGAGCCTTCTGCATCGGCCCGCAAAACCAAAAACTCATTTACCAAAAACAATCAAACATAACAGCATTGGCATTCCCGACATTCATCTCAAACAACACACTCGCGTCACTGCCAAAGAGGTGGAAGAAGATAAGAGACAGCTTACCTAAAACAGAAGACTCCTCCAGCAGGAACGCACCGACCCCCCCTGCTAAGGGTCCAAAAAAACTGGGAAAGCCTTCCACGCCGGCCCACAAAACATACATTCCCCCCAAAGAGAACTCGTGGCCACCCGTGAACATCCAAACAGCCCATGCTCTAAAGCAGGGCAAAGAATTAGGCCGTGTATAATCAACAAAACCAACGAGACATATTCAACCACAAAAAGAGAGAATAGCTCGCTAATACGAGCCCAATCCTAGCCGCTCAAATCTGCCAAGACAGAGAGCTAGCAAGCCCGTTATGTGTGTTGTTTTAAAAGACCCCAGATTCTCTCTCTTATTCCCATCACAAATCATGACAAGCCATCCATAACGAAAAAGTATAGATAGGCAATATAATAGAAAATGCAAGGTTGGCAACGTTTGTGTGGTTCAGCGCCAAGTGCTCACACACCCGTCTGCCGCCAAAGCGGCACACTTGCACATATACATATGTATACATATATATTTCAAACCATAAGGGGATGGAGGGCAGAAGGCAACTTACATAAGACAGAAGACTACTCCAGCACGAAGGCACCGGCCCAACCCCTCAAAGGTCCAAAAAAACTTGGAGAGCCTTCAGAATTGGCCCACAAAACCAAAAACTCATTTACCAAAAACAATCAAACATAACAGGATTGGCATTCCGGACATTCATCTCAAACTACACACTCGCATCACTGCCAAAGAGGAGGAAGAAGATAAGAGACAACGTATCTAAGACAGTAGACTCCTCCAGCAAGAACGCACCGACCCCCCCTCTGTGTGTGTGTGCGTGTGTGTGTGTGTGTGCGTGAAAATTCTCTCCTCCCCCTCCGGCTTGCTCTAGTCAGGCCAAATGACATCTAGCAGTCCACGCAAACTCGGGAGTATAAAAGTGGCAATCAAACTCGTATGAAAAGACACATATTGCTACAGACCTGTGATTATCATCACAAAATCTTGCCTGCCCTCTGAGGAGAGGCAGAGACATATGGAGCATTATGGACCCAACTTCCACACCCTTCAGAGTATATCTTGCTACAGGTAAGTTTTGGTTCCACAGTCCGAAATTTGAAAGAGACTGCCACAGAGTATATCTTGCAAAACAGTTCCAGTGTTAGGCCTGCCGTGAGATCAGCTCCTGCAGAAATCACCACCCTTTAGATGTGGGAGCCCAAGCGGGCCAGATCCCACGTCTTCTGGAGGCAAGCTCCACATGCTTAAGCATAAGCAAGAAGGACCGTTCGGCAATGACAAAGCATTCACAAACGCAACATCTCTCTTTCAGTTGATTGTAGAAAATGAGATTATGTTCCCTATGTCAAACCAAGAACACTAATCATCTAATCCTAGTTACCTCTGGTTCAAGTCAACCCAAGACTGTGGCGCCTCCAAAACCACCCCATTCTCCTCACGAATCATCTTGTTACTGATCAGTCAGACCCAAGACTGTAGCGCCTCCAAAACCACCCCATTCTCCTCACGAATCATCTTGTTACTGATCAGTCAGTCTTACCCTTTCAATCTCGCATTCTCCAATCACGTGCTTGCTCAGCTTCCAGCTTTCCACACATCTCCTTGCACCTTCCCTTATCCTTGCCTCCCCGTTCTCTCATTGTTCTCTGGCTCTTGCTTACAACACATAAATGAGGACACACCGCACAGTTCAATAGGTGAGCTACAGTGCATGACCATGGTGCACGGACTCAACCAGACTATACCAGGCCAATTTCACCTCTATCTGGCACACCACAAACTATACCCGGACAGTCACAGTAAACACAACCCAGAACCATCTGTGGCCCTGCTTCTGACACCAGCTCTTCTTCCACGAATAGCTCCTTGTGGCATGGCATAGAAGATGTGGAAAGGTAGCCAGTAAGTAGCCATGTTGTACCAGATGATACATCCGTTGGGAAAGCTTACATGTTGGTCTTAGATCTGACTTCAGTCATGGCCAGAAATGATGTGTAATTTTGTTCCATGTCAAAAGGTCTCGCACTGGTAAGAAATCTCACAAGAAAGGATCTTCTCTTCAAGCTGAGCAAAGTGTAAACATGTGCACCTTCTCGCCCACTGAATATGTCCATGTGTATGTTTGTCCGGCATGGATGCGCAACCATAACGTCTAAGTTGAGAGGGTGGGCTTGTAAAGCTGCGCACAGTAGAAATCCTTGGCCCAATTCCGCATCTGTTACTTCATAACGTCTCCAGCTGGCAATGCGTAAGTCAGAATCAGCTGTGATAACTCAAGCAGTCGATTGCATACCCTGAAAACGCCTTGCATTATGCCTAGGTATACCATCATTCCCAAGCCCACGAGCACCATTTACTTCCAAATCATGCCTGCAACCACCAACAAAAGTCACCCTCGCTATTAGTAAGACTCAGTAAAGAGGTGGTGTTTTCTTCCCGATTGATGTCCCTGGTTTTCTTCCCGGTAAGGAAAGACAGAACACGCCCTGGTTCCAACTCCCAATGCTGCACAACTGGGTGTTTCTCCCTTGTGCAGGGACCCATCCAATGAGAACACAATTTTTCAAGATACAACTGCTCACAGAACACCGATAATGAAGAAGCCAAGTTGAAACCAGAATTACAAAGCCCAGAGCACACCAAATTACAACACACTGAGCACTGATGTTATGATCCTGGCCAATTTTGAAGTACACACTCATCAGAAAGTACAATGCCGTCCACTTGCAAAAAGAAATGAATGAACTTGAGAGGAGAGAGAGGGAAAGAAGAAGAAGAAGAAGAAGAGAGAAAGAAGAAGAATATGATGTACACCAGCATAGACCAATGATAATGCTCTTCTTCTTCGCCAACCACTCTCCTCCTCCTTGTCTCCTCCCCTCTTATTCAAACAATATTACAATAAATAATAATAATAATGTTGAATGGCTGAACCAGAATCAATGTCCGAATCCTCTTCTACTGCAGGTATGACATGAGGTCCACCATAGCCATGGCCACCCTTCTTCCTCTTCCTCCAAGGCCGAGGCTAAGGCGGACTACCGGGGCATCTGTGGCATACTGATACCACACGGGCCCCAGTTAGGGCCCGGTTCTGTAATAGGCACAGTTTAGGCCTAGGTATCATGTCACGACGGTCCCAGCTAGGTCCAGGTAGCCCTAGGAACCGTCGGTTCAGTTTAGGGTCCGGTAGGCCTCGTTTAGACCCCACCAGACCCAACGGCTAGTTGTTTAGGCCAGGTACCGGTCCATC
>BFEA01000384.1:1170042-1185274 GCA_003427395.1 Chara braunii | reverse complement strand
ACATTGGGACTGTAGGTTGAGGACTACTCGTGGGATCTGATTTCATCTTCCTCTGAAGATGTACTTGACATTGTGAGATCGATATCTGAGACATTTTGAGGCACTGTGTTCGCGACATTTCGGATTTTCGCTACCTCTGACATTTCAAGATACTATCTTTGGAAACATTAAGTTGATGTCATCTTCCCTCTCCTCCTCCCTTCGTCTCCCTTCCCTTCATTCGTCCGTGTATGATCTCAGACCCTGGCCTTTCTTCTATGTCCATGGCCAGGGCTTTCACACCACTGATGCATGATTGAGAGTGTTCGATTGCAGTCTGAGTCAGGTCAGAGTCAGTCCATGGGTATCAAGTTATCAACTCTTCCGCTGTATTTGTATTAACTCTGTATTATCTGGTCGGTTCTGGGAATCTGCGCCATACTTATGACTGTGTTTCACGAGTATGCAACAGTTTGGTATCGGAGCAGACCAGCATTGGATGACTCACCATTGGTTGATTGATTGATTGATTGATTGATTGATTGATTGATTGATTGATTGATTGATCACACCTGTACTCTGTTATCATTAAATCGCAAGTTGCAAAATTTCTTTTTTTCTTCGTACTTACATAGTAATTAGGTCGTTTGAATGATAATTTTAGGTTTTGGCGGCTTTCTACATACTGCGCACAATTAGGGAATCGCTAATCAGGATTAACAAAATTAGCGCTAGCTAGGGTTGGTCCTAACCTAATCTAACGACCTGTCAAACCTATGGGAAGTAAGTGCCAGCCAGGCACCGCGCCAATTAAGGCAGACCGGGCCTGAGCACGGCCACATTCAAACTGCAACTTCACGGAACTTTCAGTTTTTGCAAAACGCATCTTTTATTGCGATTAAAGGTTGAACCTTTCCAGCAAAGTGTGCATCTTCCTACTACCATTGATCTTGTACTTACTTCGTGACCTCGTAATGATGCTAAATTCTCCTGATTAAACTTTGTGAAACTATTAAAATAATAAAATTATGTTTAAATGCGAGGACATGGGTCCTCGGCAGGCCTAAGGGGCCCCTTGCAGCAAATGTGCCCGCCCTAAGTGAAGGCGGGCTTAACAAATCACGAGAGGCCCTTGGCTGTCAATTTCGCATTCGGGGTCCAGGCAGTTTCGTCGCACCAGTTGGTTGAAGGGAAACACAGGCCAAGCAGCGTGGAAATTCCCAGGCCTTCTAGGCCTTTCCGAAAGCACAGGCCCTGGGCGAGATTCGCAGCCTCATACACAGACAGTTGGGAGGCCTAACGCCCAGTAGCTGCACCAGAGGCGCAGCATCCTGGGGCCTACCAGAAGCTTCTGGGCCCAGGCCAGTCCAGCCAAGCTGCCGAATGAGGCAGGCTCTTTCCATATAGGAAAGAGCTTGATGCCTGGCCAGGGATTCGGGCACTTGCATGCTGGCGGCAGCGCTGCTGGAGCTGAAGCTCGTGGGCTGCTGCTAGCGCTGAGTGGCGAGGTGCAGGCACGTGCGGTAGTGCAGGGAGCAGGGCGCCGCTGAGGGCAGCGCCATAGCCCAGCCTCCATAGCTGGCAGGGCTTGGATGTGCAGTGAGGCGCATGGGTGGTCTTCGGGTGTACAACAAAGGAAGACGTGGGAGAGAGTCAAGGGGGAGAGAGAAGGATGATGATGATGTGAGGGCACATACCTGGTATTGGCGATGGTTCTGCATGGGCCACATCTTCAAGTACTTCGGATGCTGCTGACGTCAACAATTGCATTGTCAATTAGTAGGCTAGGAGTAGCTGTGTAGGGAGTAGGCTGGGCGCTGAGCGCCAAGTAGGGAGATAGAGACTGGATACATATGTTGGTGGAGGCGAGAGCAAGCTCTCATTGACATTGACTTTCAGTGCTACGATTCTCCATTGGTGTTATATTGGTGCAATGCTGCTTCCTGAACATTGTGTTACGATTTGGCTTTCAATGTGATTGTGCAATCTGAATATTGTCAGCTCGCTTCTGTTCATTTTCCTTGCAATTTGGTATCGGAGCTGGTTCGAACTGCGCTCATTGGTTCTTCGCAATAGCTGTTCGGTGCTTCACATGAGGTGTGGGGCAGTGATAAGGCTTGGGCGTTGAACGTAAGGCGGCCCAGGGTCGTGTGGGCGCGCCAGGAAGCTATGTGGTGACATTAGGGCTGTACGCTGGATGATGAGAGCTTGCTGATGTGGCATTTAAGTCGAGGTGGAACTGCATTCTGCTGTTGGTTGTGCCGAGGCAAAGACCGGTCATCATAAATGCACATCAGGTTGCCGGTGAGAAATCTGTGGTTGGGGGCAGCATTATGAGATACATTGCTTCCTTCCTTATCTACCCTCTTCATTGCTTTTTACCGTGAGGAAGTGAGTTCTGTCTTGAAAGTCCTCGCAATGTGAGGTGTCGCAAGCGCTCAACCTTGAGAGTTGACATTCTTCCTGGGCAGCAAGCTGGTGGGAGACGGGCCATGTCTCTGAAGGGCCCTGGATGAAGCACTCGGGTCACGGTCACCATGCCAACCCGTTGGGACTAGTACACGCATGCTTTGCCGCAAGTCCTTGGTATTGCTGCTGCGCAATAGAGGTCATGCAGGGCATGCCAGCCCTTTGAACAGACGCTTACCAGACCGTCTTTAAATATTTCTGGTGAGGACTCAATGTTGATTCTGGCTGTGATCGTCGTCCTGTCTGCGACGTTAAATAATTCCTGAGGAGTTACGGGGGATCTCCTTAAATGCCTCCTGATCAGCCAAATCAAACCGGGTGTAAGGCTCATTGCATGCGAGGATAAATAATGTGCAGGGGCTGGCAAGTTCGGCATCGACTTGGGGCACAGGGGTGGGCCGGATTGCACACCTTTAGACACGCTACTCAACCAGATGCCTAGGAACGTCGACACAAAGTGACTACTCAAGAGGGATACAGGGAAAGGGTTGGATTCCGGCAACTGTTCGCCGTGGTGTTGATTAGATAAACAACCATTCAGCATACATCTGTGTAGGGAACATTATTTTTATTTTGGATTACTTAGTTGTTACAGACTTGATTGACAACTGACAGACAACTGCACATAGACTAGTATATTCTTTGCTGCATTGCAATCTGTATTAGAGTAATCTACAAATAGATTTAATATTCCCTGTAGGATCTGACATTGGGTGACACCTAACTACCTAATTGTTCCTGTCCAGACCGACCGAAGTTAGTGGTGTATCATAATCGGTTGTGTGTCATGCTGAGGTAGGATTCAATGTGGATTCTAGTTTAGAATACACACACTGTAGCTCATGAGTGATGCAAGCACTAGTGAGGAGGAGTTGTTAGTGGATGACCGTAGGACTACTCGTAGAACTGCTCTCAGTCGACCTTTGACTTTCCTAGATCTAGGTCCAGGAGACGAGAGGAGACTGTGGAGAGAGGCTAGAGAGAGAACAACGGCAAGAAGAGCGAGGGTGGTTGAGGACAGTGCCAGGTCTAGGATTACAGCTAGCACCGGTACGACCATGGCTACTTCCTCTACCATATCGCAGGCCTCTTCACAGGCCACTTCGTTAGGAGTCAGTCAGAGTGGTTCTCGGGTTTCCATTAGCCAGCGTGCTGGCTTACAAGTCAGCCAGCAGGCTCAACTCACGCCGGAGGATTATGAGATCCTCCAAGCAGAAGAACTTCAGGATGAGTTGCAACGACAGTTGGATGCAGCACCAGAAAGGAGAAGAAGAGCTATAATGAGGAAAGCTAAACTAGGTAGTAGATTGCAGGAGCTAGGCAAGCTAGAAGCACTAGATGAGTCCACATTAGATCCCGCTTTGCAAGCACTGCGGAATTCGCTCCTGTGTGGCGGAGACGCAGGTTGTTCAGCGGAAGTGTTGGTTGAACTAGTGGCAGGCCAGAAACGAATTTAGGCTGCACTACAGGCTCCTCGTCCAGTGATGAGGCAGCCTCAGTTTGCTGCCGGTAGGGCCTTCATCCTCACCTATGTTTGGCATGCCCCCTCCAGGTGGTTATGTGGCGACTAGTGGTCCGGTCCTTAGAGTCTTTGTCGTACCATCGACGACAATGGGAACAACAGTCCCACTGTCAAGCCAAGCCCAGGTTAGTGTGCAGCAACCTGTTTCAGTGGCTATGCAGCCACTGCAGCAAGCCCCTGGGCCAATGCAGCCTATGTAGTGGATGCCCAAAATACCCTTGCTGAGTCCTAAGCCCTTCTCCGACGACAGGAAGAAGGATGAGGACTTGGACACCTGGGTAAGGATGTTGCCTACCTATGTGAGGCACAAGTTTACCAGGCCGGAGCAAAAAGTTGTAGTAGCTGCCTCCTTTCTAGAGGGGTCAACAGTCGCTGGTTGAATGGCCTAGTGCAGCAGCAGGGCTACCGTCAGAACTTCGATGCCTGGGCCCAGGCCCAGACATTGGAAGGGTTTGTATGGTCCGTGTATAATAGGTGGCATAACCCGCAAGGGGCTCAAAAGGCCACAGACGCGATCAACAGTCTTTGTGCCAAAAGGTACAAGAATGTTACAGAGCTTACGGATAGCGTAGAACGTCTGCTCGTGGTACCTGGTGTGCTCTATGACCAGCAGGTACTCCTTACGGATTACCTTAGATGTCTGCCTTCAGAGGTTAGGACAAAGCTGGTAGACGAGGCCTATGTCGAACAGCACACCTTCGCTTCATTCAGCAAGAAGGCCTTAGACATAGAGGCAAAATTGGGATCTGTGCATCAGAGTCAGGGGGATGGTAGGAAGAAGCGACTACCCCAGGGCTGGAAGAAGAAAGGCCAACTAATGTTCGTTGACCACGATGGTCAGGCGACAGAAATTGGCGACTTCCCAGACCTTGGGGAGGAGACAGAGCACGATGGGGCCAGCGAGGCTTCGGATGGAGGAGTCGTGGCACCCATCAAGGAAAAGGCTTGGGGGACCGGGAAGAAGAAGGTAGGCCGGTCTACGGGTCAGGGCGACCAAGGCACGCCAGCTTGGGTGAAACTTGGTTTAGAGCATGAGGTGTGGAGGGACCGAGTCGTTAGGGGCACGTGCATGAACTGTGGCAACTATGGCCACACGTCTTGAACGTGTTGAGGCAAGAAAGTCCTAACGAGGGTAGCCTCTCCAACGGTGGTAGGACTATCTTTGAACCCTGGCGGTGCTTCTGCGAGCACTTCGCAGGGAAACACCTCGGGCCAGGAGTTTTAGCCGCTCTTACTCGCGTTGAAGTGGTAACGTTGCCTTCCCCACTTCAGGCGTTGGCCAGGGCTAGTGACCCATGTATCGCCCCGCAGACACATTCAAACCCACCGACGCTCTGTTCGAGAGATGTGTCTGAGGCCCTAGAAGAGTTAGAGACTGAGTGGTCAGGGAAGGACCCCAAAGACTCTTGGGCGATGATCAGTAGAGGTCCAAAGGGTGAACATTTCGTGGTAGAGGTTGATGTAGGTGGCCGCAAAGTTGGCGCCTTCGCAGACATAGGCTCTACACGAAACTTCATCACATAGGCTCTACACGAAACTTCATCAGTCGTGCTTGTGTGGATAGACTGCGCTTAGGGGACCAAGTGCAGCGGCTTAGCAAAACTATAGCTTCTACGCTAGTCAACAAGCACGAAATGGTAGTTAAAGACTATGTCAAGGACGTAGCCTGTTCCTTCTCTTCTGGAGGAGGGGAAGTGAGACATAAAATCTCATTCCTCGTTAGCGACGAACTGCCCTTCGATATGCTACTAGGCATGTACTACCTTGAGGTCGCGCAACCTCAGTTTGATTGGGATAGGAAGGTGTTGATACACAAGTTGCCAAATGGTAGGACCGTTAGACTGCAGCAGTATAAGGCTAGCAGTCTAGTGAAGAACTACGGCGGCATGTGTGCTTCCTCTTTCTATAACTACTACAAGCAGAATCGCGAGGATGGCATGTATCTAGTCTTCGTCTTTGAGAAAAGGGAGGCCGTTAAAACACCCCCAGAGATAGAATCAGTCGTCGCAACATATTCAGACCTTTTTGAGGAGCCCACAGGCGTGGTAGAAAGGGAGGTGGTCCATGCAATAGATGTTGTCCCAGGTAGTAAGGTGCCTAGAGGACGGATCTATAGGATGTCCCCTGCGGAGTTGGATGAGCTCCGCCGCCAGCTCAAGGAGCTCACAGAAAAGGGATGGATTCGGTCGAGTACCTCCCTTTACAGTGCGCCAGTCTTATTTGTCCTAAAGAAGGGAGGTACCTTGAGGATGTGCATTGACTATAGGGGCCTCAATGCCATCACCGTTAAGAATGTTGAGCCCCTACCCCGCATGGACGACCTCTTGGATAAAGTGCAGGGATGCCGATACTTCACCAAGATAGATCTGAAGTCCGGATACCATCAAATTGCCATTAGACCTGAGGACCAGCACAAAACAGGATTTCATACCAGGTACGGTCTGTACGAGTTTGTGGTGATGCCCTTTGGCCTACGCAATGCACCTAGTACGTTCCAGCACGCGATGAACAGGATATTTCATGATTACTTAGACAAGTTTATCGTCGTGTACCTCGACGATATTCTTATCTTTAGTAGGACCGTAGAGGAGCACGCTGAGCACTTGAAAATAGTGCTAGGTCTCCTAAGACAGCACCAGTACAAGGTTAACTTGGAGAAATGCGAATTCGGTCGCACCAAGATCTTGTACTTGGGTCATGAAATCTCAGCAGATGGATTGAGGCCAGATGATGCTAAGGTGGCCAGCATACGTGACGGGCCCAGACCTCAGACTGTCACTGAGGTCCGATCGTTTTTGGGGATGACGGGCTACTATCGTCCGTTTGTAAGAACTATAGTACTATAGCTTCCCCACTAACAGATCTAACTCGACTTGACACCCCTTGGGAGTGGACTGAAGAGTGTGAGGCGGCTTTCAGGAAACTAAAGTATGCTTTGACCCACTATGAAGTCCTCAAACTTCTTGATCCTGATAAACCCTTTGTTGTGACCACAGAGTACATAAGTAAGAAGATGCCATCTCAAAAGCTAGCAAATTCCACGTAGGAGCGTGAGCTCTATGCCCTATATAGAGCGCTGGTTCATTGGAGACATTATCTCCTAGGCAGATTCTTCTATGTGAGATCTAACCATGAGACCTTGCGCTGGATCAAGACACAGCATGTGCTCTCTGATGCACTCAAGCAATGGATACAAGTGATAGGCATGTATGACTATCAACTTGATCCAATCAAGGGTGAGTATAATAAAGTAGCTGATGCACTATCTCGTCGGGCATATTATCTGGGCGCACTAGTGACTGAATTTGGTATATCCAACGACTTAACTCGATCATTGGTGGAAGCCTATCAGCAAGATCCAATTATGTCTGAGATCATCCGTAGATTCCAAGCAAAGGACAAAACGACTTTGGATGAATTTACGATGGTAGACGGCTTGCTGTTTCTTGAGAAGGCAGGGAATAAAAGATTGTGTGTTCCCAATAGTGAGTCTTTGCATAATTTATTTTTAGGGGAATGTCATGATGCAACTGGTCATTTTGGTTATAAAAAGACTTCAGCTAATTTAGTGCAGAAGTTCTGGTGGCCCACTATGATGCAAGATGCAAAAAGGTACGTTGAAACCTGCCAGGTTTCCCAAAGGGACAAACCCAGGACTCAGGCTCCGCTTGGGCTCATCAAGCCCTTGCCAATTCCTGAAGGTCCTGGTCAGAGTGTGTCCATGGATTTCATGGATACCCTTGTGACCAGCAGGTCTGGAAAAAGACACCTCTTTGTGATAGTGGACCGCTTTTCTAAGTATGCAAGACTTGTCGCTATGCCAGAAATTGCTAAAACCGACTATGTCATCAAACTGTTTCTGGATAACTGGGTCAGGGATTTTGGACTACCTGCGTCGATAGTAAGTGACAGGGATGTAAGGTTTACCAGCGAACTGTGGCAAACGACAGCTGAACAGATGGGTACCAAGCTCCAAATGCCGTTAGGGAATCACCCTGAGTCAAATGGCCAGGCAGAACAGATAAACCAGGTAGTACAGCACTTGCTTCGGCATTATATTAAGCCAAGTCAGGATGACTGGGACGAGAAGTTACCTCTCTTCGCCAGCCTGTACAACAATGTTGTGCACAATACTACTTGTACGACCCCCAACCAGCTGCATCTTGGTTGAAAGCCCAGAAGTGCACTTGACTTTCTGCTACTGCAGCAACTGGCAGCATAGAATTTGTTGTCAAGTATGAACAAATGCTGCAGCAGGCCGTTGAACATATTAGGAAGTCTCAGGATGCTATGATCGCATCTGAGAATAAACATAGACGACCCTCTAACTTTCAGGTAGGTGATAAGAGTTTGGGTAAAGTCAGTCATCTGAACTGGGTCAGGAGATGGGGATTTCACGAAAACTGATGCCACAATACTTTGGGCCCTGGGAGATCTTAGACATTGTAGGTGATCAACCTGATGGGCCTTCATGCGTGATTCGCATTCCTCCACACTTGCGTACTTACTCTGTTTTCCATGCATCCAATTTGGAACCTTTCGCTGCCACAGATCAGTTTCCCTCCACGAGATCAATGCTGCCCCCAACCATGGATGGCGAAGTGGACATAGACCAGATCGTGGAGCATCGTCTGATGCCAGTTCCTCGACCACCGGGCAGAGGCCGCCCTCCTAAGCCGAAAATGCAGTACCGGGTCAGATTCAGACATCATCTGGACCCCAACAAAGATCGGTGGTTCACCAGAGAAGAAGAACTGAGAACTGCACAAGTCATTGCAGGCTATGAAAGAGATCTTAAAGGGAAGATGCCTGCAGAATAGAAAACTTCTCAGAGGACTATCGAAGTACAGGAGGAGGGAATGCGAGGATATGGGTCCTCGACAGGCCTAAGAGGCCCCTTGCAACAAATGTGCCCGCCCTATGTGGCGGGCCTAACAAATCACGAGAGGCCCTTGGCTGTCAATTTCGCATTCAGGGTCCAGGCAGTTTCGTCGCGCCAATTGGTTGAAGGGAAACACAGGCCGAGCAGCGTGGAAATTCCCAGGCCTTCTAGGCCTTTCCGAAAGCACAGGCCCTAGGCGAGATTCGCAGCCTCATACACAGACAGTTGGGAGGCCCAACCGAATGAGGCCCAGTAGCTGCACCAGAGGCGCAGCATCCTGGGGCCTACCGGAAGCTTCTGGGCCCAGGCCAATCCAGCCAAGCTGCCGAATGAGGCAGGATCTTTCCATATAGGAAAGAGCTCGATGCCTGGCCAGGGATTCGGGCACTTGCATGCTGGCGGCAGCGCTGCTGGAGCTGAAGCTCATGGGCTGCTGCTCGCGCTGAGCGGCGGCGAGGTGCAGGCACGTGCGGTCGTGCAGGGAGCAGGGCGCTGCTGAGGGCAGCGCCATAGCCCAGCCTCCATAGCTGGCAAGGCTTGGATGTGCAGTGAGGCGCATGGGTGGTCTTTGGGTGTACAACAAAGGAAGACGTGGGAGAGAGTCAAGGGGGAGAGAGAAGGATGATGATGATGATGATGTGAGGGCACATACCTGGTATTGGCAATGGTTCTGCATGGGCGACATCTTCAAGTACTTCGGGTGCTGCTGACGTCAACAGTTGCATTGTCAATTAGTAGGCTGGTAGTAGCTGTGAGGGGAGTAGGCTGGGCGTCGAGCGCCAAGTAGGGAGATAGAGACTGGATACATATGTTGGTGGAGGCAAGAGCAAGCTCTCATTGACATTGACTTTCAGTGCTACGATTCTCCATTGGTGTTATATTGGTGCAATGCTGCTTCCTGAACACTGTGTTACGATTTGGCTTTCAATGTGGTTGTGCAATCTGAATATTGTCATCTCGCTTCTGTTCATTTTCCTTGCATAAATGTTTAAACTTGCTTAAACTTTATTCATTTTTACTTGTGCAAATTTAAATATTATTTAATTAAATATTTAACTTTTGCGAAATTAATTGTTGCAAATTTAAATATTCTTTAATTAAATATTTAATCTTTTGCAAAAATTAAAATTTATTTAATTAACTCGTATTTTCCGATTAAATTTTATTTAATTAAATAATTAAATATTTAATTTCTCAAATTTTGAAATTTTTGTGGGGGCCGGGAATTTTTTTTTATTAGTGTGAAGCTTCGAGGTCAGGGAAGAAAGGGACTGTCTGTGCATTCTTTGCCTCTCTTCCCTTCTTCCACCCCTACCTCTCTCTCTCCTCCTCTCGGTACTGCGGACTTCAGTCTCCGGCCACGTCCACATTGTGCCACATCAGCAGCAGGCCACGAACGCAGATTGCCACATCAGCCGTGTGCCACCTCAGCATGCCACGACAGTCGAGTGCCAAATCAGCAGCGGCCACCTCAGCAGTGCCACATCAGCAGGTGCCGCCTCAACGGTGACACGTCAGCAGCAGACGAAGACTAGAGTACTTAATGCGCCGCAGTCAACGGCTTGCGGAGCTTGGATCCACAGGAACCAAGCCCCAACAGGGACCTAAGACCCCTCGGATCCCTCGCAGACGACGCACGACCGTGGCCGCTACCGTTGACGCCAATGCACAAGCCAGCCTCAAGAGGCCGGCTACCCCTCCTATACCAGTTCAGCAGGCAGATGAAACGCAACTAGCGTTTCTTAAACATCTCCAGCTCTACTCGGAGACTACTGCAGCTGAACTGAGCAAATGGGAAGAGGAGGAAGCCACTCGCCAACAGGCAATCCAACGCCAGCTGGCAGAGGCAGAGGCAGCACGTCAGCAGGCGGCAGCCGAAGCTGCAGCAGCCGCGCGGTTGCAGCAGCAGCAGGTCGAGGCAAGTCAGAATCAAGCTCATTACCAGGCCACAATGGGCCTCGCAAAAGACGAAGCCACATACCTCAGGCTACTTCGAAGACAGCATTTCCAAGCAACCTAAGACCAAGAAGAGCCGACCGAGGAAGAGAGCGTCAAGGAATCTACAGTAGTATTGATGGAGAACCTGCTGTACACGTGCAATTGGCAGCAACGCGAACTGCTGGCCATGCGGCAGATCGTCATCCGCTACGAAGCAGTTTCGGGCGCAGGAACATAAGATGACCGCCTTGCAGAACGCGAACAGCCAGCAGCAGGCCATCAATGACCAGCTGCAGACCACTGTCAGCACAGGGTTGGCACGATTGTCTGCAGTTGAGTCGACAGGCAGTGCAGTGGCAGACTGCAGCCCAGCTTTGGCCGCGCAGGCCAAGCAAGTCGAGGAGCAGATCAACCACGTGGTAGCATCCCTTGGTGACATCAGCCGACCTGGTCCCACCATTGAACCAGCCTCTCCACGTGCAAGATTCAAGTTTATGCGTGGTGTTACCGCCGTCGGACAACGAACCGGTCGCTTCGCCAACTCTTCTATAGGAGGATCCGTCAACTTGGGCGAGTCTTAAGGAACTCGACCCGTTGACGGTTGAGGACTTCCAATGGTTGCCTCTTCCCTCCACCGGTTCTTTGCCAACACCGCATTGCAACGCCCTGATGGCACATTTGCGAGAATACTTGCACGCTGCAGTACCGCCTCCGTCAACGGACGGCGGAGTAGCGGTTGTTGACCTTCGTAGCTATCTTGCGAAGATCGACCGCGAGCACGCAACGCAACAATACATCGACATCGACGCGCTGCTCCTCTACATACGCATTCAGATCGGAAAGGCGACCTGCAGTGTCTTCATTGATTGTGGAGCGTCTCGCAACTACATCAGCCAAGACTTCATGGCACGCGCCAGGCTAGGCCCACGCGTTCGAAGGAAAAGTCAGCCTACGCACGTCACGTTGGCCGATGGTCACACACAAAAGTCAATCGACCGTTGCATTGACTCCGTGCCCGTGTACTTTGCCCCGCTAGCATGCGAGGTCGTGTCATTCGACATATTGGACACTAAGTTCGACACGATCTTAGGCATATCATGGCTGCAAAGCGAAGACCATCCAGTGAACTTTTATCGACGCACCGTTCACGTTCGTGATTGGCGTGGCGAACTAGTCCTGTGTACGGTGCCGCTTCCGCATCCTTTAATTGGTTGTCACGTGGTCTCCGCGGCGAGCATTCGCCAATCCATCCGGCGGAATGACATCGAGGAGATGGGCATATGTTTTCTTCACGCCCTCCCACCCGGCGATCAGCCCAAGACGGACACATCGGACCCACACATCATTGAGCTTTTGGACAACCATGAGGAGGTCTTCCAAGCTCCCGCCGGAGTCGTACCGGATCGGCCCATACGCCACGGGATCACTCTCGAGGACGGCGCCGTACCTCCGCGCAGATGTATATACCCCACGAGCGAAGAGGAGCTTCAAGTGCTTCGGGCACAACTAGACGACCTCTTGGCCAATGGCTGGATTCGCCCTAGCTATTCGCCATACGATGCTCCCGTTCTCTTTGTCCGGAAGAAGAACAAGGACCTTCGTTTGTGTATCGACTATCGAAAACTTAACACACAAACGATCAAGAACGCCGGCCCTCCCTCGGATCGATGATCTTCTCGAGCGACTAGGCGGGGCCAAGTACTTCTCGAAGCTTGACCTCAAGTTCGGATATCACCAGATCGAGATCCAGCCAAGAGATCGGTACAAAACCGCATTCAAGACGCGGTATGGGCACTTTGAGTGGATCGTCATGTCTTTCGATCTCACCAATGCCCCGGTTACTTTCCAAGTGGCTTTGACGACGGAATTTTGCGACCTGCTCGACCGCACCTCGAGCACCTTCGCGCCGTTTTGGAGCGACTCCGTATCGCCAAGTACAAGGCAAACCGCGACAAGTGCGAGTTTGCCCAGCAAGAGCTGGAGTATTTGGGCCATTACATTACGCAGCAAGGCATTCGTCCGCTCGCGGACAAAGCACAAGCCCTTCAAGATTGGTCGAACCTCAAGTGTACTACCGACATCTGCTCCTTTCTTGGCTTAGCATCATATTACATGCGCTTCGTCAAAGGTTTTCAACGGATCGCTGCGCCATTGTCGCGACTTCAGTCCCCCTTGGTGCCCTTCGAGTTCAATGACGAAGCCCGACACGCGTTCCATACGCTGAAGACAGCCTTGCTCCAAGCTCCCGTCTTAAGCATCTATGACCCGACCCTGCCTACCAAAGTGACTACTGACGCTTCCGGCTACGACATTGGCACAGTTTTGGACAGCATGACGGCACAGACTGGCATCCGGTTGAGTACTTCAGCCAAAAGGTGTCGCCCATCAACTCTCTTGATGATACAAGGAAGATGGAACTGTTAACTTTTGTCACCGTACATAAGCGTTGGCGTCACTTTCTCCTCGGGCGTTGGCGATTCACGTGGGCAACGGATAACAATCCCTTGACTTATTACAAGACGCAAGACACGGTGAGCAGCACGATCGGTCAGTGAATATACTTCATTGACCAGTTCGACTTCACCTCCAAGCATATACCGGGCTCCTCGAACAAGGCAACGGATGCTCTCTCGCGAAGACCTGATCTTTGCGCCTTGGTGCACTCCATATTCGGCCTCAACGAGGACCTGCAACAACATTTCGTAAATGGCTACAAGTTGGATCCGGGATTCTCCACACTCTATGCGGACTTATCATCGGATCAACCGCCGACAAGCAATTACCACATTGTCGACGGCTACTTGCTTCTTCATACACGAGGCAAAGACTTGTTGTGTGTTCCCCAAGACTGCACCTTGCGCAATCGCCTCCTTGGCGAATTCCACGATTCGTGGCTGGCGGGACACCTTGGCGTCGCACGCACACTTGCCCGACTACGCCAGCGATTTGGTCGGACATCATGAGCGGTGTCAACTGGTACATTCAGTCATGCGCAGTTTGCCACTGGAACAAAGGGCGCCATCAGCTCCCGTACGGCGAGCTGAAACCATTGCCGATTCCTTGGGAACCAGGTCTTTCCATTGCTATGGATGTGACTGGTCCTTTCCCTCGCGATCGCCTTTGCCATGATGGTATTCTCACGGTCGTCGACCGGTTGAGCAAGTACGCTCAATTTCTTCCATGCAAGTATCATGCGACGGCTCCCGAGCTCGCACGACTTTTGCATACCGGCTGGTTTTGCAGCCACGGCGTTCCGAAAGACGTCGTCAGCGACCGCGACACTCATTTCATGTCAGCCTTTTGGACGACACTCATGGTGGAATCCGGCACCAGCATGAAACCGAGCTCCGCACGACATCCTCAAACGGATGGGCAAACGAAACCTGCGCACCAGACTGCGCAGATGATGCTCCGCACACTCATCCGCCCGGATAAGAAGGATTGGGTTGACCGCCTTCCCGACATCGAGTTCGCCTACAACACTTCGGTGCACCCGCAATCGGCGTGACTCCCTTTGAGTTGCATCACGGTGGACGGAAAGGCCGTATCTTCGCAGACATTTTGCTTCCACGGGCTGCCGATATCGACGCCGCTTGCTCCCCCTCTTCTACACGAAGTACAGGGAACTGCTGGCCAAAGCCCACGCAAATATGCAAAAGGCTCAGGTCCATATGCAGCAGCAAGCGAATCGGCGTCGCATCCCATGTCCAATCCGCGTCGGCGACCTTGTTTGGGTCACCTCCGAGGAATTCACACTCGAGCAGCACGTCTCGAGCAACCTCCTCCCGAAGTGGTTTGGTCCATGGAAGGTCACGCCACCAGCTGGCGACCACCCCGCGGGTCCCTCTTTCATAATTGAGATTGCCCTGCATTTGACACTCCACCCATTATTTCACGCTTCAAAGTTGGCGGTCTATACTCCAGCCTCAGCAGCGGATCTCCCGGGCAGACGATCACACGACCCTCCATCCATGGATGGTCACCAGGAGGTCGACCACGTCCTTGCTCATCGCAAGCACTACAACAAGCCAATCCAGTACAAAGTAACATTCAAGCAATGCGATCCCGACGACACACGTTGGATTTCACGAGCTGACCTGAAGGCGACATCACCCCTCGTCTTCGCACATTACGAAAAACAGCGACTTGCTAAGGAAGCTGCCCAACCCGCCCGCCCCGTACGGACATTGGACAAACAGCTTCGCCCTCGCAGTTAGCCCGGTCTTCAAGGGGGGGAGTGTGTGGCATACTGATGCCACACGGGCCCCAGTTAGGGCCCGGTTCTGTAATAGGCACAGTTTAGGCCTAGGTATCAGGTCACTACGGTCCCAGCTAGGTCCAGGTAGGCCTAGGAACCGTCGGTTCAGTTTAGGGTCCGGTAGGCCTCGTTTAGACCCCACCAGACCCAACGGCTAGTTGTTTAGGCCAGGTACCGGTCCATC
>BFEA01000384.1:1117704-1169327 GCA_003427395.1 Chara braunii | reverse complement strand
TGAGGACTACTCGTGGGATCTGATTTCATCTTCCTCTGAAGATGTACTTGACATTGTGAGATCGATATCTGAGACATTGTGAGACACTGTGTTCGCGACATTTTGGATTTTCGCTACCTCTGACATTTCAAGGTACTATCTTTGGAAACCAAGTTGACGTCATCTTCCCTCTCCTCCTCCCTTCGTCTCTCCTCCCTCCATTCGTCCGTGTATGACCTCAGACCCCGGCCTTTCTTCTATGTCCAAGGGCAGGGCTTTCACACCACTGATGCATGATTGAGAGTGTTCAATTGCAGTCTGAGTCAGGTCAGAGTCAGTCCATGGGTATCAACTCTTCCGCTGTATTTGTATTAACTCTGTATTATCTGGTCAGTTCTGGGAATCTGCGCCATACTTATGACTGTGTTTCACGAGTATACAACAGCATCGCCCTGTTGTGCAAACGACAACACAAAGCAGCTAGGGCTGCGCTGGCTCAGGCCGCCTTGCCTGACTCTGCCTCGAAGCTTCTTGGTGTAGCTCTACCCCAACTGGGACCTTCCTGCTGCAGTGCCCACCAAGGTAATAAAGATGGCAACCACCATAGCCAGGTAAGTACCTATGGCGCTCCCCCTTCGTAGTCCTGGTCTTCTTCCTTGCTCCTTCCCCAGCAGCGCAGCTCTGTGCTAGCGCTGCTCCGGCCAGCGCTCCAACCACTGTGTTGCCAAACTTGCACACCGACAATGATGAGCTCTTTGCTCCTCCTGGAGATATAGCGGTCTGCTTGCCTCTTGGCGAGTGACTTCCTAGGCCGCACAACCTCCAAGCAACTGGTACCTCCTCCCTTTCGGAGGGAAACATCATTGCAGACTCTGATATTGCCCGTACAGGCCCTAGACTCAGACTGGTTGGACTGGTACCTGCCTAGACATAGCCTACAACTACTGGGCCTCTAAAAATGCCAACTTTTGTCTTCTTCTGCTCGGCCTCGAGTACGCAGCACATCTACCTCTACTTGGTGTGGTACCGGCCTACCTGCTACTTGAGTGTTTTCCGCTGCTCTAAGTGTCGCGGGCCTCTTTCCCCGCCACTTGAGTGTTTTCCCTGCCTCAACCCTCAATGTCAAGGCCACAGGTAAGTACCGGCCCTTCGGGCCTTCTGAACAAGTGCCCTTGCCGGTCACGCACACACTCAAGCCGACAAGCACTCAGACAGGCATCCAGACCAGCAAGCATGCAATAAACACAAACTTTTATCATGACAATGAGGGCGTTACTCTCGAAGTACCATTATCATGATGAACACCATCGCTAAGCAACACGAGCGATTCTCAACCCTTCTGCCCTTATACTACTCAAGTCGAAAAGTGCATCCCGCATTCTTATCAATCCATTATATACTATCAACTTGCTTGGAAGCTACCTCAATGTGTCCTATGCACTTGAACATTTTCCGAGATTCCAAAAAACAGTAAAAAATATCCAAAAAAAATATATCCAAAAAAAATGAAGCAAGTGATTCTTGAATGGTAGAAAAATTTCCGTTGTTCGACGGCTCATCCAGGAGGGTCTTTAGTCACGCCGAAGTAAATCCAGATTTTCGTTACCCCGGTAATCCCTTCCCCGGGCATGTGCGAAATTCAAAGTACCCGTTGGGGTTTACTTCAGAATCCACGAATTATCAGGAGGGCTTTTTCGATTGTGCCGTAGAAAGTCCAGATCTTGCTGAGACGCGTGCGTTTTCCAGAAGTTACCGTTTGCTGAGAATTGGCCGCGCCAGCTGGTCTCCGACTGTTGGCAGGTGGAGTTGCGATATACTGCCAGGACCAGAACCCAATCCCGGGTCAGTCTTTACCATACCACTTTGACAGCTGCAGTGCCAGGTCTTCCCAGAAGCCCCCGCTCCTTTTTCCCACTTTGGTAACACCTGCAATGAAGGCCTCAACTGGGTATCCCAGCCCCCTGATTTCCTTGCTCAGGGTAATCAGGCTGAGCCAGGCAGCCCATCTGGTGTTCGTGTTCTGCTTGATGCGCCAAATTGCCCCAGCCACAACCGCCCATTTCTGGCTCTTGTCTCCAAATGAGCCATAGTCCTTGATTGTTTTGAAGTGCCTAATCCCACCTCCCCAGATTGAGTCCATATTTTTGAACCTGTGGGTCATGTGGACCCAAGCCAGAAAATCTGCAACAATGAGGTTAGTCTCTAGGAAGGAGATAATCCCGCTATCGGCGTCCGTTCTTTCCAAGGTAAGTGTGGTAGCAATGTTGAATCCTGTCCATCCTTTGGCAGGCCTTCTCCTTTTCTCCCGGGATTGAGCCGTCGAACCATGTGGCGAGAAGGAGATCATCCATAAACCGATCGCCTTGAAGAAGTCGGGCCTCACTGCCAAGTGATCTTAGAAAACGGGACTCGAAGTATATACATAGAATGCAGGCCAAGGCGGGGCTCGCCCTTCCCCCCATTGGAATCCCAATTCTCTGTTTGAGGATTTCCCCTTTTGCACAGAAGAACAGGTGATTTAGTTGAAAATCAGTCATGAGAAGAAGGTGTGAGATTCTAAAAGACCGCCAGCCTTCTTCTCCATGGGACTTCCCAAAAGTTGCTTTCTTACCCCTAGTCTTTACTCTGATCCATCTGATACCCCGTTTGTGGAAAGAGTCAATCAGCCATCCTACTGCATTTTTAATTTCCATATGCGAGAGTTTTGTAAAACATTTCCTTTATGTCATATGTTCTCAGCATAATGCGACAATTCATCCCGAATTCCTTATGTGTTTTCTCATTTATTTTACTGACTCGAGATTTCAAGCCACTAGTGGTAGGTAGATTAAAGTTCTCATCTTTTAAGGTTCTTCATCAGATAATGCAGAGATTTACTGAGGAAACCAAACAGAGTTCTTGCGGGGTTGGAAAAGGTGGGGACAATAGGTCTTCGTTTCTCGAGATCTTTATCCTTCGCAATGACGTAGGCATCTTGTAGTTTCCCTTTCCCGTCCCAGTTAGCAATCTTGTTCAGTTTCTTCTCTTTGTAGTCAAATCGCATATTTGCTAAAATTTCAGGTTCAGATTTTTCAGTCTTTCGTAGCTGCAGTTTCGATTAAACATATCATCCATGCCTTTCATGTATTTTGTTGGACACTCAATGATCGTTTCCCCACTGTTTCTGTCTGCTGGGGAGAGCACCAGCCCATCCAGCGCTTTCTTGATCCCGTAGATGTACTCAGTGCTAACAACCCCTTCCTTCTGATTTTGTGCACCCCTGCCTACTTGGTACATATGAATACATATTCGCTCTTGAGTGTGGATCAACCCCATTGCCTTCAGAGGGGTAATGGCAGCGTTGCAGGCCTTATTAATGTCAATACGGCCAGCCATTCCCCCAGGAGTCGGAGAGTTTTTAGAATTACACAGGAAATCTGGGATTTTATCGAGTCCTGACATGCCCGTCAACTTTGGGCAAGTCGAAGTTCTTGCAAGGGCAGACTGCAAGCTGCGCCTCGGCGTAAGCCTTCTGATTGTGCAGGATGTCAGCGATAGTGGGAGCTTTTTCCCACACCACCCTGACCCGCTGCTGCAGAATCCCACTCAGTTTGCTATTCTCGATCCTAGTCCCAACCCATTCACTCAATACAGCTTTTAATCTAGTTTTATTAATTGATGGGTTATATGGAATTTTCGCCATGAGCCATACTCTCGGATTCACAGCAAATTTCCTTTCTAGTGTTCGTGTGAGAATGCCACGTGTGATCTGTCTATCTCTTCGTGCTGACAAGGTTTTTGCAGAAATCTCCATATCCAGCAGTTCATCCATTGACTTCTTCATGAGTTCTCGTCTTTTCCATGGTGCCTGTAATAGTGCAATAACCTCCGCTTTAGTCCTTTCTTGTCTTCCTTTTGTTCGTTTTATATCCCATAGGATCCAAGCCCCACCTTTTTGAATCACCTCCTTTGCATCTTTCAATAGTAGTCGCATCCCATTCGATTCCACAATACTGAAACAAAAGATCAATCTGATGAGCCTCCAGGCTTTTAACCAACAGCTTCCTTGATTATTTGTAATCAATGTACTCTTCTTCTTAGCTTTATGAAGTTGTCTCATCAGTTTCAGGAGGTCAGGTTCAGATCTGATATTCTCAGAGGGGCAATCAGCAACAAGCGGGAAACTCAGCAAGGCATACATTCCAGGAGCAAAACTCAGAAATCAGTTGTGTGTCTCACTCTGTGTTTGGCAGGTTATTACACTAATCCCCTCTCACGAGCGAGTTCCCTTCGAGCGAGTAACTCATCCCGAGTCCCCGACAAATGCATCGTAAGCTAACATAGGAAAGGGATTTCGTCGAGTACTGAGTAGCAGTGAGTTTTGCAGAAATTTCTGGTACAGCATTAGAGGCTATATGTCGCTCGTATGCTTTAACAACGCGAGGTGCGCTGCACAACAGTTCCTTCTTTAAGATCCAATAGAGATCGTCCAATGGGTGATACATGAAATGAATCTGATATTGTCTGTTACATCCTTTCCCTGTGTTTTTGATTGCACGAGGAATCATGTCTTCACGATAGTCGAAGGATTCAACATCACAGTATATAAACAACTTTTTCTTTTGAGAAAACTCAGAAACATTCATGGACCACTACTCTCTACCAAGTCACTAGAATATGTGTGTCAAAAAGCTTCCCAACCACGAATCAGATAGGTGAAACCTATTGAATCCACCTACGACCACAACCAGCATGGCTGTTTTCAGCACGAACGAAAGTTTTTCCAGGCCTCATGCTCCCATTAGGTTAGGTTACAAAGTTGCACCACCTTGCTCCAGCACCGGCCAACATTGCTCAGTTACGACCCCCGATGACCACTGAGACTGCCCCCGCAAACAGCCCCCCAGATCTCTCTACCAGGCCTCACGCCCCCACTAAGCTAGATCACAGAGTTGCGCCACCTGGCTCCAGCTCCGGCCAGCGTTGCTCCAGCATCGGTCTTCGAGGGCCACCGAATTTTCGACCACACTTCGCAGGATCATAGATGTCTTGCCAGATAGCACCTATTCCTATAACCTCCTCGAGAGGCAAACCAAATGGAAAGAAATACTAAACTGGATGTTAGAATTCTTCGAGAGAGATCGCTGCTCCCTCTCCCTACCTCTCCCCCCTCAGCCCTACACTGCCTCCGCCGAGGCGAGTCACCGACTCTCCCTCGGCCCCAATATAGAACCAACCCTCTTCCCCCCTTTCCCCAGGACCACGCAGTTCCCACTTAAAGCATGCCCCCAACCGCCCCTTGCCCACTTCTGCCTCCGCTGGGACTGACGTTGACCCACACACCAGCCCCTGCCCTAGAATAGGACAACCCAAAAATTCCGCCCCTACCCTCTTTGAGACATTCACCCCCCACCTTGTGATGCCCCTGCAAGATAGAGCTCCCCCCACCCCCTTCTTACCGTTCAACCCTTCGGAAACGATCCGATCCAGGCGATCACAATTATTGATGACACACTCACCAAAATGTCGATCGTTATTTAGAAAAAGCAGGGCCTCTTCAAAAATATGCAATAACAACCCACTATTACAATTATTCCCCTGCCCCTTACACCAATCAACGTTTGGCAACTCCCACCATGTGCGCGCATCACCAATTTAGAAAAAACGAAAAACTAGTTATCAAAAAGGGTCTTCAAAATTCATAGTTATTAGTAGAATTCCGAAGTTTTCGGGTTCCAAGATTAGAAAATCATGATAGAGAATTACTTGGGACTTTTATAAATTATAGTCCAAATTCAAGGATTCGAAATTATAAAACAGATCCCTACGAATTGTACTAGCGGGATCTGTTTTATAATTTCGAAATTCGAATCCTTGAATTTGGACTATAATTTATAAAAGTCCCAAGTAATTATCTATCATGATTTTCTAATCTTGGAACCCGAAAACTTTGGAATTCTACTAATAGCTATGAATTTTGAAGACCCTCTTTGATAACTAGTTTTTCGTTTTTTCTAAATTGGTGATGCGCGCACATGGTGGGAGCTGCCAAACGTTGATTGGTGCAAGGGGCAGGGGAATAATTGTAATAGTCTTATTGCCACCATGGGCTTTCTTCAGTGGTTTGTTATTGCATATTTTTGAAGAGGCCCTGCTTTTTCTAAATAACGATCGACATTTTGACAAGTGTGTTGAATTTGGACTATAATTTATAAAAGTCCCAAGTAATTATCTATCATGATTTTCTAATCTTGGAACCCGAAAACTTCGGAATTCTACTAATAGCTATGAATTTTGAAGACCCTCTCTAATAACTAGTTAAAAAAAAAAAAAAAAAAAAAAAAAAAAAAAATCGTACTAGCGATTCAGAATAAGATAATATATGTTTGCGTATATGTGTGTACATGTAGATGACAATACTGTTACTTTTAGAAATCGTAGTCGAATTTCAAGGATATGTGTGTATGTGTGTACATGTAGATGAGAATTTGGCTGATTAGATTGTGAATTTATTTTTACAAATTTGAGAATCTGAAATTATAACTGTGTAAGCACTAGATTAGAGCAAGAATATAGGAAATTACAAGATACAAAATTAAAATCAGCGAAATCAATTTGAAAAGGCAGCCGACACGAAGAGCGCCACACATGTTCGCACAAAACTCTCCAGCTCCATCGCCGATGTCGTTATTGCGCCGCTACCTGCTTCCGTGTTTTTGACCGGTGAACCAGCTCAAATGAACGCTTGAAACCGCCAACTTTTTTTTACGCTCAAGCTTGTAACAAGCCTCCCTCCCTCCCACTCCGCATGAGAAAATGCTCCTCACTTTCTGCCCGCGCTGCCCAACCAACCTCCACTAGATTCGCGCAGGAGCATAGGAGCAGGGCCACTACCGTGCCCAAGATCTCATGAAGACTATCCTAATCAACCCGACAACCTCCCCTTCCTCTAGCGTGTCAACCCGCGACACCACATAAATGAAGTACGGAGCAAGAGACCTCTTCAGCCTAGGTTATCAAGGCCGGAAGAACCCTCAGCCGAAGCATCATGTCAATGGCCGCTGTCGGTGCGAATACCCTTACAAGGGTATCCGCCCTGTTTTTTGTGGGCGACAGAAAATAGTTTTGGTTTAAAGTCTAAGTATACCGCGTGAGGCGCAGCTGAGTCTATGGTTTGCGTTGACTGAGTGGTTGATTATAGTAGAGAGTGTGTGGGCGTGTAGATTTGAGGCGCGTGTGATTTCTTTCTATCTTTGATGACTGAGGAGTCGGCGTGGGCGCCGACCAAATTTTTATTTTCTGATTAAACTATGATTAAAAAGATTTTTGTCCTTTGATTGGTGCACTTGTCTGTGACTTGCGCGTACGTACAAAGGGCGCGACGTCAACGGCAGCATGAGAGGGGTCTATGTGTGGGCTTGCCGCTGGGGTCCCGAGAGTGGTAAGCGCTGCCTATGCACTTGTCTGTGACTTGCGCGTGAGGCGCAGCTGAGTCTATGGTTTACGTTGACTGAGTGGTTGATTAGAGTAGAGAGTGTGTGGGCGCGTAGATTTGAGGCGCGTGTGATTTCTTTCTATCTTTCATGACGGAGTCGTCGGCGTGGGCGCCGGCCAAATTTTTATTTTCTGATTAAACTATGATTAAAAAGATTTTTGTCCTTTGATTGGTGCACTTGTCTGTGACTTGCGCGTATGTACAGAGGGCGCGACGTCGACGGCAGCATGGTTCGGTATAGTCTCGCGGTGGGCGCAGAGGGTTGACGGTCGGGAGTTCGGCTGGTAGGCCGATGTGTGGGCAGGAAATGTTTCGATAGATCCACGCGTAGCGCAGTGTCCGCTTATGTTTTGTGCCCATCAATATTAGACCCAGCCTTGGCTCTAGCGCTAGCAATGAGAGAGTCGGACTTTCATTAAAGAGATTCAAAGATCGAGATCGAGCGGCGACTGCGCGGGAACATGGGAGCGGCGCAAATGAATTGAGGGGTCGAGGGCATTACGGGGCTATCCGCCTTAGTTTTGACGGAGGCGGCATTGGAACGGTACTAGTGGCCTCATTGCCATCGCTCGTCATATTCTGACGATTAAAAGTTTTTCTTATATATATTTTTACTATTTATTGTCGTATTATTCTTTGCTTCGGTGTTCCTTGACTTGAGCGCGACGCGGGATTTAGAGGTCGTCACGGCAGTCGAGGACCTCGAGCGCGTGCCCCCTTTGATTCACTTACGGGCTCTTGTGGGTTGGGGTGCTGGCGAAATTCATCTATTCCGCTGCCTTGAAATACAAAATGTGTATAGAAGCTGGTGGGTGATTAGCCTGTGAGGCCGAGGAAAACTGAATAGTGAGGACTTTCTGCGGGCGCACCGCCGTCGGCCACTGTTTGTAGTAAGAGGCTGGAGTGTGAGCGTGTTGTTGGGACCCGGAACATGGCGAGCTGTGCCCGAGGCGGGGAAGTTCGGGGCGCAGCAGTAGAGGTAGCAGGCCGGGCACCACAGCCACACGAAGTTGTTCCCCACCTTGATTTTCAAAGTGGTAATTTGAGTGTTCGTTACTACCGTCACAATCTGCGTCGGTACCCATCTTACCAAGGTTTATGCCGCAGGTTTGCAGCCGGCCGGTGCCCTTGACTCCGCGGTCTGTTGAGAGGGGTCTATGTGTGGGCTTGCCGCTGGGGTCCCGAGAGTGGTAAGCGCTGCCTATGCAGGACAGGGCCAGAGGAAGCTCCAGTGGGAGTTCGCGACGAAGCTGACGGGCAGAATCGCTCGTCGGACTTGCGTTATGGGGCGAAAGTCTGACCGAACTAACTAGTAGTTGGCCCCGTCGTGTAGTCTCCCACAGAAACAGCCAGACTGGCTGTGTACACCGCGCTGCACCGGTGGCTGTCGTGCGTTGTGTGGGTAGGTGTAGTGCTAACATCGAGATGAAGGGTACGGCGACGAAAGGAAGAAAGAGGTGGAGTGCGATGGTAGCAAAGGGGGGGGGGCACGACGTAGCGACTGCCGATGCCGGACGGGCGCTGCGTTAGCAGCAGCGGGCAGAGCGAACAGCGAGCGCTGAACTGAGGCAGCAACAGCGGACGGGGCGATTGCGCAATCGGGTGATGGGGTGCGAAAGTGTAGTAGCGAGGCGACGGGCATCGAGCGCCGAGGCGGTGAAGAGAGGAGGAGCGGGGTAGGCAGCAGCGCAGGCAAGGCGAGTGCAGTCGGTCGGAGCTGGTGAAGGCGAAGGCGAAGGTGGTAGAAGAGGGGCAACGGGTGCTAGGACCGTGGGGCGAGGCGAGACAACAGCGAGAGGAGTAGTAGTGCAGGAGGGCTGACGGGCGGGTTATTGTGGAGAAGCCGTCGGACGGGCGCTGAGGCGAACACAAAGAGGCAGCGGGGTAGACTAGCAACGGGCAGAGCTAGGCGCAGAGGGGGAGTGCACCTGGGCGCGATATTGCGCCGGGTGCATGCAGATAAGAGGTAGGATGGCGGAGGAGGAAAGCAGTTAGTATTCGCTCATATGGAGGGTGATTTCGGCGGGGGAAGATGCTAGACAGGGGTTTATGGCCAGGGCGAGCCCAATGATGCAGGCGGATCGGCAAATGGCGGAGCGTAGTGGGAGGTAGGAAGAGAACGGGCCGCGGGGAGCTATGGAGGCTAGGAGGGAGGAAGGAATGAGAAAGAAAAAAATTGTCGATCTCGCCCGTTCCTTGACGAAAACGGGCGAGGGAGGGACCGAATCTGGGGTCTTTGAGCCTGGCGACCCCGATTCCAGAGTTAGACTTGATAGAAAGTAAGTAGAATAGGGGTAAGAAGGAAAGGTCAGTGCGTCGGGGCTATGGCGGACGAAGAAGAGAAGAGGAAAAGGGAGATGATTCCCTCGACCTTTAGCAGAATCAAGCGCGGTAAAGAGGTAGGCAGGGGTTTGTTAATAGGGCGAAACGAGTAGCGAGGTCAGTTTGGAAAGGGAGTTAGTAAAATGAAAGTTAGTAAGAGAATGGGATGCGCGGAGAGGGAGCTTCAAGCTTGCGCACAAGTAGCAATGTATTTGGCCATGTTCTAACGAAAAGTTCATTCGGTTTCGGTTATCCTAGTAACGGGAGAGGTGGGAAGTTAATCGGGAGGGTTGAGGACTTACCAGTAAGCCAATGCAATGGCCATCCTGTCAATCGAAGAGGCCGCTTCGAAGCTCCCCGAGCTGTATGAGGTTTGGCTGAAAAAGGGGGTGCATCTACCCATGTTCTGAAGAGAGATTCACTTGCGCTTTCACTGTGATCAGGCAGGAGTGCTCGTGAGAGAAGGGATTGGAGAAGAAAGAGGTTAGAAGGGAGGAATACCCCGCGAAGGCATGACAGAAAGCGGGGAGTTCGTATTTCACTCGATCTATAATGGAATAGGGGCAGCCACAAGGTATGGTGACTTACCTGTTAACCGGTATGTGCGCATACCGAGAAGTACAACTGGTTGCAGGCCAGCGAGAGATTCCTTCGAAATGATGCTTGGACCGTTGTTGCCGCTGAGTTTTCCAATGAGGAGTGTCTGCCGCCGTTTAATCATGGCTCTCCCCCTGTTGCTTGTGATTGTTGGTATCGATTCCTCAGGCAGTCGTTCGTTTACAAGTCTGAGTAAGATTAAGCGTATTCAAGGTTGAACCCCTTCCTATCTCTATAGCCGTGACTGTTGTTCCCCTCGGCGCTGTAGTTGAATCGGTTCACCATGGCATGATTCCAGTCTCATCTACAGTTGTGGCAGGATGCGTCAAAGGGGGTGAGAGGGATTGGGACAGAGACTTTACTTTGGCCTAATGAGGAGTCGCGCAGAGGGCGGAGCGGTAAAGAGCTCGATCCTGTTTTGACCTAGCAACAAACGTCGTCCGGAGAGAAGGTGAGGTAGGAATCATGGTGTGAGCATATATGCCTGGTCACAGCGGCAGTCTGCACGGCCGGCATCCGCATGCACTTCGGCGGGTGCTGACTGTGTGTACCTTTGTTCAAAGACTGCAGTCCTACTTAGGAGGAGCTGCAGACTGTGTTTTTGGGTAGCAATCTGCAAATTAGACTGTCCGCCGGTGGGTTGCCCACTCTGCCGAGTGGAGCAAGACTGGGTATGAGGCTGCGGGCTCGCCTGTTGGGTGGTGTATAGCTCGCTAAAGCCGTTCAATACAGTTGCGGACTGTGTTTGCTCCTGTGCAAGCTGCGACTGCTGTGCTCCTGTGATTGACTGCGCACAGTTGACTAGCGGCCGCAGCTTGATTGTTTTCCACTACGCTGCGGCGCACGGCTGTTGGGCACGCAGTGTTGGCGGACTGCTATTTGGGCTCTTACTTGGGCATGACGGAGGCGCATGGTTACCGTGGTTTGGAGGGGGGTGGCTAAGCGACAATAAGGGGGTCTTTGCCAGGGATTGAGGGACCATTGAAGAATCAGCAGTTGGTATTTTGACATCAGTTTGGCCAAGCCGTTGTGTGTTTTGGCCACCATTGCGGGGCCCTCAGGCGCTTGAAGGTAACAAGGCCCTCTCGCGCGAGTCTGAGAGCACCTTTCTTGTATCCGAGCGACTGAAATTCTCTCCTTCTGCCCTTCTTACTCTAAGTCTAGTCTGTTGGTTTTGAGAGGAAGGCGGCAGGCGAGATTGCAACCCATAGGACCGCAGCAAGACTCTGTGGGGAGTCAGCCCACCGATTGTGGGAGCTCTGCCGGAACTCAGGAGGAGTTCTAGAGGCAGGGAATTGAAAGGGTAACCATTGCTTCCCCCCTATAAACCTAGTTATAACCCCTATTTATATTCCTTAATATGTTTTGACTGAGTATACTGTGTGCGTCCCTACTTTGACTTTTGATCTGACTTTCAGGACATAACCATACTAAGTAAAGGAATGTATGCGCAATGTCAGTTTCAGTTTCATTGTTTGACTGAAAGCGGATTGTGGGATTGCATTTGGGGGAAAGGTTGGGAGGAAGGCAGTTTTGCACGAGGTTTCACTGGGTCATTTGAGGCTGGGAAGTCCCCATAAGTTTGGGGAAGCCCAGTGCTGTGTCTATTTTTGGATTGCCTGGAGAACCAGACATGTTCCATAAGTTTAGGTGGTCTGGTTGCTCTGATTGTGAGGGCTGATTGTGAATGGTTTTTCAGGGACCAAGCATGTTCCATAAGTTTGGGTGGCTTGGTCGCCTTGTTTACTTTGGGTTCCCTTCAGTTTCTTTCTGTTTTTGGCTTTGACAGAAATGAATCAGGCTGAGGACCAAGACATGCTCCATAAGTTTGGGAGGTCTTGGTCCAACACCTCGCGCATGCTGGAACCAGAAGGTTATAATTTGGCTATATTTTATTACTATATTGCTTATGAACAGGCTAGTCAGACAGGGTTCCATAAGTTTGGGTGGTCTGACTATAGCTTATCATCAACTGAAGAGAGTACTAATTAAGAATAAAATTGGGGTACGAAGGGGCAGACTGAGTCTTGAGCTGAAGATGATCGGCTCAGTTATATGCTACCTCAAAAGACTAAGTGCAGACAATTATATAAAGTTGGGATATCTAAACAATTCAGGGCGACTAGGGTGGCCTAGTCACATGCCCAAAGAAGAGAAAAGTTGTTGTGCCCTGTGTTTGTGTATACTCCATCGCTGAGCTAGACATGTTCCATAAGTTTGGGTGGTCTAGCTTTATGCCCTATGTAAGACTGGGTATAAAGGGCTAAACCATTGAGAGACTATGAACTATTGTTTGCTAAGTTGACCTGGGGATGGTGAGAGTACTTACCTTTGTGGTTTGGCCTGCATGTGACTGAGTGAGGCTGCTGCTTAGTCTGATTTTCAGTTTGATAGGTAGTTGCTTTAGTCGCTCGCCACGTGCTAGAGCCATAGGAGTTAGTTTCAATTCCTGCATATTCTTAGCTAAGTTTTTTTTTTTACTTAGATCAATTCTCGCATTTTCTGGGATCTTTTGTTATACTTGGCTTTGTATAAATTTTGGTAAGCTACTTTCTCTACGGGAAGCGCTGTCGAAATTTCTGCAATACCAAGGAGTTACTCAGACTTTGTCTTTTTCAGGGCCTAACTTTTTTGACTTTTTGACTTAGTTAACATCTGGAATACCTCCTCTTCTAAAGGCATTGCTGCCCAAATTTTTGCTAATTCAAGGAGTTAGACAAAATTAGACCTTGAAAAGTCAAAGTCACTTTATATTATGAACTTAGCTTTGCATAAATCTTGGAATAGCACTTTCTCTACGGGAAGTGCTGCCGAAATTTCTACAAATCTGAGGAGTTAGTTAAATTTTGTCTTAGTTCAACTCAGGTTTTGCTCTGAGTTCATATCTGACTTAGTATAAATCTGGGAAGTCTACCTTTCTAAAGGAAGTGCTGCCCAAATTTTTACTAATTCAGGGAGTTAGACAAAATTTGACTTTCCAGAATTAAGGTTTCTTTTCTTCTCATTTTCGAGTTATTATAAATCTTGGAAAGACATTTTTCCTACGGGAAGCGCTGCCGAAATTTTCTTAGTTTAAAGGAGTTAGATTATGTTTTAATAGGTGGCGATTCTGGCGATCCACCCTGCATAGAGGAGATTCTGTCGGGGTCTACCTTTCTTTTGGTACTTGCTTAGAGGTAGACTTAGGCTTAGTTAATTAGGATGATTTGAGTGAGATCGTGATATGGGGATTATTCTCCATGGACTTATAGATTTAGCTTGGGGGATTGACTTGTTGTGTGTTAAAGGTCTTCTTGATCGATTGATTCAGGATTCGGGCTAGATTCAGCTTGATCCTACAAGGATCACCTTCTGTTATCACTGATAATAAGTCGGTTGCCGATTCGTCGGTTTACGACTCAACTCCAATCCACTTTTGCCACTCAACCTAAAGGCTTTAGCCTTGTGATTTGAATTGTTTTGTTGTGTTTTCACCCGGACTTTACTTGAATGGCCATTTAAAGAAAAGTACTGAGTATTTTATTTTGAGAGTTGCACCAAGAGTGAGGTTTGTATGGCTACAAAGCAAGGGGTGTGAATGCATAGAATGGTTGAAGTTGACCCCGTGTAGTGCTTGGACTTTTGGTTGGATCTTTGATGTGATTGCAAGTATGTTTGGTGATTCGGACTTTGGATTTGATTGCCTGCGTTCAGATACATGTATATATGGCTGAGAGGAGCCCCACAGTGATTGTGAGAAGTGATCGTCACATATGTATAACCTTTTTATATATATGTAAATACGTATGTCTTAGTGTTTTGTGCGGTCTACAGTAACCGCGCCTATAGGTTAAACAGATTATATTTTTGAGAGAAAATGGGGATTCCTTGTTATCCTTTGCTTTTAAGAATTCATAGTTGGACGTTGTAGTCCGTGGCAGCCGTCAAAGTTAAACCCCTTGACTTCTCCCCAAGGCCTAGATGATGGAGCTGGTCTCTAGGGCAATAAGAGACGAATGCCACCACAGGTATGAACCTGTGTACCACCCACTCTTCGCAGGGTGCAGAAGAGGGTGTGGTTTTCAACCGCACTTGGCGGTTGTCCAACGTCGAGCGATCATTCCCTCAAGGCGCGTGTCAGCCGACACTTGAGTGTCGACTGCAATCCTCGAGATTAACGAGTGGGATGCATGGTGAGTGGGATGCATCCTAGTCGACCGACAACGAGTCGCGCTTGGGACCTCAGCCCCCCAAGATGTCGGTTCGCGTGCCGGTTCGATAGAGGCGTAATACCGCGTGTACCCCCTATGCTACAGCGGACGAGAAACGCCCTCGGCTGGTCCACCTCTGCGATTGCAACTGATCAACTTTCGTACTGTGGACTGGTAGCTCGGCGGGGATACGCCCGCCGAAGGGAGGTGACAACTCCTGTAAGGTGGAGGTAAGTCGTGCCTCGCGTAGGCCCTATGCTGTTGTAGGGGCTCGCGAGAGGTATGGCTGGCGCACTCGGTCGGAGCGGCTTGCGGAAGCTCCATATTCGCTACGAGGATTTAGACCAACTCCTGCGTGACGCGGTCGGGAGGGTCCCGCGCTGCCCTGTGCGGCGCCGGACCGATGCGCTCGACAGCGCCAGACAAAACCAATGGCACCTCGCGTCATCGCCTGCCGCCGTAATCCTCATTGCCCACATCAACTCCTCGATATTCTTTGCAGGGAGTCGTGCCGACAAGGCGCCACCAACTCACAAACTGGCCCATGTCGATAGCGGAGCGGCGCGGCACTCCCGGTTGCGCCGCGCCGCCCCTCACGGTATATAAACAACTTTGATGCATGAAAGACTGGGTACCTGCGCAGATGAGGAGACAAGACGACTACATATGAAGGACCGAACTCATCATCACCAATCACGTCCAGAACTTCCCTCAGACCATAATAGAGAGGGAGAAGTTAGCGTGCACCCGCTCATCTTCCGAAAATTCAGACATCTTGACCCAAACATAACTTCCCAATTTGATAGTCGAAGGTTTGCATTTCTTATTCGCATAATGGATCATGGAGTGTTGTCGCTTGGTCATTGCTGCAATGGCAACCTTAAGCAAGCGATCATACTTGGCGTTGAAGCCAGGCCTGCCGGGCGTTAGACCAGCCGACTGTTCGGGGAACAAGTAGGAGAGCGGATTACGAATCTGCCAACCGTAATGCAGCTTGTTTGGCGTTATGCCGACGCAAGAATGAATTGAGTTGTTGTACAACCCCTTGATACGGATCCAATAATGACCCTTATCGTTAAACAACTTGATCAGTCATTCAACACAAATGGTTAATAGGTACCCCCACTTTTCACGCCTAAGGTAACCTTCACCACCCTGAAAAGTGCAGTGGGGATCATGTTTTTTTTTTTTTTTTTTTTTTTTGCCCTGTTTTGTTTTTGGTCGAGGTTTGTATGTGCCAAGTTTGGTGTTTGTTGGGTTCCTCGAAATGGTTGTTTTGGGGAGTGGTGAAAATTATGAAAACCGACAAAATGAAATGTTGGTGAAATTTCATAACTATTTATTTTTTGTTTTTTTTTAACAATAAGTTAGTAAGAAGTGCACGCTATAGATTGGTGTGGAATATGGTTAAAATGACCCTTTGGTTTTCTTATAAATGGGGGTGAAATTTTGGGGGTCGATTAACCTTCTGTCTCATTCAACTGCCTTCATGATCTGAGCACGGGGCAGTTTGGTAAACATTTCCTTTACATCGTAAGTCCTCATGGTGATTCCTGCATCCATCCCGTAAGCAAGATGGGCTGATTCATTCGTTTTCCTGATCTTTTCTTTCAGGTGCTTCGTGCCCGCTGTCGGAGGGCGCGGTGTCCCGGCCCTCCTCCGTGTGCCAGACTCCTACTCAGTACCTGTTCTTTGCTAGGGTGCCCGCTACTCATCGGGTTGCTTTCGAGCCTCCGCGACGTTCCTTGTATACCCGAATGGTACCCTATTATGGACCAGTCCTGTTGGTGCTTACCCCTGCAAAAAGGAAAGGGGGTGCGCCACTGGACTTTCCTTTGGTCCACGCAGGCTCGGCGCCCTGCTGTACAGCAGAGCACTACCGGCCTGTGACCGTGGTAGCCGCCGCGCTCGCCCAGGGACGCGGAAGTAAATAGACCGGCGCTGTCTTTTCTACTGCGAGCCGATCGCTCCCTGGTCAGGTTATGGGTTAGGTACGCAGGCTCGCTGACACAATCAAACAGAGAAAGGGGCAAAAGAAAAAGAAAGAAAAAAAGAAAAAGCAGGATAAGAAGAGGAAAAGGAAGTCAGGTGTCAGTCCCGCGCACAGATCTGGACCCTCGCTTTAGTCTGGGACGATCAAGTGATCTCGGACCGCAGAGGTGTTATGACTTCTTTCCTTCCTTATTTTGTTATTGATTAATTTTATTATTATTTTTATTACTATAGTTACCAATCTTCTTATTCAAATTTTCCTTCGGCCTGTCATTTCGTGGGAAGGCCAACGGTTCGAGTTCCGAGCTCAAACTGTGGTCTACGGCCTAGGCTGGCCCGACCCCTCGTATATCGCCTGCGCCAGACCTGCTCGGCTGAGCTCCCCGCGGTAGGACCCCAAAAGAGGGGCGACCCGCGGCCGCATTGGTAGGAGGCTTATCACCCTCAGTGGAAGGTCATAAGCCCCCTCCTTGCCATCGGACACGGGTACCCATCAGGGGCAGTCCGACGACGTGTTTTGAAAAGAGGAGGTTGGTAGTTGGTATCCCGTTATGGGACCACCTCAACGGGTCTGCAATCACATAACTGAGCGAGGGAACTGGGGATCGATAATAGAGGGTTTTGCCTATACCATGGCCGTTGGGATCCTTTTATTTTCTTTAAATCATTTATTTATGTCGTTTCCTGGAGCCTTATTATTAGCAAGAGGGCTGACTGTTGGGCAGCTAATTTGTGGGTGCTCGCAAGCTATCTCGTTGCGTTAACGCCACTAATGTGAGTGCGGGCACCTGGAGTTTGGGACCCTGGCTATTCTGAGTGTGGCTATGGCAAACCGGGATGGCTTACGTGGCTATAGGCCTAGGTACATGAAATACTCCTGGATATGGGAGCGTGAGGACGAGAAAGGCACTATAGTGGAGACCATATTGTCTTATGGTAAGCCTGAAGGGGAGGTGAGGTTAAAGATCAATGTCTGTTGTCACAGGTAACAGGAGATCGAGGAGAGATGAGGGACTACAGGCAGCTACAGGGCTGAGCGAAGGTGCAGGCGAGACGGGGTGACTGCGAGCATGCGGGTAATGGTCACCATGAGGATGCCTCGTCAACTGGGACCACGACCAGGGAGGTGCAAAACAACGAGAGGGACTCTGAATGGGAGTCAGAAATGAGCGATCGCGAGGCAGATGTCCAGTCCTGGCATGGACTGGATCAGATCCGCCGAAACCACCCGCTCGCTGGACCAGTGGAAGACGGGCCTGAGGCCAGTTCGGCCCGGCACAGAGTGAAGCCAGCTGAGGCTGGACCATCGGAGACTCGACACCCGTAGGCTGTGAGGGAAAGCGTGAAGGTGGTTACGCGCGTGCGTTTGGCACGTGGCATGGCCCAGAGGGGCACAGAGAGAGAGAGAGAGAGAGTCAACTCGGGAGAGATTGGGCTGCAGAAAAACTGGTGCGTGGGTGAGAGATGGGTATGGGATGACTAGTGACACGAGAGGAGATCACTAACGCAGGCGCGACTTCTTGGCGGACGCCAACTGCTCAGGGTGAGCTCACATCGTGTGCCTGTAAAGAGGTACAGCGGGCAGGCTTGCTTGGTGAGCTTGGACTACAGACGCTGCCCTCGATGACGTCATCACTGACGAAGGGGTGAGAGTCACTATTGAGAGAGGGGTGCGCGCGCGTGAGAAGGGGTCAGATCAGAAGGGAGGGAAGGACTGGTATGTGCGCGAGGTATGTGTGTGACAAGCGTGCATGTTTGAAGAAGGTTGACGCCAGCTTGACTTCGGCACATTGGAGACTAACACGAAGAGGCACACGTGAGAACCAAGAAGGGAGAGTAATGGATTATTCAGCCTTTTAGTGTAACGTGCGTCCTCCCTGTTTTTCTCCATGGCGGTCGACCTCACTACTTGCATGAGCCCCATGTTCTCAAGCTTGTCTATGGCATCTAGAAACTAAGTCACGGGGAATGTATACATTCTGTGTGCTGGAAGTCAGAGAGGGAGGTAAACGGATGCGAGGAACGACCAAGATTGTGGGATGACGCAAGCACAAGTGCGCAGACGAAGCCAGGCTTTCGAATGGTGATGTTGCTCAAGTCTCCCCCGTTGACGTCAGCGTTTCTTGGGCGGATTTATACGGAGTTTGGGAGACGGGGTATGCGTGTAAGATTAAGAGGGGCCAAAGACTTGTCTTTCCACAGGAAGCGAATAATAACCTGGCCAGTAATGTTAGCTGATCTCACTGGCGCTCTCATACTAGTACGGTGACAGTGTGCAGATGATTGGGACGCAAGTTGAGGAAAGAAGGGGCTTCGCCTGTGTATGACACACTGTCCGTAGAGTGGAGGTGATTAGACGGGAGCCAGACTAAAACGTCATTAACGGAGACTACACGAGAGACCCATCGATTCTGAGTACCGGGTATGAGCCATGTTTAGCCTGCGTTACTTTCCGCCTTTAGCGTCTGAAAGGTGTGCTAGAATGTTACCGGCAAGTGCGGCTATTCTGATCTTGCGAGTCATGAGGCTGTACACGGTGGTTGCCGCCGATTGTCACGAGGGAGAGAGAGTACGGAGGCCTTTTAGAACTAGTCCTCCCTGCCAAGTACGATAGGCTATTGGATCAGAATCAGTGAAAACGTCAATTCATGATCACAGGTTGGACGGCCTCGAGTATTTCTAAGTAATAGTTTGATGAGGTCGTTTGAGCTGCGACATTGCTCTTCGCTTTTATCTTCGTCGATCTTCGCCCTAAGCAGCAAACCTCCAACGAGTGGTGACTTTAGGGACGAACTCTAAATTCGCCTTCTTGGTCACGCCGGTGCGGAGCCATGACATACGCGGTCCTTTCTACTCTTTACTTCTTCGAAGTGGAGCCAGGCAGTGAGCCCGAGTCCGTGCTACGAAGGACTGTAGACCATCAAGTTTCGTTTTGGGGGCTGAGAATGATGGGAATTGGCTGCTGATTAGTGATCTGGGTGATCAGCGTTGGGCTAAAGAGATCTGACGTCTGATAGGCTGTGAACGTAAGCTCGAACTTTACACGCGAAGGCTAGTCACCTTTATTGACGAGGGTAATGGCGGTGAAACCGTAGGGACTAAACCCGGTGACAACTAAGTATGCCTGAGTGTCGAAGGTCACACCATCCAAGGGAATAGCTAATTAACATTTATGATCGAAGTAAACTATTAGAATCTTAATAAAACTCTAGTTATTGCTCTCTCGCGTAACTCTCGACTGGGCTGCCAATGGGGTGAGCGGATAGCGTTTGGGAACATGAAATGACTTTGTGCTGCATGCGACTAGCTTCATTTCTGATTCTGATTTTTCTAAGTTTTGCCTTCAGCAAAAGTACTTCCTTCTTGGTTGATTACCTGACTTGGGCACATGCCCTGTCATCCCCTTGCCTGATGGGCATCTGTACTACCTCTCATAATTGCTGAGTTAGGCGTGTATCGTGGCAACTTTTTTTTTTTTGGTGGCTTAGTTATGAGCATTGATTGATGAACAAGAGAAAGATAATCTTGTGGAAGATTGCTTACCTACTGGCTAAGTATCTACTCGATGGAGATTAGTTGTCCTCTGCCAATGCTTGCTTGTTGGTCAATACTCTGTTTTAGTTAGTTCACGCGTATAATGAACAATGGGTAAGCGATTGGAAAATTACGTGCGTTTGTGGGTTTGAGAAAAGCGTGTAACGTTTACATCATGCAAAACTCAGTAGGGCATTCAACTGAGCTTTGGTATGCCAATTCCTCTCTAAGTCAGGCTTCAAATCATAAGCATAAACAAAACAAATTCCTATAATGTACCTAGATACACTCAGGCGAAACCAGCCGTAATTGTTACCCCTTTTCTTAGATTGAGAGTGAGAGCGCAAAAGGTTTTATATCTGCAGTGTGAGTTTTGTGCGTAATCAAGTAATTTTCGTTGTATCCCTGGGCAATAGTACTTGAGACCTAATTGAGTGAGGCCTATTGTTGGGGGCTCTTGGGCGCGTTACCTGAGCCGGGCTTGTAACTAGCTCGGTCTTAGGCAAGACTCCTAGACGACTCAGACTTGAGTCTCACTTGTCTTAATGACAAAGGTGTTGTGTAGCGCCTGAACGAAATCAGTTGTTGCGCTACTCGTGTGAAAGAAACTTCCACTGGCATCACTTCTGCAAATTCTCCACGTATGATAGATCGTACGGATTCGTCTGAGTCTATTACACAAGTACCTATCACTAACAAAAGCCAGATCATGTGTTGAACGTGGGCTAATTGATCTCGTGTATCGCCCAAGTGAGAGAACCTATCTGTGCAGTCATACGTAAGGGTCGGAGAACAGACCTTCTCCAAATGTACTCCACGCCCTTGCTATCTCGGGTATCAAAAGCCAGTAGTAAACGGCTATGTCGAGCCCTCCAGCAGGAAAAGTTGTTCGTTCGAGAACAAGCAACTTACGAGTCCTAGATCTTCTAATTGTGAAATGTTCGTCCATCTAGCCTGGTAATCCATGTTCGCTCATCAGCAGTGGGCTACCGACGAGACGTGCTACAGTGCGTCCGCTACGAATGATGAAACAGGTTCTCGTCGGTAAGAGGGAACATGTTAGTAGCACCCGGTGTGTGACCAGGGTTATAGTCTGCGCACCAGCGTGTCAGGGTGAAACACCTAGTGCTAGTAGGAGAAAATAGGATAAACAGTTCGGGAAACTTGGCACGGTCCCAGGGCCAGCTGAGTTGGGCTCAAACCCGGAAGTGAGGGACTGAAACTCAGAGAACTAGTAGTAGAACAGAGTTCACTAACAGTCCTTTGTTTTTACTCGATGGACTACTAACAATTACCAACTCAGGTACACACGGGTCCCATCCAATCTATAAGCCCAACCCCATTCAGTTAACTCTTGGGGTTGAAGGAAGGATTTGACAGTGAGCAAATGAAAGTCCCTCGAGGTTGACTACGGGGCATTGAGCAGTGCTGTAAGTTGTCCTTCAGACTCCTGATGTTACCTACAGATTAAATGCTTAATATCTACAGTCCTTTGGGACTTCCCCATAAGTAGAGCGTTAAAACTTGGCAACGGGCAGTCTTGTTGAGAGCTTCGACGGGAAACTATTTACTGTGAAGCGAGTGTTTCGTGGTCTGCGAAGTGACTTAGCCATTGTCGAACTGCTCTCCTCTGACAGTCAGTGTTAGTCAATTAACCGCGGACTATTAAAGAGACGAACCATTTTGAGTCCCTACAAGCATCCCTGTTACTGAAGCTCCTCCGGATCTTCATCTAGTGTGATCTACCTTACAATCTATCACTTGAGTGTAAAGTAATGAGCAGTTCGTAGGAAGCGAGCTGATAATGTTCTCATATGATGACGGACTTGAAGTGCTTGTCCATAAGCGGCCCTTGATTTGAAAACCTAGTGTCGACGAAAATGGGAAACAGGACAGCGAAGCCGAGTTCCGGTTCAGAACTAAAAAGCCAGACCTGGGACCCGATAGCAGAGTTAAGTTCATAAGCAGCTCTCTGTTCGCACCACCAACTCAAGGAGAAACCCGTTCAATCAAGCAAACGAGTTCGTCATTCTCAACTGACTATGGTAACTGAGCCCTGTCAGTTAACTTATTACCACGCTCAAAAGGGGTGTCGCAGATGGGCCCTTGCCAACAAAGTGGGGGTGGTGACACAGTAAGAGTGATCTGCTCCCTATATCAAGCCCAAACCGAAGGTTGGGAAGGCAGAGTAATTAAGAACCTTCATCTTCAAACTATGCTCATGATGGAACATGCTTTGACGTTAGCAAGGGGTCATACAAATATAGAATATACCTACTACATTCATGGAGTTGATGGAAGACTGCATAGTACCCTCTCATCGGTGGGATCTGTTGGGGAAGCAAGGAGAGTAGTTGCTGGTGATCAGTAAGAGAACTTAGTCATCAATCCCAAGAGAGACGAACATGCATCAGACAGAAACAGATTAGAGAGGACGAACTAGAAACAGCGACAGGTCACAACTATACACACGGTACATCATCAGAACACGAGCAGCAATCGAACCAGCCAATAAACCAGAGAGACTGCAGTTTTTACACTGATGAGTACAGTTCAGACATTTCCAGTCAGTGGGTCAATTCTGACCAACCTCAATCAGATCTCACGCAAAGACGCTTTCCAATATCAGTATGTTCGTCCAGTCGGTTTCAGACAGGGAGATCTGTCAATCTTCGTTGTCCACACCAGTTTTGCAGGCGGTACCATCCATGATATGAGACTCTACGTGAAGAAGGGCAAAGAGACCCACGAGTGCTTCGACTCAGTTTGGGTCACCGCCACCAAGTACCTTGAAGGGAAAGAGAAAGAGTTCGAAGGGAACGAAACGAAACTAATCCGTAGCTTCGGACCCAAGCTCTATGTTGACTATCCCAAGCCGCCAGTCCCTCTTCTACTCATTGATGGTTCTTGCTGAGGTGACTTGATAGACTTGGCAAAGAGATACATATCGCCAGCACAGATTGACTATCAGGCTTTGACAGAGCCTTCAGAGTTCGGGCATCTCAGACGGGGAATCTTCTCCAGACCCTATCTACCTACACTATGGGAAGAGTTTTGCTCCATGATTGACTTTCGGGTCATGTACCTTGGGTGGAAGTGTTCCGAGGTGGCTCTACATACAGAGACCACAATCTCAGAAAGTGCGGGGACATGGCCGAAAGCACAAGGAACAGACAACTAGATGAGAGATTGTGAGTGTGACTCAAAGGGATGAGTGAGGACTCGAGATTAGTGTTGGCTATGCTCTCCTTCATGTGTACTTCCTGAGACTATTATTAGTTCTCATTCTTCCCTCATCTCACCTTGTCATTGTTTGAGTTAGTCAGTCGTGCTTCTTTGCTCTGCATTGCTGTTGATTGCATTTCTTGATGATTCTGTCACGGTTCTCAAAATCAGAAAATTGGTAAAGTTGATGCATGCATGACACACTAGTGGTAAAGTTGATGCATGCATGACACACTAGAATTTTATGAGTATTATCTGCATTACCATTGCTGTTCCGAATCACAATTAAAGATTCCTAAGAGCGGGGACCGGCGAAGACCGCAATTGAAGGGTCTCGCTCGAAGCCGGACGCACACAATAGGAAGGGATTTGCTTTATTTAATTTATCTTATTTATTGCAATCACATACCAAATCCTGCGTGACAGCCTGTTGGCTTTCTGAAGATGAGGAGGCCTGACTGGAAAAAGTGCGACACCGCAATATTGAAATGCTTTACACTCAACCTTTTAACAAGGAAATTCAAACTCTTAGCCTAATAACCCATGACATCCCTTATGGGACTTAGGAAGGAGGGCACTCTCGACCTTTGCTTGCACACATCTTTGTCCTTAGGATATAAGCCTGTTGTAGCATTTTGCAATTCTTCCCAGCTTTTGACCAAGATACTTAGTTTTTGTTTCTTTCCATATCGCATTCTCATACACTCCTAAGTTTCTATAGTTCAAGTTGTCATTGTACATCATCTTCATGCCTTCTTCGTACAACATTGGGCATTCCACAAGTGTTGTGCCTGGGTTTTTGTCCAGTGGTGAGAGTACTGGCCCCTTTGGAGCTTGTTTCAGACCCAAGATATACTCGGTGTCACAACCCACCAAGTGTGAAGTCCCTTTTTCACAAAATCCTTTACAATGTATGTGAACTTTCTATGTCTGGTGCACACATTTCATTTTCCTTAAAGGTTCAAGCAAATTGTTACAAGCCTGATTTACATCCTTCCCCAACAACAACCTCCCTGGATAAGGTATGTTTTTTGCATTCAACACAAACTCCCTGACCCCCTCCAATTCATCCAATTTGACTCGAACATGCCCTTTTTCTTTGGGCAGGTCAAAGTCTTTGCAAGTGCAGGGCCACCAGCTCAATCTTGCAAAATGTTGGTGATTATGCAGAATGTCCCCGACATATTTTCTTTTCTGCCAGACAGTTCTCATTTTACCAATCAACAAGTCAGACAGACAACTTGGGGAGATCATTCCTTTCAAGCAGTTCTTAAAACAAGCATGCACTTTCTTCTTACTCACTTATTCACAAAAGGGTAATTTTACCGTAATCCTGTGTCTTGGATTAATGCCAAAAACCTTTTTGGTAATTCTTGTGATAATACCCCTCATGATTTGCCTCTTCCTCTAACAAGGGGCCCTCAATATAGTAATTACATCAGCCTTAGCTATTTCTAATTTGTTCTTAGTCTTTTTCAGGTTTGTTACAAACCATTCCCCACCCTTCTGGATGAATGGCTTCACATCCTTCAAAAGGAACTTCTTTCAAAGGAATTCAACAATATTGAAGCCAAATAATAATTTAACTAACCCCCATGGTTTGAGCCAATGATTTCCGTTACAGTTAAAAAAGTCTCTTTACATTAGCTACCTTCTTTAGTATATTGAGGATACTTGGTTTCCCTTTGATATTCAAATTATCACAATCAAACAGGAGAGCCTTTTTGCATGGTTCAAAAAACCTTTCCCCGTCTTTCGCTGCCTTCTAGGCTTCCTCCTAGAGGGTTTGTTATTTACCTTTCTCGTATTCAAACCAGGGTTGAGACTTTGATTCACAAATTCTTCCATGCAACCAAGTGAATCCTTACTTCCAAACCACAATGGCAAAGCAACGTAATTACATATTCCATTTTTTTCCAGCCATCTATGCACCTTTTGCTTTGGTTCAGATTCGGTGGTCCTCACATGTTCACGCCATCTAATCTGGATATCCCTCTCCGTTTTCCCAGTATAAACGTGTTTGCAAAAAGGGGAGATTACGCCATCTAATCTGGATATCCCTCTCCGTTTTCCCAGTATAAACGTGTTTGCAAAAAGGGGAGATTAGAAGATAGAGACAACTATTGCCTTTTGGCAATTTGTCTCATTCTGTGGTGTTGAGACTCGTCCAATACTTAACGTAGGATTTACCCCATCTGATGTCTCCTTTGAGACAAAGTGCTAGTACAATTAGCTTCATGAGATTACGCGCCCCCCTCCCAATGATCTCATGATGCTTTTTTTCAAGCTCAATCAGTCTCCTACATACCCTTAATAGTGTTCTCTTACTAACCAAATGTAGTTTCCCGCTAGATCGCCCTTCTGCAACTCCTCTTCTGAGTCGGAGCTGCCGGAAGTTTCCTTCGCTTCCTCACCATCACTCTTCTTTTCGTCCTCCTCCTCATCGACCTTCACCTCTTGCTTCTCTCGTTCTTACAGTACTTCAAAATCTCGCCTCGCGAGCTCCCACACTCCACCTTCTTTCCGTTTGTACAGGACACCCTTTACTTTGCGCTTATATCTCTGTAAAGTGCATTGCATCATAGTAGACCACCCTGTCTTTAAAAGATAAGCCTAATGACCCCTCTTTCCTCTCACCTTCTCCGTTCTTCTCAGTTCCCATCGTCTTCTTTTGGGGTTCTTCTGCATTCCCCTCCTGGTCACCATGCCCAAGCCCATCTCCATGCTTCACGTCTTGCCCATTTGCCGCATTGCTACTACTGGCATCACGTTGTGAGAGGAAACCCAGGGAGGGAATCGTTTGCCTTTCACTGACGCCAGGGGCAACGTCTATCACTCGTTGCAACCGCTTCTGAGGTCCTCAGCGACTGGCAGGGAGTGCTGTCTGTCACGCCCCCTCGTAAGGTTGAGTTTTTCTTTTTTTAAGAAAATTAAAATAAATCAAAATACAGTACCTCGGAACTGGGGTTTTAGGATTAGTGATCAATCATCCTTGAAGCAAGGGGCCGCTCATATCATAACGTCGTTCCACCAACCTCATCCAGATCAACGATATTCGAAATAATAAGGACAAGTGTACAGATCAAAACAAGCGGGTACAAAGCCAAGACTCGCTCGAGACAGTAAGGGTGTCACAGTTTCGAATCAGTCGAATATTTATTAATAATAACAATTTTCACATAAATAGTTTTAAATACTACCCTTTTTTTATGACGTCACACAAAGCTTTCCACAAAGGTGTTATAGCATCGAGCTTTCAATACTCCTTCAGCCCAAATTCAGCCCCTCACTCTAGTCTTTCACCAGTGCCCCCCGCTTCAGACTTCGTATTGGCATTCCCTGTTTCCATTTCGTATCTCTTATCCCCTTCGTCGCTTAGCTGCGTCGGCCCCGTTGTTCAGTGTACGCTGCGAGCCTATCTCAAGACTCAGTCTTGAGTATCCCTGGCCATAGACAGGCTTAGATGTTGGATGCATTCGTTCGGTGACTGCCCTTCCCGCACCGCAAGCAAGATCGAACCACAAGCGGTTATCAGGTAGCTGAAAATTCAGGAATGAAAATTTTGAAGTGAGAGTTTTTGGCAGTCTGAAAATCTTGAATGATCCTGAAGTGGTGAAAGGTCCGCAGACCCTGAAAACCACCTGTTTAGGCAGGCTGCATCCTGAAGTGGTGAAAGGTGTCCTGAAGTGATCAATGAGAGTTCTGGGCAGTCTGAAAATCCTGAATAGTCCTGAAGTGGTGAAAGGTCCGAAGACCATGAAAACCACCCTCCACCACTTCAGTATGCAGCCTGCCTAAACATGTGGTTTTCAAGGTTTTCGGAGCTTTCACCACTTCAGGACCATTCAGGATTTTCAAACCTGAATGGTTTTGAAGTGGTGAAAGGTCCGAAGACCCTGAAAACCACCTGTTTAGGCAGGCTGGCTGCATCCTGAAGTGGTGAAGGGAGTCCTGAAGTGGTGATGAAAAATACGATTGTTGTTAACCTTCTGTCGATTGAACAGGTACTTTCAACTTGCGCGTCAGTGAACCCGACTGTCGACCACACCAGCAAACTGATTTGCCACTGAATTTCGAGTACCCCCTATGATCCAACTTGAGGGCTTGATACCCACTGGCTCTGCTGCTAATAGGAGAACCTGACTGCTCAATGGACCAGCAGACTAATTAACATCTCTATTCTCGCTCTGGTTCTGCTGGTAATAGGGGAACCTGACTGTTCAAAGGACCAGCAAACTAATTAACATCTAGATTCTTACACTGATTCTGCTGGGAACAGAGGAACCTGACTGTGCAGTGGACCATCAGACTAATTAACATCTCGACTCTCACACTGGTTCTGTTGGGAACAAAGGAACCTGACTGTTCAATGGACCAACAAACTAAGTATCATCTCGATTCTCACACTGGTTCTGCTGGAAGGAAGCAGATGCTCAAGTTGTCCCCACTGGAGAAATTTGTTGTCGCTGTCCATGTCGGGGATCAGCGGATGATCATTGAAATTACTTAATACCTGTTTGATAAAATTTACGAGTGCAGACTCAATTTTGTGCGAGCCAAGCAGGCTAATCCGAAGCCTTGATTTCGCGCCAATCAGCAGAGTTTTTTTTCTTGACGAGTACCGGGACCAATCACGTGCGCCGTTTAGAAAATTCGAGAACGAGCCAATCAACCACCTTTTTCCTCGATGAGTGCCCTTTTTTTCTCTCTCGCTATTAAACCACCAGTACCTACCGGTTGTCAAGGCCCGTGGCTCAGGCTACCTGTAGCCCGATCATTCCCGAGCCTCAGACAACCGGTAGTGCACAACGGGAAAAAAAAAAAAAAAAAAAAAAAAAAAAAAAAAAACCCAACAACAACAACATTGTGCAAAAAAAAAACAAAAAAAAACATAACGAAATCAGACATCCCCAACAAGAATAAAGAGGAAGATTCATTAGAGAGAGAGAGAGAGAGAGAGAGAGAGAGAGAGAGAGAGAGAGAGAGGGGGGGGGTCGTCAGCCAGTGTCTGACGTCGAGTTTGGTGCACCAAACTTGGCTTCAGGCACTGGCTGACGCCCCCCCTCCCTCTCTCTCTAACTCCCTAAGCCAACGTTCAAATGAGAATGAATCTTTTGCGATAACGCCGAAGATTGATTCTCATTTCAACGTCTCTCTCTCTCTTTCTCTCTCTTCCCCAACGTTGAAAGAGAGTGAATCTTTCGCGTTATTGTGGAGGATTCACTCTCTTTCAACGTTGAGAGAGAGAGAGAGAGAGAGGGCGTCAGCCAGTGTCTGACGCCGAGTTTGGTGCACCAAACTCGACGTCAGACACTGGCTGACGCCACCAAACTCGACATTAGACACTGGCTGACGCCCTCTCTCTCTCTCTCTCTCTCTCTCTCTCTCTCTCTCTCTCTCGTTCTTCCCCCCTTTCCCCCGCCCCATCGCGCCTACGTTGCTACTTCACACATTTTCGTCACCGTTTTTTTTTGTTTTTTTTTTTTGCGCCCGTTTTTTTCTTTTTTTTTTTTGGCGCCTGTTTTTTTGGGGCTACCGATCACCGGTCGGTGGGTACCCCGCCCGACGTGGCGCGTTAACGGCTGCGTCGGATTTCTCAATCAGGGCGAGGTACTGGTGGTTTAAATGCACCCGTTCAACCCCCTCCCTTCACTCAGCCTCTTTCCTTTTACTTTTTCTCTCCCGTTTACTAAGTCTCTCTTCTCTCTCTTTCATTGATATGCGAGCCCGCTAAGCTCCACTTACACCTAGTTAGTCAGCCAGTTGACCCAAGTCAGAGTGTACCTGTGCATGATTAGCGCCAGATACATTCAAAAAAACTAATAATATATAATAATAATAATAATAATAATAATATCATTAATAATAATAATAAAAAAAAGTGATAGGGCTCTCCCACTCTCTCTTTCCCTTGCCCCCTCACATACATATGCCCAAGCACATACCAGCCCTCTCTCTCACCCTCAAGCTGCGCACTCTCTCTCTCTCTCTCTCTCGTTCTCTCTCACATACACAACACATTCCATCTCCCTAAAACAGTGCCCTCACTCTCTCTCACTCAACGCACTCTCTCTCCCTCAATCTGCGCACTCACTCTCTCTCACTCAACGCACTCTCTCCCCATCAATCTGCGCACTCACTTTCTCTCTCTCTGCCCGTAGTCTCTCTCTCACTGATAGCAGCGCTTACTCTCTCTCACTGACAGCAGCGCTCACTCTCTCTCACTGACAGCAGAGCTCACTCTCTCTCACTAACAGCAGCGCTCACTCTCTCTCACTAGTGGCAACTCTCTCCCTCCGTACTTGATTGGGCTCGCTGCTCCGGTGCGCGGTTGGGTCTCCTCTTTCCGCGTGATCAAGTTACCTTTTGTCCTTGATTGGCCCTTGATTGGCACGCGTGGCAAGGGCCTATCCCGGCTGGTGCGGGATGCCATTGACCAGCTCACTGCATTCTCTGCGGGCGCCGTCTATGCGTCCCGTTCCCTCTGGTCCCTCAGCCCCCCCAATATCCAGTGAAGTCCCCCCCTCAATTTTTAACCCTCCGCTTTAGTCACCAGCAGTCAACAACGTCCTCTAGCGACGGTACCAGTCCAACAACGGCCAGCAAGGCCACATAGCCGCGGTAACAGTTCCAATACCGAGCAAAGTTCCATAACCGCGGTACCAGTCCAACAGTGGCCTATTGGCCTTGAAAGGTGAGTGAGGCCGCGCCATGAGAACCATAATGTCGGTCAAACCGTGGACTCACAAAATTAAGGGGGTCACCGACAGCCAAATAGAACCACAAGGATTGGGGTTGCACATGATCAGCCACAAAAAATAAATCACGAAAAAATTAACTCCTTTTTATTGTTTTATTTTACTTATTTATTTATTTTCCTTTCTTAAGTTAGCCGCAAAAATAAATAGATCCCCATCCCCAACTTGGCCACACGAAACCGCTTACGTGGAAGGCCACTCACGCATCGTCAACGATGTGAATTCTGCCAATCCTGCGTGACGCGGCCGGGAAGGTTCCGCGGCCGCGTCACATAAAGGTGCGAGGCCTTCTCGGCTGCTGGGGGAACCTTCTTGGCCGCGTCACGCAGGATTGGCAGAATTCGCAAGTCGCTTCACAAAAAGGGAAGCAGCGGAGCCGCTCCGTCCGAGTGCGCCAGCTATACCTCCATCGAGTCCCTACGACAGGACAGGGTCTCAAGAGGTACAACTTACCTCCACCCGCTGGAGCTGTCACCATCCCTTGGGTGGGTGTATCCTCGCCAACCTACTGAACCACACGCGAAAGCTTTTAATTGCCATCGCGGAGGTGGCCCAGCCGAGGCCGTTTCTCGTATGCTGTAGCATAGGGGGTACGTGCGGTTCACGCCTAGCTTGGACCCCTACGCGAACCGTCATGCTGGGGCGCTGATCTCCCACATGCGATTCAGCGTCCGTCGACTTCGACTCGGAGTCTCACCAAGAGCGAGGTTGCCGAGGTGAGCGTCTTGACGGGATTTTCCCCATCAGCATGCTACGTTGATCAAGGACGCACCATGTGTGACCTGTAAAAAACATGGCAAATACCCTTGTAAGGGTGTTTGCTATGACAACGTGTCAGCGGAAACGAAAATAAAGACAAAATAGGGTAATTATAGGGGTGTCAAAATATAAGTAATATAAAATAATTGTCCGCACAAAAGTAGGGTTAGTTTCAGCAAATGATCTGGCGAAAAACAGGGTTCGACCTTGGCACCCCGTTCTCCGACCGCCCGTCAAATAAAAGTGTTAACAAAAATGCCCCCTTTCCAACGACGCAGACCCCAAATTCTATCATTTCGGGACTGGATTTGGCCCCCCGACGGTAGCCCGGACCTCATCTCGACGTCCCCGTCGAGGCCTCACCTATCTGCCCAAAGAGTATGTCACTGACTCGAAGGGTGCTTCTCCTCTCTCAAAACTGCAATTGTTGACTGGAGAAGGACGTTCTTCGGGATCACAGGGCAGTTCGCCGCATCATCCACTACTCTCTGAGAAACCATCTCATCGTTAGGCAGAGTCCCCACGATACCACTCCCTGGAATGTAAAATACGTCCTGAGGCACGTTCTCTCAGGCATCAAAGAAAATGGGCGCGGTGCAGTCCGCTCTAGCGCTCGAAGTCGTGACTGATGTGCGACCGGAACAAAGTTGGTAAAAGGCTTGTCTGCTAACGTCCTAGAATCAGCGAAGATCTCATCGGTCAAAGGTACCGATTTCCCTCGTTTGGGATCGATAAGAATCGTGTCTGTGATAGGCACTCTTGTGGCACCGGTGATATATAGGGGCTAATCTCGTGTTCGCTTGGACGCTTCTCGTATGGAACATCACATACGCTGACTAAGCACTAGCCTCAAGGGCGTTGTTGTATCAGAAACTTCCTTTGGGCCTTGTTTTCGTGGTGATAGTACTCTCCGTACTCCTTTCTCTACCTCTCGATCCACGATAACTATATCGGGGTCAACTCTCTTCTTTGAAGAAAGCGCCCACAATGACTTGGTAGAGGTGATGTGGATGGGCATATAGGCGTCTTGTCTCCTGACTGTAAGAAAATCCCAACACTTCGAATCTTTACCGTCGCCTTTACCTCATTCAACGACGCTCGTCTGACCTCCTCCTTCGAAGGAAATACGGATGCATCCCTCAGATTGTCGGTTCTCTTGACGTTTTGTCGGTCCTCCAGTCCCACTGCGCCATAGTCTATTGCCTTCTGAAGATCGGGGCAATCTCTCCCGATATGGTCTTCTGAACAGCAATAGATGCATGTGTTACGAGGAGAAGAAGGTCTATCCTCTACACGTCTATATCCTCCGTGTCCGCGTGATACTCGAGCATCCTTAGGACCCGGTGTCGGAGGGCGCGGTGTCCCGGCCCTCCGAGGTGTGTCATGCACACCCTATGGCTTACTTGCTCTTGGACTGATCCTTGTCGGCATACCTTGTGGCAAAAAGAGGGGATTCGGCGGCCTGAACCCCTCAGAGTGGGATTGTGGAAACCCGCCACTGATTTTATCTTATGTTTATTTTATGTTATTTTTGTGGAAGATTTGCCCAGTTCCGAGCGAGAAATTAAATATATATATCATAATAATAATAATAATAAAAACGACTCAGTAAAACTTGCGCTAAGCCGCAGTCGTGCGCTTGCTAGTCATGGACCTAGATCGAGCGGTATTCCGTTGGAACCGCACGAGTGGACCTGTCGCGGGATGGGCCTCGAAAAAGTTGTGTCCCCTGCGATACTACTAGGCCAGGAGTCAACCCCAGCGGCGGTACCGTGGTGCCTGGTGTATTGAGGCGGTACTCTCCCGATTTTTCCATGATGACCCTGCGCATGTAGGGAGGGGCCTGCTCTTGACCCGGGGGACTACCACCTGACAGCGAATGATGGATAGAGGTCTTGACACGTCTCTCAGATCCGAGCCACACAGTGGATGTCATATAGAGGAAGCTCGGAGACAAGGAGAGAGAGGGATGTCAACTAGCTATGGCAACTGTTAATCACATGCCCTGGCCAGCTTAATTACGGTCGTGAGACGGGTGTTGCAAGCACATCAAGCACTGCAGCGACCCACTTGTCAGTTACAAAAACTACGGTTTTCACTGCTTCGTCTTGAGGGTCATCCGTGAAGGTGCTGCATACAGGGCATGATCTCAGTTGAAATTCACTGACAGAGAGAAGGTATAGAAGACCCAATCAGGAGATCAACCTCGCGCCTACCAAGGGTAAAAGGGAGCGAAACCAAGATTATTGACGGTTGACCTATACTAGCGTACACTTGCAGAAGAGGGGGACGTACGGACATGACAGTGTATCTACCCATGTTATAGCCAGAGATTCACTCTCACTTCCCTCGCCAGGGAAACAGCCGTCTTGGTTGCAATGCAGTTGCTGACAACTGGATGGTGTAAAATTGTAAATTGTCCATGTTCTAGCTGAAGGTTCAATCCTATGTACCTCGTCTGGTGAGAGATTGAGCTAGCTTCAAGTAAGCCTGAAATGCAGGACATACTTGCGCTGAGCAACACATGAACCTGGTCCAATCTTTTGACTAAGTTCAAGCACGCAACAGTGTCATTGTCGGGGAAGCAAGGCTCATAGCCTAAGTGTGAAGTATGAGTAATGGTGCCTTCTGCATTCTCAGAGAGACCAGGTCTTGACAATCATAATTGGTGTTGAATAACTTGCAAAAAGACAAGTATCCCTACCGTGACATACTAGCATGCTTGTACGGGTCAGGGGGACATAATGAATCTGACCCTAGCTATATGCCATATCCATTCATCAATTGTTGACTTATCATGAGTCATAGGCACATGCACAGGGAGAACGCTAACGCCAGTGAAACAGTGAGCGAGAGACAGAAAAACTTGAGGGGACGCTTCCAGTGTGATAGCTGACGTGGCTACCCTGTCCTTGCAGATGAACTGGCATGGCGGTCATTTGCTGACATGGCAGTTACATGCCCTCATAAATACTGTCTTCACCCGAGTATAACACCTCGTCAAAATGGCTGTATTTGTAGCAAATTTCGGTCTAGACACAACTTCACCAGTCTTTGTGCGTTTTATTCAGATAAAAGACGGTAGTCATGTTGCTCACTTGGTGATTAGTCCTTGCTCATGGGGGAGTCATTAGCTGATGTGACTGTCAGTGAGGGCATGGCAATTTCCTGGTGCTCGTAGATGTTGCTGACGTGGCAACGTTTGAGTCCTCGATGATCATTCATGATGAGGTGATAAGTTTGAGCTCGACAGCGAGGGCTGCGAGCAGCTTTAAGCTGACACGTGGACGAAGAAGCGTGGGGAGAGGTAGATGAAACCAAGAAAAAGAAAAAAAAAAGGGGTAGAAATGAATCTGGTCTTCTCTGCTCGTCAGATCCATTCTTGTGGAGGGCGCGAAGGGCGCAGTACACGAAACTGAAGTCACGAGTCTTTCAAAGGCATGTGTTTACTCAAGGCTCCATAGACGCCATGGCATTATGCTGAAATACCAAAAATGCCACTGGCGTGCATGCCTCGCCAATGTCGTTAATTTCTTCATGCCCAAATGTCACGTGATACTTGCCATCGGCGCGGGAAAACAGAGCATGAGAGAAGAGTAAGAGAGAGAGAGAGAATAGGAGGAAGAACCTTGAGAAGGAGGGAGAGAACTGCGCGCTTGGTTGTTGAGTTGAGCATGAAGAGGCAGCTGTGGTGAACACATATGGTTGTGGCTCATGATCAGATACATCCAGATCAGAATATGAGTATAGAAAGAGAGAGAAGGAATATACCCATGCCGTGTCCTTCTTTTTATTATTATATCTTCTTATTTGCAAGGAACATGAGTATGGACGAAGCACAGAAATCCAGAATGCAAATTCACACTGAAGTCCAAGTAGTCAAAGCCAAAGCAGATAGCACATGGAACCGAGTAACCATCCAATTGAGAATGATACAGAAGAATTGTGAGTCAATGTCCATGCCCAACAGGGCAACACCAACAGCATAACCCAAATGTAGCTCTCTCTTGTGAACGGCGCCAGGCGCCCTATCAACTCTACAGCCTATCCTACAACTACAGCAATGAAAAGCAACTAGACAACTCGACTACCAGCGAGTGATGATGTCAACACCAATGCCGTCCTCCACCATCACCAGGTACGTGTCCTCTTCCCCACACTCTCCCTTGTTACCCACACAGCGCCCTTCACCTCCGAAGTACCACCTTCGCCCTCACCTCCCCTACACCCTCATGCGGCCCGCCAGTGCCTTGCGTGCAGGCAGCGCCCTACCGCCTAGCGCTGGCCTGCTTGCTCTTAGCGCAGCACTGCTTTGCACAGCGCAGCACACATGCATCCGCGCAGTGTGCCCGCAAGTGCCAGCATTGCCCAAGATCCCTGCTGCCTCGCCCTGCTTGCCTATATGCCAATGCAGCGTGTGGGCGGCCTTCCTTCAGCCTGTGACCGGGGCCCAGAGGCTGAAGCCTACCCGATACAGTTGGGCCCCGGAGCAATGCAGTTGCGTCTCTCTCATCAAGGCCTGCGGCCAGATTCAGATAGTGGGCCGATTTCCCTTTGGCATTTTCGGCCTCTCTTCCCAGCATGCATTGTCGGCCTCACGTTCGAGTGCCCAGGGCCTAACTAACTCAGAGGCCCTGGGCATTTCAGCATTTGCTGAAATCCGAGACTCGGTGCACTCCAACCAACTGGTGAACTGCAACTGTATAGACCCCACTTCGTGAAATGTTGGCCGAGAGGGCTCTTGTTGATTTGCTGGCCCGCCTTCACTTAGGGCGGGCACTAGGCTTGCTGGGGCCTTAGCCCAGAACATGTACATCATGGCAAGGCCCCTACTTGAGGGCTCAATCCTCACATATTATTATTATTAAGTAATATTTACTATATCAGGCCGTTGGCCATGACATCCCTGCGGTAAGCAGAGTTCATCGGCCAGGTGTATGGAGGGAATTGCTTGCCACGTGGCGCCCGTGCATTGCCGCCGTCGCCATCGTTCGTCTGACTGGTGTGTTGCTTTTGTTCCCAGGAGTAGCGCGAACTAGCGGGTCTATCCTCCTCTAAAGTGGGGTACTGTGCGGTGTTGCTGAGGCTGACCTTGGGATGGACGACTGCTAATCATACCATGAAAATGGAGTTGTGAGTGGTGAGGAGGGGCTACTAATGATTATGAGCAAGGTTCAGAAAAGGTAGCTCTTCCGGGCTATGTACCGCAAATTGACTTCCGCCCCTCTTTTCAGTTCTCTGCAATTAACTAAATGAATTAATTAACAAAAATAAAGAGTTAATTGCCGATACACAGCACGGAGTTAATTGCCGTCTAACAACGTGTACCTTGTCTCGAGTCCCCCGCTTACGTCAGCCACTCTCAGAGACTCACTGAGATCTTTCAGCGTTGGCAACAACTGTTGGTGCTCTTAACACCCAAAGGCATAGTGTGAGGATAGGTACTGCAAAGGATGCCACCTTCTGCTTCTGTTACCATGGAAACCTTGCCCTTCTTGAAGATGCTGGGGNCCACCAGAAGTCCCAACAAACATTCGTCGGTTATTAGATCGATTCCCTGAAGTTCTGGCCGAACCTCGTGGAGTTCCCGAGCGTCCGGTCAAACACAAGATCGAGATAATAGAAGCGAGTGTTCCTCCAAAGGGTTGCGTCTACCATATGGGACAAGGCGAKTTGGARGAGWTGAGGAGGCAGATTGATGACATGATAGACCGTGGAYGGATTAGGCCTAGCGAGTCGGAGTTCGGTGCACCTGTCCTGTTTGTGCCAAAGAAAGGAGACAAACTCCGGATGTGTATTGACTATCGTGGCCTTAATCGGATCACAAAAAAAAATGCTTACCCTTTGCCTCGCATAGATGATCTGCTAGATGCAGCAGGTGGGTGCAAGATCTTCTCCAAGATCGACCTCAAATCTGGTTATCACCAGATTGAAGTTGATCCGAGCGACCAGCACAAAACTGGATTTAAGACACGTGATGGGTTGTACGAATTCATCATTATGCCCTTCAGTCTTACGAATGGACCAACCACGTTTCTGTGCCTTATGGACAAGGTTCTTCGTCATCAGCTCAACAGGTTTGTTGTTGTTTACCTCGACGACATCCTGATTTTCAGCAAGTCCATGGAAGAGCACGTCAAGCAYCTTGAGGAAGTTTTGCAGGTCCTCAARGAGGCATAGCTGCAMCTCAACTTAGAAAAATCTGAGTTTKGAAGGGACAGCGTCATCTATCTCGGGCATCGGTTGTCTGCACACGGCCTTGAGCCGGAGGCAACCAAGGTTGAGGTCATCCGAAAGTGGCCTCAACCAGCAAACGTACGTGAACTGCGTTCTTTTCTTGGTTTGGCCTCATATTACCGRAAGTTTGTGCCCAAATTTTTTGTCATTGCTCACCCACTCTCGAAACTAACAAGTAAGAATGTTGCCTATGCGTGGTGWGAGAAGTGTGAGACTGCGTTCCAAGCCTTGAAAGAGGCATTGGTAAGTCATCMTGTGCTCCRCATTGCGGCATTGCGGATCCCAACCTCACATTCGTAGTCACTACGGACGCGASCCAGTTTGGGATTGGTGCGGTGCTGCAACAAGATGATGGTGATGGCCTGCGTCCGTTCGAGTATTACAGCAAACACATKCCCAGCCACAAGGTAGCTACTTCCACSTACATGCGTGASCTCTACGCCTTGCGTGAGACGCTCACACATTGGAAGCACTACCTCTTGGGTCGGCACTTCAAGGTTTACTCAGATCACCAAACCTTGCAGTGGATTAAAACACAAACTGATCTCTCTCCTACACTGACMTGCTGGTTGCATGAYATTGATGTYTATAATTTTGASCWGAAACACAAGAAAGGTTSTTATAACCGGGTTGYTGATGCGCTGTCYCGCCATCCTGAATTTTTKACTTGCCTTGTGGGTTCGTATGACCTCCGAAGGAAACTKARGGAGGATCTGATCGAACACACCGCCAAGGATCCGRACCTMAGTCCCATYSTTGAGCAGCTCAAGGCTGACCCTAACARTCARCCTGRTTTTCAYGAGTGCGAGGGTCTTGTATTCCGCCGGTATGGGAAATTTGATCGTTTGTGTGTACCCAACCATGCGCCTCTCCGAACTCATTTCTTGGATTTGGCACATGGTCGGGGTGGACATTTCGGCTTTGAGAAGACTTATGGAAGTCTTCTGCAGCAGTTTGATTGGCCAGGAATGAAAGGATCTGCTCARAAATTTATTRTTGAATGTCAARTATGTCAAAGAACCAAGGTTCCCAGGCATAAGCCTTATGRCCTGCTGAGACCTCTCCCCATTCCTGATGGACCMGGTGAGTCGATTTCCATCGAGTTCACGGACATGGGAAAGGTGAGTGAGGSTSGAAATYCACAAGTCAYGGTCATCGTRGACCGTTTTTCCAAATTTCTGAACTTGATTCCTTTCCCTYCCCATGCCCCAACTGAACTTGTCATTGAAGAATTCCATTAGCAGTACATTYTGCAGTTTGGCACCCYGAAAACTATTGTGAGTGATCGGGACACCAGATTCATTAGCAAAGATTGGAAGGACTTCACCTCTCAAATATATGACATTAAACTGAACAAGACTTCTSGTCGACACCCCGAAGCCMATGGATTGGCCGAGGAGATCAACCWGACTGTCATCCAACTACTTCGCGCATTGATTGTTYCAGATCAGAACACGTGGGACAAGGAGTTGCACAAAGTGAAGGGACTGTATAAAAACTYYATTCACTCTGCAACATGTGTGACACCAAACCAGTTGCAATATGGATGGCCGATGCGTAATCCCCTCTCCTATTTGTTCCCCGAACGGTCACYTGGTCTGATGYCCGKCATGCCTGGCTACAATGCCAAGTACGCACGCTTGCTCAAAGTTGTTATTGCAGCCATGAACAAGCGCCAACATGCCATGATCAAACACGCTAACAAATTGCGCAAAGAAGCAAAATTCAAAGTAGGGGATTATGTTTGGGTCAAAATGTCTGAGTTTTCTGATGAAGAGGGCGTRTCACGAAAGCTTCTTCCATTGTATTATGGCCCTTGGCAGATTCTSAAGGTGATTGGGGATGATTACGTGCCTCCTCATCTGCGCACGTATCCGGTCTTTCATGCGTCCAAATTGTATTGATGATGAGACTTTTCCCTTCCRRGACTCTATGATACCTCGCTCTATCGACGACGGCCATGAGATAGACAGAATCGTTTCTCACGAGGGAAGAGGGAGGAACAGACAGTAYAAGGTTCACTTCCTYTATCACCCGTTSACTGAATTCTTCTGGATCGACCGAAAAGACCTGCTAAAGAATGTTCCCCGTGTTGTGAACGCTTATGAACGACARATCGCTAAGGGACARACTGCAAAATTTGTTGCAACAATGACTCCTCACGGACTTACTAAGTCTCTCTTTCTGATTTACTCTTATGATGCATTTTGTGCCAACTGTGAATRAGTTACTCGCTCGAARGGACCTCGCTCTTGAGAGGGGGGTAATATAATGACCCGCCAAAAACACAAACTGAGAACACTGCTGATTTCTGGGATTTGCCGCTGGAATGAATGCCTTGCTGAAATTCCCGCATTCTGCTATGGTTTCCATGTCTGTGTGTGTGTGTGTGCCTGCTGGTTTGCATGCTTGTCTGAGTGTTTGTGGGTTGAGTGTGTGTGTGACCCGCAAGGGTACTTGTTGGTTGCAAGGCCCCGCAGGGCCGGTACTTACCTGTGGCCGTGACTTTGAGGGTTGCAAGGGGGTAAACACTCAAGTAGCGGGGGYAGGCCCRCGACAATTAGAGCAGGGGGTAAAAACACTCGAKTAGCAGGTAGGCCGGTACCACTCGAGTAGTGGTAGGAGTGTCGGGTACTGGAGGCCGAGCAGAAGAAGACAAAAMGTTGGCATTTTTAGAGGCCCAGTAGCGGTAGGATAGAKGTAGGCCGGTASCARTCAAAGTRGCCCGGGTCTAGGGCCTCTCCAAAGGTTAGCAGAGCCTGCAATGATGTTTCCCTCCGAAAGGGAGGAGGTACCGGTTGCTGRGASGTCGCTCGGCYTAGGAAGTCACCGCCCAGGAGGCCAGTAGGCCGCTATATCTTTCGGAGGAGCAAGTAGTCCCTCCTCATTTGCGGTATGCAAGGATTGGCGACATGCTGCTGNGCATTGTCTTTCATTGTGAATTTGCACTTGGGAAATGACCAGGATCGTAACAATTGGTATCGGAGCGGACTTACTTGCTGGCGAGAGGTGTTAGTCACCCTAAACCTAATTCTGAGTTAGGTTAGGGCTAACCTAATCTCGGATTAGGGTTGAAAGTTAGGGTTAAGTGGGGCAGTGAGGTATGTGGATACTGCCCCCACCTGGTTAGGTCACGTAGGCTTGACATTTGACCTGACCAGGTTAACTAAGTGAATGGATGGGGTGGCGAGACACAAAGGAGGCTGATTGGAGTAAGCGAGAGGGAGTAGAGAGTGAGAGGTACTCGCACCTGGATTATGAACTTCAGAAATACATTGAGTGACTTTTGGGCTTCCCCTCAAGAGGGAGACTTGATCGGAGGCTGCCATATCTGCATCGAATTGCTGCAAGTTGCTACTTTGGTCTTCAGACATCGACGGGAGATCCGGCTTTGCAACAGGGGTGTAGGAAGGCCCTCTTAGTCATTCTAGGACACTTTGTGTAGTGGTAGCTAGGGGTCAGGAGGACTTATATGAGAGGGGGGTGAATCGTTATCCATCTTTGGAGGCCGGGCCTCACAGGTGAGTGCCGTGTGACCTGGTTAGCCCGTGGGAGGTTGGTTGGTGCTTCGTGGCCTGTTGGGGGTGTGTTGGGCTCTCTTCCTCTTCTCTGCGGTCTTGGCTGTGTGTGTGAGCATGTGGATTGCTTTCTCACCTAATGGAAGGATGGATGATGTATCTGCCCTAAATGACATATCTTCTACGGTGCATTGTCTTTTCATTTCTGAACGGCTGTAGGGGTAAGTTCTTGCTGAAAGTTGTCTTTTCCTTTTCAGTACGGTAGAGGCAGTTTGGGACTGACTTGGTACTCGTGTCTCGTTGGTCCTGGTCCACGACCTACTTGGGACGTTTGGGACTCAGTGGGACCAGGCCCAACGGGACAGGACCTTTCCGGCCCAAATCTGTTGCCGCCTGTGCATCTCTTTGCTGCGCTGAACTTGGGGGACATACGGCTGGCAAGGGCATTCCTTTCAAGGGGATCTTGACTGGTCTTACTGCATGTTATCACATACTGCCCCGCGTCTGACCTGTCTCTTATACACATCTAGATGTGTATAAGAGACAGAATTTGCACTTGGGAAATGACCAGGTTCGTAACTCCAACTTCTAATCCAGTTTGCTAATTCAATGAACCGCTTCGACCTTAGAGACTGAACAACAGTTTCAGACACTTTATAGCTGACTCAGGTACTCAAGGTACTCGTATGCTGCCTCGGTATTTTGACGTGAGACTCGGACTAAGTCTATTATGGAACTCAACCCGTTTTGCGGCAAACTCTGGACTTGACTCAGATCTCAAGCCAAAACTAATAAAAAGGGGTGTAGATGTGCTCAATGGAACCCGACAGAACCAAGGCAAGTCCAAGAGAAAGGGGGGGACCTAAACTTGAAAGGCTCTCGGCGTTGAATAAGCCTGATTCCTAACTTTGGTTCTGTCAGTCTGGCTTGCACGTCGTTAAAGCAGAGACAGTTTTCTCAAGAAATTAATAGAGCTTCATCAAACATCAGGGAACATTCTTTCGATGCAGTCAGATGACACCAGGACATAATCTGTTCGTAGGCGAGTATATCATGTTAATGGTTGAACCCAGAAAACTTTGTCAGTTCACGACATATTCCAACTGAACTTGACTGCAGAGCTCACTATAGATTCTATGACCGTCAGTTTCATAGCAGACTTCAACTGATATAAGCAACAATGTTATTGCAGGATTCCTATAAGACTTTCAAGCGACCTTAGTGTCATTATTGATCCGTAGTGCCATTTCAATCGCAGCCTTTACTAAAATCATTAGCGGAGTTCAACCAAATTATCACTTCGAACCCCTCACAGTATTTGGGTATTGTTTTGGAGACTCATGATCTACATTCAGTCTCGACGTTGAACGCGGCGCTTAGACCAGACTCAAGGCTTGCGTTCAGACCAGACTAAGGACTGATGATCAGGTCAAACTCATACCACTCTCAAGTTTCTCACCCAAAATCGGTTTAGGCATATCTCAGAACCAAAGTCAGTCACGTACTCTAATCAGATCTATGCATTCTTTCGAGTGAGACTCGAACGCATATTGTGATCAGACTCAGAGGCTGCACAACAGACTCAGTAACATAAGGCACTCAATTGCAGAACTCAAAGCAGTTTTAGGTGCAGTTTTCAGGTCGAACTTGGCCCAGTTCTAAACTCAGCTTTGCCCGTTTAAGTGTTGTTTTCTTCAAGTTTCTCTGTCAAGCCTACATGCTAACTTAGTTCAAGTTTTGGTAAACTGAGGTCGATTTTGAGTGTGAGTTTCAATAAATTCGGACCAGAGTCGGTGAGTTCAGTTTCATCTCAGAAAATCCGAAAAAATTCAGTTCAGTTCGAGTGAGTTTATCTCAGACTCTGTGAAAACAGTCTTCAACAAAGTTCGGTCTCAGTTTTCAGTGCAAGTTATGTTCAGATCTGAGTAGATTTGCAGAGCATACTCAGTTCAATTCAAAGTTCGTACCCAAGTGCAATTCTCAAAATAACTTCAGTTATATTCTCAGTGAAGTATCAGCGAATTTATTTCAGTTCCAATGAGCTCAGTTTGGTGGACTTAATCTCCACAAGTTCAATTCAAGTTTCAGTAAGTTCAGTGAATTTAGTTTCATCTCTTCAACTTCAATTCAGTTTCAGTAAGTTCGATGCGTTCAGTTTCATCTCAGCGAGTTCAGTCCAGTTTTCATTTCACATCCAGGTGCAGCATCAGTGAACTCAGATCAGTTTCGGCATGCTCATTTCAGTTTCAACGAGTTCAGACTCCGTCAAACTCTATCCAGTGAGTTCAACTCTCAGTTCCAGTGAGTTGAGGTTAAGTGTATTCTATCGATGGTCTCAATTCGCTCTCAGTAGGTCCCATTCTCAGGGGACATAACGCTGGTCACAGCGGGCAGTTCCAGTGACAGCAGCGACAGTGCTGACCATAGCGGGAGGTCCCGGTGGTAGCAGCGACGACGCTGGTCACAGCGGACAGTTCCGGTGACGGCAGCGATAGTGTTGGCCACATCGGGAGGTCCCGGTGGTAGCAGCGAGGGTGCTAGTCACAACAGGCAATTCCAGTGACATCAGCAAAGTGCTGGTCATAGCGGGCTCTCCTGGTGACACCAACAACATTTATGTCACAGCAAGTGTTCTCAGTGACGCCAGTGCTCAACAAGACTGATTAGATGATAAGTGAGCAACTTTAAAATCAACGAGCATCTGAGTACAACAGACTTAAGGCAAAATCTTATTGGGCATGACAAATATATTGAAAAGAGCATACTCAAGATTTGAGTACACTCATCAGATACATACCGAGCAGACCTTCTCAAGATGTATTTGGACGTGGTGTCAGCTGCTCTGAGAGATCGAGATTAAGGTCGAAAGTGAGAGGGGAAAGTGAGATCACAAACACTGAGCACTGACCAGGTCCTTGTTATTGTACTCTTGAGATGATATGAGCTCTTACTTTTCCCTCATTCATCTTGTCTTTGCCTGAAGTCATTGAGTCTTGATTATCTCTTCTTGCATTGCTTGATGATTGTATTTCTTTGCTGATTATGTCACAGTTCTCAAATTCCTAAATTGGCATCTTAATACATACATGGCGTATTTAATTTAATTTTTATTATCTGCATCACCATTGTTGTTCCGGATCTGAATCAAAGATTTCTGAACCAGGGTCCGACGAAGACCGTAATAGAAGGGTCTCGCTCGAAGTCGGACGCACACAACAGGAAGGGATTTGCGTTAATTAATTTATTTTATTTATTGCAAAAAAAATCTTGCGTGACAGCCTGTTGGAAAAAGTGCGACAAAAATGGCGCCGTTGCCGGGGACATGAAAAATTTTCGTGTCCGAAATGAGTCTGGGTCAGCAAACAACTTTGAGCTTTGATTAGGCCTTGAGAACTGTTGACAATTTCTGAATTTTTCAGACTTGTTTTGCAATTTCTTCTTGAGTTATTACTCTCTTGAGAAAGCCTAGTTGCTAACTGAGTCTTATCTTTCCTTGTGTGAGGTACCACACTGGACTGGAGAAGGAGCCTGATATTGCTGACTGGAGAGAATCAGGCTTGATCTCAGGTATGCCTCATGAGCCCATGGTGTCTTTGGAACATGAAGAAGGGAAAGAAAGAATCAAGAGCTCGGAGACTTCACCAAAAATGCTAACTTCTGATACACGGAAAGAGCTCTCGAAAGTAACTATTAAAGGAATATTCCCCTATCACTATGAGCATTGCTGGGTCTACCGTTCTGGCAATTCGACCATCAGCGTAATGTTGGCTCGCTTCTTGGAAGGAGATATCTCTGATATCCGTCCTTATGTCAAGAAAGGAGACTATGACGATGGTGAGGCCTTCAACTGGTTATGGGGAATTGCAATCCAGTCTCTTTATGATCAGAAGGCAGATTTAATTAAGCAAAAGAAGAATAGGGTTCAATGCCAGTGACATATGAGACTGTTTTGATCCCTTCTATTCCTTACAGTTACTATGATGGGACTAATTGGCTACCAATTATCATCATGTTACTAAAGTGGGAGAAATGAATTGGTGGTCGTGAGAACTAAAGAGATTTCAGTAAAGGAAATCCGACACAGAAGGTTAAAATTTTGCAGAGGTTCAGACCCACGTCAAGAGAAGGTCGAGTGCCTCCTAAAATCACTGAATGTTCTAAGTAAGAGAGAGGTGTTCCCATATGAGGCTGTCAGATATCAGATGGTCGAGAGCGGGTGGGAGCAGGAACGGTTCTATGTACTGACATTTTACTTCATAGACCTTAACGTGTATGATGTGAGGATTTATGTCCCAAAAGAAAGAAGTGTTGATGCAGTGTATGAGAGATGCTGGGGATTTGTTGAAGAGGTTGTCCTGAAAGAGAACGAAAGACTTGAGAGGGAAAACAAATGCTTCACTGGATCTACTCGATTTACCGTCTTTGAAGGATTTCCACCTCCTCCCTTGCCCGACATTAATTTGTCAAGAGAAAATTGGTCTGTGGTGGTTGAGTTTGCTCTGAGAGTGAAACGAGACCAAAGAGTCAAATGAGTCGACGCTATGCACCCTCAAGAGAGAAACCCTGGCTTAGACTGATAAGAGGCCATGGAGGGTTGAGTAAAGCTGAATCAGCTAAATTGTTAAATTCCCTCAATTCTATAACGAGGAAAGTCGTAATCCCCTATAATTTGTGCGGTATGAGGCCATAAAGAAACCAGGGCGAGAACAGGACAGTCTGTATGTTCTTACCTGCTATTTTATTGATCTTGATAAGTATGATATTGAGATTTATATGCCGAAACAAATATTTGAAGAGTGTAGAAAAGGTGTGTGTTGGCTTCGAGCGTCGGACTTTGTGCATGATCAGTAAAGAAGGGTGGAGTGAGAGGGAAAAAAATTCTCCTTTAGTACCTATGTTAGACCTTTTGTTGGGATACCATCTCCACCTGTTGAAGGACTTAGACACAATTGGTCAGCCATGATAGGTCTTGTATGGAAAGTGAAGGGAGTCCAAAAAGAATACTCTCAGTAGATATGATAACTACTATGAGGGGTAAACTTTATGAGGTGACAGGGTATGATAATCCCTTTGTAATCCCGAGGCATGAGACTTGTGGGAAATGACATATAATATTTCATATTCCTGTAATTAAATTCCTGAACTCTGACAGTTTGGATGTAAGGGTTTACTCCTCTACCTGTCAAGAGGAGGAAGTTGACTACTTGGAGTATTTAAAAGGGGCGTATGTCAATCTTGAGCGGACAAAAGAGTGGCTGGAGAAGCTAAGAAGGAAAGTAATGTGGGGAGTGGGAGTAAGAGAATTTTAGAGGCTCCCTAAGTTCTCAATTGCTGATGGATTTGAAGATAGAAGAGATTGGATGCCTCTACTAGAGGCTATTGCTGAGGTTGGTAGGGCAAGGGAGAAAGATTCTATTGTGTTGATAAAATCCCTACTTTTGAGTACCTTTGAGCATAGGTTCGAAATCCCTAATTATGTCGAGCCTAAGATTTATCTTTCAGATGTTGCCTATGATGGTTAATAAAGCCTAGCTTGATTGAGCAGCTTACGTTTGGAATTGTGTTGGAAGGAAGAATAGTCAAGGTAGAAGGATCTCTGATAGAAACCTCTCTACCCTGGATGACCATGAGTTCTTTCAACCCTTCCTTGATCATATGAGAGACTCTGCCCTGAGAGCTGTCACTGACCAGACTGAGATTAACTACCTGCTGAAGGTAGTGAAAGTAGGAGCTACTGAAAGAATATCCTATCATTCTTCCAGGGAACAAGTCTCTCTTGCCAGAAGGATCAGCAACGGGTTGTAAGCAATGCAATTTGATTATGAGATTATAGACTTGACTCGATATTTTATGATTCGGGGTACCGTAAAAGGGTATAATAGAAGACTGAGTAGGGATGATGAAAGACAGTTGATTGAAGATTACATTGGAATGCTGAGAAGGATTGCTTTCCCTTTGATCACTACCCAGTCTATTATTGCATATAGGGAGGATGAAATTAAAATTTGCATCAACTCATCCTTTTTTAGGAAAATACCCATTGGGTTAAAGAGAAAATATATGCCCAAGGGGGTGAAGAAAAACCCGGTGGCAGTCCTAATAGAAACGGATTATGATGAAGCACTGAAAAAGGGAAGGAAAATTATTAAGGCATTAAGGGAATCCGCGAAATTGGGAAATAGGGTCACCAAAGAGAGGTTTGACACAATGAAGATAGACTCAAATCAATTTATCTTGCCTAAAGAGAAAAAATATATCTTCAAGATGTGTCAAGCGTTCTCTGGTGCATTCTTCTTTAATGATGAAGAGAGAGAGCGGTTGGATGTGGATATGATCAAAATGGCCAAAATTTGAACAGTTGATCAAGTTTCATGGAATGATAGGCCAATCAAATATGCCCTGAAAGAAGAGGCAGAGGTTGTAAAATATATTGACAAGAAGATTGTATCTAACGTTGTTGAACCTGCTGCTGGACCGTATGCTAACCACAGGTTTCGCTTTTGGAAACCAGGGGGTGGATTGAGATGGATACAGAATCTTCAGAAGCTCTACAGCTTTCTTAAATGCTTCAATTTGTCTGTCTTCATCTTTGAGATTACCAAGGGCTTTTATCATTTTGGAAACTTGATTAATACCCACTGAAATTTCTTCTTTAACCTCGTGTTTGCCTTCTTCTCTTAGTCTCCTAATCCTTTCAGTAAACTCTTCTTTTCTAATCGAATTAGCAGACAACCGATGCTTGAAATCACTTTTAGTGCAGACCATAAAGGTCTGTTCCTGAGCAGTCTCCAGATCTTGTAAGCCAATCCAGGATGACCCCTCATGACTGAAAAATTGGACCGCCTCCATCCTATGCAAGAATGGAGTGTCGATGATACAATCATGGTCCAGTTCTAGCACTACAAAACCGAGTAATTCAACTGACATGGTCCCAACTCTGATAGGTAGATTGTCAATAAGTCCTGCCACGAAAAATTCTCCTGCGATATTACTCAGTATGTTTTGTGCAGGTCTATCAATAGATAAGTCACAAGCCTCCATTGTTCTCCGAGAAAGAAGTATCATCTCTGCCCCAGAGTCCACTAAGGCTCGAATCTTCACTTGATTAATATAAATGGTCAGGTGCCCACATCCCATGGTTGCGAATCTCATCTTGCAACCTGACAGTGATCTGTTCCCCTGACTAGGAAAAATTGATCCCAAATAATTAACTTCTAGTTTTTTCTTCTCAATCAGCTTCTTTAGTTCTTCTATCAGCCTAGGTGCTAGAGCCATTGCTTCCTTGAAGGACAGGGTCACTTCTGTCTCTTCCAACATTTTAGTAATTACGTCAGTAATCACTGTTGCGTCTTCCAAAAAATTCTTGAGAATAAATTTCCTCTTCCTTCGTTGTTCATTCTTCCTATATGGAAGTTCTGAATCTGGGTCATCAATAATATTAATCAGAGACTCCTCAACTTTCCTTATTTTATTTTCCTCTATCATTTGGGGCGTCAAACGTGCTTGAAGGTTTCTTACTTCACCAAGCACGACACTGGGTTCCATGACGAGTTCTGGAGGTAGATCACCATCAAATGACATCATGTTGACTAGGAAGTGAGTTGTTTCATTAGAAGGAGATTCTACTAATTCAGAAGGGCTCTGAGAAGTAAAATTCCCTTCTAATGGAGACCCACTTGTAGAAACCTCATCAGACGCATCCTTTATTAATGTTAAGGATTGCAGAGACAACTCAATCGCGGTATGAGGGTCACTTGTTTCCTGCACAAGCTCATTAGGCAACTCATCAATAAGAAAATGAACATTCACATTAGTTTTTCTCTTAATCTTCTTCTTCATTTTTTCATCATGTTTAAGAGCGAGAAATCTCATACCTCCTGGGTGCCTTGGGTCCAACTTGTTCCATGAACTATCACAGACATGACCCATAGCATCCTTCTTTGCCACCCCACTCTTCACATCCTCCTCAAGAGGCCTGCAATAGGTGGTAGTGTGACCCCCTTCACCACAATAGTAGCAGACAAAACTCTGCTTAGGACGGTTATCATACTTCCTTCTTTCTCTGTTTCCTCTGTCACCATCCCCTCCATTCTTTCTAGATCTAGAAGAATCTCCCTTCTTACCATAACCTTCATCATCATCCTCTTCGCTTTCAACTTTCTTTTTTCCTCTGTCATCCAAAACATGGTTTGCAGGCATATAGTTAGTCATCAATCTTTGAATAATATTATCAGCACTCAGATTGTTCCCGCTGCTCATACCATTCTCAGTCTCTCTGTCCTTGGTCAATGTACTGATCTGATCTAGTGACCATTTCTTATGAGAAACTGTAGGTAGAGTTCTAACAATTGCAACCGTTTCATCCTATCTGAGAGGATAGTGTTGAGCCTGATTGAGAACTGCCTGCCTTCCAGTGTCAGTAAAATTTGTCAAAAATATATGGCATCTCTGAGCTTCGTCCAAATATGGGATTCTCCTTGCTGTTTGGATGAAGGTCTGAAGAAAAACATTGTAAGTGTCATACTTAGCTCTTCTGATGTTGAGTAAATCCTTAGTTGTAGTTGGAACTGAGTCTTTCTCAAATTCCTTTTTTATTCTCTCTTTGACCTCTTCCCATGTAGTGGCTCCTTCCATCAACTCCTGAACAGCCAACCTCGAGTCAGTGTCACAGTAAGATAGAAGGTGCTTAAGTCGTTGCTTGTTTGTTCAACCATAATTGAGCCCAAATAATTCATACTCGTCCAGAAAATCGTTTACTTGAGGTCCTCTGAAACAGAGTATTCTCTCATCTGGCCTCTTTGCTCTTGCAATGTCTGACCCTCCTTTTATAGTGTCAACTCTCTCTACCAGTTCCCGTATAACTCCTACCAGTGCCTCCACATTAGTCCCTACAGATGAGTTAGATCTCGAACGATTAGTCATCTTGACCATAGACTTTCTCGGATACTTTCTTCTCTCTTCCTGTCACTTTTGTCCTCTCTTTCCTTATTCTTCAATCTCTCACTCTTCTCGTAAGGGATACATGCTCGTTTCTCTTTTCTCTTGTCTGTGACGGTACGTTGTAGGGTCAAACCCCGGTAGACTTTCGAGCCTTAGTCGACCCCACTGCGGGCCCCAGTTGGCTCGGCCCGCCCACGCTCATGCTCAAGGCGCGGGTCATTCGTCCCAGGGTCACCCCCACCTAATGCTTTGAGATGGATGGGTGTGGGCCATCGCGCGAGAGAGCTTTGACATTGGGGATGTAGCTCAGCCCTCACGCGGGATGGTAGTCTCGCTGGTCATTTTGCAACGCTGATTTTTTTTTGATTCTTAGTTATGTTCTCAGGCAATTGCTCCTTCCAATATGCAGGCAGTCCAAGGGCTCTTTGAGTGTTTCTCTTCTCTTGTGCGCAGGCTAAGCGTCATCCTTAGGCCACGCACCATTTCCCTTAACATCGCGACTCTACGGCATCATCGGGGCGCGGCGAAGCCGTCCTTCCCCTCGCCTCTACCCGCCCATCGATTCTCATACATCTCATTTAACCCCATTGAAGCAGGCCCCTTAGTCTTTTCGGGGCCTTTACATGCATGCACACACAATTTTCACATTTTTTTTGGCAAGATTGCACTCCATTCCCTCATTCACACTCCAAGTCTCAAACGCAAAGGTCATTTCCTTGGACTGGCTTTTAAGCTAAGGGTCCCGTAGCCCCATTGCCCCTCTTCCCTCTTTCTCTTTGACGCCCGGTTTCTCCCGGCCCTATCCCGCGCAAGGCATCCACAACCATCATTTACCTGTACAATCCCACAACAAAGCAAAGATCCATACAATCCCCCGTTAGGGGTCAACACATAGCCCTTCCCACATGCCTATCTTTTCCATGCTCTTTGGTTGCTGTTTGTTCCCTTTCCTTGCTCAATCAGCCTATCCTCTTCTTATAGTCATGCAGTCGGGAAAATGGTTGAGTCAAACTGACCTTGCCTCAACTTATACTTCCTCCGGTTTCCGCCCCTTTCCCACCTTTTCCAAACGTCCTTTTCCTTGCCTTCTTGGTCGCACAAGGGACCGGCTACCCTTCCCTTGCCCTCTTTTTCCACCAAGAGAGGTCTAATTTCTTCTGCCGTTTGCGCCCTGGCAATGTAACAAGTAAGGGGAGACGGGTTAGTCATATGCCAAGTGAGGGGAAGGGAAGGAGGGGGCAAGGCGAAGGGGGAGAGAAGGGGAAAAAGAGTGGGAGAGTGGGGGAGAGAGAGAGAGAGAGAGAGAAAGGGAGAGAAAGAGACCAAAGAGAGGAGAGAGAGAGAGAGAGGGAGAGAGAGAGAGAGAGAGAGAGAGAGAGGAGGTATCTAGTCCTAATCAAATCCTCACCCCGTAGTAGCAACCAAATGCCGGTCACCCATCCCATAGTGAAAAATCAACTAAGCATGAACTGGGATGTGATAATACACATAATTTAGACAATGAGAGATTGAAAAGCACACACACATAGAGGAGAGACCAACTAAGTAGGAACCAGAACATCACAACACATATGACCTTGACAATGAGAAGCTAGAACTAGTGAAAAGCACATGCACACGTAGGAAAGATCAACTAAGTAGGAACCGGAACATCACAACACATATGAAATTGACAATGAGGAGTTGGAACTAGTGAAAAACATATGCACATGGAGGAAAGATCAACTAAGTAGGCACCGGAACATCACAACACATATGAACTTGACAATGAGAAGCTAGATCTAGTGAAAAGCACATGCACATGGAGGAAAGATCAACTAAGAAGCAACCGGAAAATCAGAACACATACGGACATGACAATGAGAAGCTAGAACTTAGTGAAAATCACATGCACATAGAGGAAAGATCAACTAAGTAGGAACCGGAACTTCACAACACATATGAACTTGACAATGAGAAGCTAGTACTAAAGAAAAGTACATGCACATAGATGAAAGATCAACAAAGTACGAACTAGAACATCACAACACACATGAGATTGACAATGAGATGCTAGATTAGTGAATGGCACATGCACATAGAGGAGAGATCAACTAAG
>BFEA01000384.1:1051219-1084692 GCA_003427395.1 Chara braunii | reverse complement strand
GCTTAGTCATTTCCTCATATATTTCTCACGGGCATCTTGCCAGGTTTTTCTCAGGCCCAACTTAGTCACTTCCACATACATTTCTCATGGGCATCTTGCCAGGCTTTTCTCAGGCCTATCTTAGTCATTTCCACGTACATTTGCCTGTTATTCCTTTCGCACGCTTTGTTCTTAGGTAGATGGCACACCTTCCCCCCACTCGATCACGATGTCCCCATCGCGCAACTGGTTCTCACTTGGAGGTACGCAGATCTTACCTGTCAACTAAGTCAACGGATGTCGGCCCATCAGCCCCAAAAAGGAAGGGTGATCAGTCCTCCCCCTGCTGATAACTCACCCCATCCTCTACTCTAGTCCAGCGGCCACTACTTTGGCGATGGGCATCATCATTGAGGTACCTCCTTGCATCTGTTAGGCCGGTCCAGTCCACGCCTCCCAGAACCCCATCATACCATTAGTGGCTCCCTCGCGAATCGTTCCTCCCAAGTGGTAAGTTTTGTGGATCCGGCCTCTTCCTTCTCAAGAGAGTTGGGGCTCTCTATTAGTTTGCGAGTGCAGTTACGAAGACCTAGCGGTTAGTCCCCGGAACGGTGCTCCGGTAAGGGGGTGTCAATGCCCTGTGGTGGTGGCGGAGTCCACCCGGTACCTCGCCCCGACCTTCTCTGTGGACAGTGTCGCTTGACTTAGTGCGAGCAGCCTAGGTCCATCCCAAACGGTCTGGCCGCCCCTCAACGACGTGGCGTGTGGTTAGAGAGGGTCATCAAGACTTAGAAGAGCTACTTTTCGGCCCACCTCGGCGCCCTGGACTTTTTAGGAACACTACGGGAGGCGCAATTTGAACCTTCCGACCAGAGCTCATTGTCGGAGCTGGTTCCGGATGTCGAGTACCGTGACCGATACCTTGATCCTTTAACCTGGTGCCCTGCTTACGAGGGGCAAGTCGCGCTTGGACATTTCCCTACGGAGTAGAGGTCCCGGGGTCATGGTGCATGCACCACTATCCCCCTCATGCTGAGACCTGAGACTAGAAGAAGAAGGCATGCTCAATCTCTTGCTATTTCCATGGTCGATCTGCGACCTCTTTTCAAATTGCCTAGGATCCCCTGTTAATGCAATACAATTTCCAATTCTAAGGCAAACGCTCAATCCAATGCTCTTCCCGACTCTTTCTCAAGGCTGGTACTCATGGCTGATCCGATAACCTCTTTTCAACAAGGTCACCCCTTGTGGTCGATCTGGCAGCCTCTTTTCAATATACCATTTCTCATGACCGATCCGTCGTTCCATCTATCTTTTTCTTCCCAATTTTCACTTTTTCAATAGCCATCCCTTATGACATGTCCCGACGGTCCATGTCCTTCTCATTTTGATGTCCGCCTTCTTTTATCCTGCCCTCCAATCCTTCTCTTCTCAATCTTATTTCAAGGTTGTTTTAGTGACCGTCCCCTCGGCCTCTTCCCTTCACTCTCGTCTTTCTCATGGCTATTTCAACGACCGACTCTCCGACCTTTTCCCTTCTCACCTTTTCCTCTTTCATCCTTTCTCATGGCTATTTCAATGACCGACCCACTGACCTTCTCCATTTCACATGTTTCTCATTCCAGCTCATTCTCAATCAGCCTTTCTCAAGCAGTCATGCAAGGAGACCCCAATGCCTATTTCAGAAGAAACAACCCTTGTTAGGGGTCATTCCCGAATAACCTGGTTAGGGTCATTCTTTTCCATTCTCAAGTCGAACAGCCTGGTTAGGGCCATTCCTTTCCATTCCCAAGTCGAATAGCCTGGTTAGGGCCATTCCTTTCCATTCTCGAGTCGAAGATCCTGGTTAGGGTCATTCCTTTCCATTATCAATGCTTAGCGCCCGAGGGGATGGGCTTTGAGGACACGGATCCGATTTTTTACTGGGGAGTTAGGAGGCTGCACTGTTTGCAGTTTTCAGCGTGCCGTATCTTTCTTCTTATTCTCGACCTAGTTTTGCTCAATTCCATCATCCTCATTCATACACCCGACATAGCGTCTAGCACCCAAGCGGAGTTTTTTCAACCTCAGGAAGTGCTAGCCCGCCCGACCGTTCAACCATAGATCAAGTGCGAGTCCCTCTGCCTTTTTCACTCTTGCTCACTCTCACAACTTTGTCTCTAGTGACATGACCCTGACTTGGTCGGATTAGGTTCCTAGGAGAGGACATCCTCGTGCCGCCCTATCCATAGGCTCCCTAATTGTACTTATTTGTAATTCAATGCTCTTTCGTGCTCAATTCATCCATATTCATAATTCCCATCCAAGGCACAATCTCTGTCTTGTCCAACGCTCATAATTGTCCCATCCCAGCTAGTCTCATACCCTGTGTCCCTTGCCAATGTATTTCTCTCAAGATCCATCTGAGGTAGCGCATCCAAAAAAAGTAGCTCAAATACTATTTTCTTGCCTATTAAGCTAAGGTCTTGACTTGTCCCTGTCGTACTTGCCCTCAACAAGCTCATTCATACTAGTCAAATATTTCCTCTACTTATTGCAAAAAACGACAACTCTCGCCAAGCTTTTGCCTCATCTTTAGTCCCTCCTTGGGTCGTCAGTGCTTTGTCTCTTGGGTGCCCGTTCGTCGTCGCGCCTGGCTGGTCCTTCCGCTCCCAGGCCGGCGGCCATGATCTCTCTTTTCCTTTGTGCAATCTCTCGCAGTTCTTCCTCACTGTAGAAGTCCAGAGGTGTAACCGCCACTTCGGCCCTCATTAGTTTTCGGGTTCTGATAATCCAATCGTGCTTAATCACGCTTATCCATTGCTCGAACCAATGACTGGGTGTGGGTCCGAACTCTTCTTCCCACCCCGAGGGTCCTTCTCTTGGCCTACTTGTTGAAGGTTGCCCCTCAGCCCTAGGCCTTGAGATCTCATCTGTTTCATCGCCGCTACTGATGGCAATGACTTCTTGCACCTCGTCCCCACTCTCATCTTCTTCCTCTTGTACGAGACTGAATTCACCCGTAAAGTTTTCCGAATTTAAACTGCATGGGATATTCGTCCTTCTTTCGGTCTCGTCCCCAAAACCCGTGCACCCCCTTTCACAACTGTCTTGCCTGCTCTGTTCCGCTTCCTCACTTCTCTCCCAATCGTCATGCACATTTTCTCTTTTCTTGCCTCTTCTTTCACCGCTGTCATGTTCGTTTTGTCTTGCTTCCTCTCCTCTCTCCCCATTGTCCCATACCTTGCCTTTCTTCCTCTCTTCTCTCCTCCGCTCCTTGTATCTCCCCTTCTTCTTCGGATAAGGGCTGCAATTTCTCGCCTTCTTTAAGGGGCGAAGTTTTGCGAGCCAACATCTTTCTCTTTCTTCTTCCTAGTGCCCGTCTTGGCTGTGGCCCAATGAATAATACTGGTCTTTGCCTGTCTCGTGGCCTCTCGGTTCTTTGCCACTCATCTTCGAAAGCCACGTTAGCGCGATTGGCATTGTTCTCGTTATTAAGTTCCATCTTGTCTTGTGCTTTCCCTGTGCTTGTCATCACAAGGAAAACAGAAGCCCCAGTCCAAATTCCCAAGGTGGAGCCCCGTCCAAGTAATAGATGAACCCAAAACCCCACTTCCTCATGATGACGGAGTTGCCCAAATTTCCAAGGATGCACCCCATATCCATATGATGAATCGTGTCGTGTCTCCCTTGAATCTCATGCATTTTTCTCGAGCGCGGTAGGTTGCCCCAGACAATCATCCCGATACCATCCATCCCTCATACACAAAAAGACTATGGTACAATGCCTCGGTCTCCGTCCAACATTATCCCCCCAAAAAACTATGGTATAGTATCCCGGCCACATCACTCACCCCATGCAATCCATAAGCACAGTCAGAAACCCATCCCCAAAAAACACAAACCACATCATGGGTAAGATTTTCGTTGGCGCCTTAGTCACCCTATTCCCCAGTTTCCTTGTCCTGAACCTCTTGCAACTACTGTTCCACTGGGTCGCGACTTAGGAATTTGACCAGCCGTTGTCATGGAAACGGTCCTTTTACCCTGGTCCCATCCAAATCTTCCAACTCGAAAGTGTTCACCCCCAGTCTCTTGGCGACCCGGTAGGGGCCCTTGAATCTTCTCCCCAGCTGTCCTAACCAAGTACTTTCTAGTGCGGAATTCCTGACTAGGACCATTTCTCCCATCTGTAGTGGTTCTTTTCTGATTTTCCGCAACTGATCCCACCTTGCCTTGTCCTTCATTCTACTATCCAGAAACCCTGCTTACGACTTCTTCCATTGCCTCCTGATTTTGAATGATCTATCGACATTTAGTCTCAATTTAGTTGTTCCGTCGTCAGGCGCGGGTCGTCATCCAGCCTGCCCCAAGTTGTTACCAGGGATTCTACTGGGAAGTCAATTTCCCTCCCATACCACAATTCGGCTGGAATACATCCTGTGGCCCTCTTTGGGGTCACATTTTCTGCAAACACTGCTTGCTTGAGGTACTTTGGCCAATTCCCAAGATCGTCCGCTGATAACTTTGCGATCGTGTTCTTCAAAGTTTTGTGCCCTCTTTCCATGGGTGCATTAGCTTCGGGGTGGTATGGCTCAATTAACTTGATGGGCACCCCGAGTCTCTTGCATGTACCTAGCACGTCTCGATTCACGAATTGTGTCTCATTATCTTCTGATAAATGGGTGCCTCAGGTAAAGTCCTCGATCCAATCTGCTACTGTCGGTCCAGTTTTCTTCTTAAGGGCTACCGCCTCCACAAACCCACTGAGATTATCTCTAGCGTCAAGTATGTATCTGTATCCTTTCGTGGATACAGGCATGACTACGAGGTCGAGATGAACCAGGTGCCCTGGTCCTAGCACTCGCGTGGGTCTCAGGGGCTCAAAGACTCGAGTCGTACTCCGCTCTTGACAGATCAACCAGGTCTGATAGTATGTGGCAATCATACTCCCCATTCCCGACCAAAAGTAGAGTGGCGCTATTTTGGCCAGGGTTCCTTTTGAGGAGCGATGTCCCCCAACCAACCCATCATGCATTGCCTTAATTATGTCAGCTTGCTTTGATCGTCCACATACGACCCTTCTAGGCATTAGGCCTTACTCTTTTCTGAATAGGTGCCCATTTCTTAGTACGTATTTATCGGCTTCCTCTCTGGCCTTGAGGCTAACCTCCTGAGCCTCCTTGTTTCCCACTAGTAATAAGCCGATCTCCTTGAACATGCCATCGTACGATCGGATAAGGAAAAAATCCTTCTGATCCTGACGATCCTCCTGTCCATTCCGCACTTGGTTTACTAAGTACTGCTGCTGCTTCTATTCCCATGACTCAACCAAACTCATAACCGCCTCTCGCCCTCCTTCTACAGCCATCGCCATCAGTTCTTCCTGAGGCCCCACAATGTCACCCCACGAGTCTTTCTCTTCCTTGTGGCTGGTTCTTGTAACTGCCCCTTCCCTGAGTTCTGCCACCACTGCGGGAGACCCTTTCTCTAAAGTCTTAATCAGCAATTCCCCAGACGTGCAAGTGGGTTCTATCATTTCGGTCTCTACCGCAAGGGTCCCTCCCTTGTAATCGAGGAACGCATCGATAGGTTTCGCGTCCTCTACTCCTTCCAGTGTAATGCATACCCTGCTCAAGCCGTCGGCCCTGTTCCTGAGACCGGCTATGCGCTCGATCTTGTAGTCAAAGTGCTAAATGAACCCCGCCCATCTTCCCACGGTGGGGTCTATAGGCTTGTAATTCTTTAGAGCCCCTGCGACGTTTGGTCGGATTTATTCTCAAGATGAACCTCCTCCCAAAGAGGTAGGCTTGGAAGGTCTTAAGGCAGTGGAGAACGGTCAGCACGTCTTTCTTGAATTGAGAGTAGCGACGCTCGACTGAGTTCAACGTCCTACTCTCGAACCTGATTGGTCGTTCCCTTCCATCTTCCCCTCTTTGGATCAGAACTCCTCCCACGGCTAATGGTCCCCCATCGGTCTCAAGCACAAACGGACGCCCTATCTCATCGTTAAAACATGGGGCGGCAAGGGTGACCTGTTCAGATGTCAATATGTCTTTCAAGGTCTGGACGGCGCGTTCTCATTCCTCCGTCCAATCGAGCGTGCCCTCATCGCGGATCATGGCCCGAATGGGTTCGACTATCTTTGCAAATCCTTTGATGAAAATCCTCCAAAATCCTACAACCCCTAGAAAGGTCCTTACCTCCATTGTGGTTCGCAGGGGCGTTGGCCATTGAGAGATTTTGCCCGTTTTGGCCGGATCGGGCTTCCTCCCATATGACCCGCAACGAAATCCTAGGATGGTTACTTCCGGCACTGCCAGGATGCTCTTGGGGCCGCTGGTAGTGATGTTGTATTCCAAGAACCTGCGGAGAAACTCTTTGATATCCTGCAGATGGTCCCACACAAACCTTCGTATCCCTGGCTGAATTTTCGTTTCATCCTTGTCCCGTGCGCCTTTGATTGGGTTGTCGTCAATGTACGGTTCGCATTTTGCGGGGAACATATCTCCTGCAACTGCGAGCATCCTTCTTTATGCTTCCGCCACAGCATTGGTGAAGCCCATAGGAGTCACTTACATTTGCAATTGACCTATCGGGGTATGCATAGTCGTGTAGGGTCTATCCCGGGCGTCCAGCGGGAGCTGATCGTATCTAGAATAGAGGTCTACCAAATAGTAAATGCTTCGTCCGACGTGAGATTCCGCCAGCAGGTCTGCTTGAGGCAATGACCCCGCGTCCTGGATGGTGACAACATTCAATTTCTGCAGATCTTCGATCCACCTAAGCGACTTGTTAGGCTTCCCGAACACGAACCATCTATTTGCGTATGGTGACGCGGTGGGTTCTGCCACAAAGGAGTCCATCTTTGCTCTGAGCAGTTTTGTTACTTCCCTTGCTACTCCAAGTCGTAGGCCAGCCCCTTGTCATTCCAACATTTGTGCTCTACTGTGTGGATCCTGACCGGAGTTTTCAATTTCGCGTCTAATCGTCTCTTCTAATGGTCGTTGAAGGCAAAAGCTAGGTGGAATTCTTGGGATGCTTCCTTGATCAAGCACGTCTCCTGCTCTGTCAGGCATCCCTCCACCCCTATCTTCATGGTCTCTGCTACCTCGTTTGGTATTCGATGCCCCTCTGTTGCCCTTCTTTCTTTAATCACCTGGAGCACTTCCTCTTCCTTTTCCATGGCTTCTTCCTTTGTTGTTTCTAGCAGGACCGAGACAGGCTTGACCTTCTTCCCTACTAGCTTGTACTTGCGAATGCTTCCTTCCGAGATCTTTCTCCTAAAAAATGAACAACCGAAATTGCCCGAGGTGCTTCGGCAATCCGAGGTTGGATACTGATTAATTTCTCGTTCAGGCAGTAGCCTTTTCGGACTTCTCCTTCAAACTTGGCGAGCTCGATTGGATCCACACCTACTTTATGGTATCTGATAGCCTTGATGAGGTGTAGTAAGTCCGGGACTTCCAGTGTTATCCCGGTCTCCTCCTCTCAGGCCTCCCTTGGTCTAGGCAAGCTGGCTCCCAATTCGACCTCCGTCTCTTTCTCCACTACCATTACTCCCAGGACATCGTCCTCCTGCCTCCGCGTTTTTTGTGGCAACCCCATCTTGACCCATTCTTTCTTGCTGAACGCTTCCTCGATCATAATTTCTACCCTTTCCCTCATTCCTTCCATTCGCGCGAAAGCCCCCTTTCTGGCACTCTCTTCGAACGATGGTGACCATGTTGCTAATTTCCCCTATGGGTGTGTCACCGCCTGTGACGATGAGACGGAATAGCTCACCACGACTTGTCACCGGGTCTTCTATGTCCACCATGTATGCTCCATCATGCAGGTTGATTCCGATCATCTCTACATTTGCACACCAAGGTCTCCCAAGGATTATGTCATGGTCCATTTCGTCCATGACAGTCATCCGTTGAAACGACCAGATGGACTTCTTAACCCCGACCTTGACTGCACACTTAATAACATACCAGAGAAGGGAATTTCCCCGCTTGCCCCACAAACGCTTCCCGTTGTCTCTTTGTTTACTGGTCATCCCGTAATCTTTGCAAAGTCTTTTCTAATGAGCGTTATTTCAACCCCTCCGTCTACGAGCGCATCGATGTGGTGGCTTCCAATCTGGACTTTCAGCTTACCCACCGGTAGTACGTGCAAGCTAAGTTTTGTCTCTGGTGGTGCCCTCATAACCTCACCACCTTCACAGTCTGGCAGGCTTAGCCGGATGTCTGCGAAGGCCTTCTCTAGCTCATTCAGGGCCCCGGGGATCCTTTGGAAGTTGGCGACTTCTCCTGGTGCCTCCTCTTCCTTCTCTTCCTCCTGCTGTTCCGACCCTTCTTCTACCTCTATTCTTCGCCTTGTCAATAGTTGTCTAAGGCCTTTCAGGAGCCTGGGGCTTGCCTGCAACACGGTTTGGAAAGAGACCGACACCATGGTCCCTAGCAACTTGCTAAGGGTATCATCGATCTCGGGCATAGTTAGAATGGGGATCTGATACCGGAATTTCTTTTTCGTCGAGGCAGCTTTGTCTACCGGAGCCTCTTCTCTAGGTTTCCCATAAACTTTCTCTTGCTCATGTGCCTCAGTTTCTTGTGGCATCCCCGGGCCATCCCCAGCGACTTCCATGACGGCGTCCTGTGTCTGGTGGTCACGTTCACCCTATCTCGCCCGTCATTCTCTAAAATAAAATTGGCATGCGGCCCACGTCCTCGCCCCTGTTCCCAAGCGAGCTCCGCCACGGGCTTGGCCTCCACTGTGGCGACGTCGAGGTTGTTAAGTGCGATTACGGCCCGACACATCCCACCCGGGGAGTTCCAATTCACTTTCTCTCCTCGGGGGCCTATGATCTCTCCTCGTAACGTCCTGGAGCACCTCTTGTGCATGACATCATGGTTAAGTCTTGGACACGCTCGCACAAAGTGTCCAACCATCGTACAATACTTGCATTGCTCATTTGTCGGATCTCTCCTATTGAACCCCCGATTAGCTATTCCTGCGGGAGCCACCGCCTCTTGTGGTGGGAGGGGGGGTCGAGATGCTTGGGTTTGCGTCACTTGGGCTTGCATTACCATCAATGCGTTCTCTACGCTTTCGATTTTTCCGTCTACCCCGTGCACACGCTCATGCAGGCTTTCTATCCCTCTCTTTAACTTGTCGCCCGTTTACCGGTTAGGTCTATGACTTCTCCTCCTTTCAGTAAGGCCAACGAGTCGGTTACAACCATCTTCTCAGCAATGTATGTTACGGTGCTGAAATCGACGTCCCGTGTATTCATTAACTTCGTGGTCTGCTAGTAGGCCGATAGGATCTTATCTTTGTCGAACTCAGTGAATTGCCTGAGGAAGTATTTACTCATTATGCGATCGGTTACCCCCGGGATTCGCAATGCTACGAGGGTGAATTCCCTCAGGAAATCGTTATATGTTGCAAAGTTCTTTCTTTGTACTGCAGCCAGCTTTGTCTCCGTAGCCATTTTCTCGGCTGCCAAATATTTCCGCATCATTACGTCCCGGGCCTCCGTCCAGGATCCGCTGGTCGCGACGATAGTCATTATGTCCCTACCTAGGTTCAACGACAAATGCTGCCCTAAGTGCTCCATCTTTTCTTCCTCCCTCCGCCTTAGCAGTGCTGCTAAGTTTTCGTAGTCTATCAAGAATTTTGTGATATTAACCCCGTCGAATGTCAGCTTCTTCTAAGCGTCGGCCAGGTATCCCTGATTTTTATTTAGCGCCCGTGTGAGGGAAGACATCATTTTCTTAAGCCCGCCCTCGGTTCCTCCTGTTCCATCGGGGGTGTCGGAGCCTTGTTCTTCTTTACCGACTCTCGTTTCTTCTTCGAGCTTTGTCGTCCCTTCCGGGTCGAACCAGCCTAACACTCTTTCTCTTAAGCTCCAAAGCCCTTCGCATCCCCTTGCGATTATGGGCGACACCGCTGGTCGGCTTGCCCCGCTATCTATGGCCGGCGGGTTGGTAGCCTTTTTTGCCTCCCTCCCTGGGGACTCCGTTCTCTCCTTTCCTTTCTTGGTTGGCGTCTCCCTACGCTCCCCATTCCTATCCTTCCTCCTTTTTATAGCATCGTCTTGGCTCCCCCGCCCCTGGTTGATCTTCATTCAGCCCTTCTCCGGCGAAGTCCCCCTCGCCTTCGTTCATCATCTCTTCCAGGAGTTTTGCTTTATACTCCTTTCTATCTCGGCTGGCTTCTTCCGGGTGTCTGTTAGCGTTACCTTCTTTGGCAGTGCGCCCTCAGATACTTGTGGCGCCGAACTGCCTTTATTCTTGTCTCCCCTAGTTTCCTTAGTTCCTCGTTTGCTCCCTCCCGTTTTTCCCGAGCTTTCCCCGATTGTCACTTCCTTCCTTCCTTGGTACCTTCTGGATTAGCTGATTCTTGGTCCCTCACGGACCCCTTGTTCTGCTCTACGTCTTTCTCTGTGCCCTGACTCCCCTTGCTTCGCAGGCTTCCTGCTTCCTTTTCTGTCGCCATCCTTTTCAAATCCTGCACAGAGGAAAAAAAAATTCTGAGATGGCCAGTTGTTCACAACTTTCCATATTTCCACGCCCTAAGGCTTGCTACAGTCGCCCTACCTTTGCTATTTCAATATTTATGTTTTATAGTGGCGGTAGCAGGCCTGTCCGTCTTCACTTTGCGGGTACCGCTTGCCTTTCCTGCTGGAAAGCCTGTTGCCGGGTTTCGGTGTTTTGTCATCACCGTGCCTCGGTTCTAAGGCGGCGTGTCCATGGCGGGTGGGTCCTTTCGAAGATGACCTTTTTGCCTTCCCAGCCTATGGATACCCTGACGTCCTTGGTAGTAGTAGTGGTCATCCTAGTCCCTCTCTGGCACCCCCTTAGATGGCGTAGGACTCCAGCCACTACCCCCCCGCAGATCGCTATTCTTGCTCTTGTCTCTATCATCCCATTGTTAGCGTTCTCCTTTGCCACCTTCCCCGACACTTTTCTCATATCGGGTTCCTCACGCCCGTCCTGTTCGTCGGGTTCTTTTCCCCCATTCCTATTTCTTTGATAATTATTGGTTCATATTCTTCAAAGGCCAAGAGTGGCGCCCCAAATATCAGGATCTCGATGAGTTCTAGTAATTCACGGGTACAATTTCCCCAAAACGGCCCATGTTTTACCGACACATCGTAAAACATTCTTGTCGTTTGTGGCTGGAAATGGTGAATCCAGGTTAGGGTCGAGTTCACCAAGTCCCTTGCCCTCGAGAGGTTGTCGAATACCAAATTTATCATAAAGCGGGGTACTCGGCACCGCAACCCTGCCATTGGGGTTCTAAACTCTCGCCATCCTCCTACTTCCACCCGGGTTCTTAGCCCCACATTCCTTCTTCCTCGAACTTCCTGGCCTATCCGGTTTAATGCCATGGCGGCCCTTCAGAAGATTGGCAGCAGCCCATGCCCTAGTGCCATCTCGGTTCCTAGCATGCGCCATCCAATCTCAGGTAAGTACACGGTCCCGGTCACCCTCAGGTCGGTGTATGAGTCGTCTCCCGGCCCCCTATTGAACCTCATGCCGCTTCATAGGCATTCCACCATCATGAAGGCTTGGTCCCTTCCCAAGGTCACAACTCTCTATTCTGTGTCAATCCCCCGGACCTCGTAGCTTGTTGGGAGCGACACCTCCCATCCGTTACTGCTTTCCGTGGGTGGTCGAGGGTGCATGGGTCGTCGCGACGTTCGGATGCGTCTCATCACCATTGCCGGTTGGTGGGTTCCTGCATGGTTCAGACAGAAAGCGAATTCCTCTTATTTCATCCGCTCCTATGAACATCGCTAGCTATCCTCTTGCCTTCTTACCCCATCCTTTCTGTCGCCCTTGCCGTTGTGCTGATCTTTCGGTTATACCCATAGTACTTCGAACAGTAGGAACACATCTCCTATATACGAGGGGCTCGCTGCCACCTCGCGGCGAAGTATCGCATCCTCGGCCCCGTTGTCCACCTCGAGCCGGTCTTCCTTAAAAATTTTCAGGATGTTGACGACTTCTTTTGCCCTATCCTCGTGGAACGGTCCCATTTCCAACGAGATCTTGTAGTAAGCGTCGACTAACCATGAAAAGCCCAAGTTTCCTTTGTCTAAGGCTTCCGCCACCACGACGATGCGTTCATATCCTCCAAACCAGTCTGCCACAAAGCGCGGCACCCAGGCCTGAACTATCTGGCATGACAGCCTGAATTCCTCCCAACCCCCTATTGCAACACTACTGCTTACCTCATCCCATCCCTCGTTGGCGAATTCATAACCCATATCACGAGTCCGTCGCTCGGCCCCTCCTAAGATCCACATTGGGTCTTGCCTAGATGCCAACGTTACGCAGAACAAATGTCACCCCCTTCTTGATAAGTAGACCGTCCCGAGGGCTTCTATATTTCCCTCAGCTATGTCGTCCCATCCTTCTTCCCCCCTCAACAGGTTCCATACTCTTTCTACCCATAGGAACGATAGTTCTGATGCGATTGCTTCCCCTACCCAGTCACAAGTCGCTCCTCTCCACTCATTTCTTGTTGGTAGGGTCATCTCTACTCCTCCCTCGAATTGTCTTGGCTCCCACCCCCTAAACATCCGGCTGTTTAAGCGTTGTTCCCTAGCCATGCTGGTACCCTGCACAATGCCAACCACCCCCATCATTTTTGCCCCACGGACCCTTCCCTCAAAAGTCTCAGTCTTCGACTGCATCATCTTCGTTTTCATCGGTAAGATCGTCCTCTTCCTCGTACCATAGATCTCTCAACCCGTCCGCAAACATTTCTCCTATCGCCACGTTCCGACAGACTATCTTCCAATGGACGGAACTCGGGACAAACACTTCATCCGTGCTGAGGCAGTTTAGTATCTCAGCCAGTTTCTTTGCCCAATTCCCTTCGAAGGGTCCCATTTCGACTGATAGACGAAAGAAGTCCTGCCGGCCACCTTGGTACAACCTGAGATTCGTCATGGACTGGCATATCGACACCAGCCTACTCCGGGGCCTAAAGACAGCGTCCACCAAGAACGGAGGCATGGTGCACCTCATCGTCCTGAACGGCCGCCTTACGTTCCCTCTATCTCCGAGTTTCACCCGCACACCCATCTTTTCCATTTCCATTTCCACCCGCTGACACGCGGCCCACACTACTTCCTCTTCCGCCTGCCTGAATAATTGGTACGGGACAACGCCGAGCCTACCACCATTGCGTTCTCCCCTTCCTTAAACGGGTAGATCTAGCCTCGGGCTTCCACATTCCCCCGAAATTCCAAATCCGCCAGGCTTGGTGGTAACCGGGTTAGTTTGACCTTGGTCCACAACATTTTTATCCAAAGGTAGGCATCCCTGTCGCCCAACATCATGGTTTGATATGCCGGTTCTAGATCCGTCCAGGTTCCTTCTTTTGGCAGAACGACGGATACCCCGTCCGTAACATCTATTGGCATTTTCGGCCCGCTGGAATAGATTGGGCACGACAGCCACCGCGCCATCTTGGTTCCAGCACCCGACCCTGTTTTTCACAGCCAAACACCGCCCCTGGTTCTCGAGTCCGATCAGCCTAAATCTTGGATGATAATATTTCAAACCCCTCATCAAGGTCTAGCCTAGTTTACCTTCCCAACTCTCAAATCCTAACCTCCTTTGGATACCCATCCCCAAGTCGGCCCTTTTCACCCAAGCTCATTTTCTCGGTTCCTTTCAAACTGACCCCTATCTCTTCGTCTCATGATCTTCACTCACTCGTGCGGAGTTAGGCAGGGGGTGAGAATATACTAGAATCATAGCCCCACCCAACAACTCAGATGGCAATCATCTTTACAAAGGGGGATACAAAACACGAAAACCCAGGCCTTTCCCAATGTGGTCTCTCCGCTGGTACTTTCGGTAGAGTTTTATCCCTCAAGCGCAGCTCAACCGTCGCGAGCGCGGTACCCAGGCTCCGGCACAGGGTGTTACCCCTCTCCATTCGCCCAGAATACCCCATCCCGTTTTGCCGCCCTTGCATATCCCGTTGGTACCGGGAATCATCCCGCGCACCCCGTTAGGAGCAGAAGTCAGTCGTCCAGGCATTCACTTCCATCGGTCCGACATGAATCAGCCTTTCCCAAACCGTACTACGAGAAGCTACTAATCGTCTCCAAGGCTCCCTCCTTGCCTCACACGCAATAGTCCCCCTCCGCCAGCCGACAAGCTAGAGCCCCGCCTGAGGAGACGTTTCGCATCCCGCCTGGGCAAGGTGCCGAGCCATGCTCGGTTCGCCCGGGAGAGAGTGCTACTAATCAACCGGCGAGACCAACTCCTGTCCGACAGCTCGGTGGTCTGACCTCCGCATATGAGACCCAGGGACACTACGATAGAAACGACGTTTCGCAATCCCGCACTAGCTGGTGCAGACCCATCCTTTCTTTCCGAAAGGCAGGACACTCAATTCCCCTCATGCAGATCACAAGTCCCAAGTGGGACACACATAGAACAAGTGCCTTTCCCAAAGGAGCATCTTGCGCAACCTACCCAGATCTCACAGTTTTTCTCTCAGGACAGTGTGTGCCATTCCCCCTATTGTCCATACACAGTGACCGGTTCCTTCTCGTGAGCATCTTCAAAGGTGAGCTTGTTTTCTTTGGAGTCTGGCAACTCCCTTCATTCCCTTTGTCTTCCTTCGTCTGTCCTTTCATACGATAGGATTATTCCTTCTCGATGACCCTTGTGTTCATGTTGGTTCCTTCAAGCATTTCAAGTGTATAATGCATGAGCCCGCTGGGCTTAGAAGAAGAAGGGAGAAAGCACCCAACTAGACGGATCACTCCGCCGCGGGATTTTCATTGGACCCTGGTCGAACCCGAAGCACCAACCGCCTGCCAGGTAACCGGAGCCCTTCTTTCATACGAAGAGGAAGGGTCGACCTGCGACTTGCCCGAAGCTTCCCCGGGCCAGCGAACACCAACACCGAAGGAAGGGGGGCTAGAGCTACTCCACAAAGGAGTGAGTTGATCAAGTGTGCAATCATGCATGTTATACCTCCAGGCCTGGCCATGCCATGCGCCCAACCGCCCTCAAATCTGATTCTCTCAAGGGAAAGAGCAAACACAAATCCGATTTCCTTCTCTTTAGTTGTGTACACGGTCTTGCGTAGGACGCCCCCCTCGGGATCGCAAAGGTCAGTTAAACCCCCTGCCCATGGCACCCACCATTTTTGTAGGGCCAAACCCCAGTAGAGTTTCGAGCCTTGGTCGACCCCACTGCGGGCCCCAGTTGGCTCGGCCCGCCCACCTATATGCTCAGGGCGCGGGCCGTTCGTCCCAGGGTCACCCCCACCTAGTGCTTTGAGATGGATGGGGGTGGGTCATCGAGCGAGAGATCTTCGACATTGGGGATGTAGCTCAGCCCTCACGCCGGGTGGCAGTCTTCCTGGTCATTCCGCAAACGCTGATTTTTTTTTTTTGATTCTTGGTTGTGTTCTCAAGCAAGTGCTCCTTCCACTACGCAGGCAGTCTGGGGTTCTTTGAGAGTTCTTCTTCTTTTGTGCGCGGGCTAAGCGTCATCCTTGGGCCACGCACCATTTCCCTAAGCACATCAATCCTACAGCGTCATCGGGGTGCGGCAATGCCGTCTTCCCCCTTGCCTCTTCGCACTCCTCGTGTCTCCTACATTCCATCCATCGTTATTGGAGCAGGCCCCTTAGTGCTTTTGGGGCCTTCACACGCATGCACAAGCTACTTCCCATTCCGATCAGCAAAAGTCTCACTCTTTTCTTTCATTCACACTCCAAGTCTCATGCATAAAGGTCTCTCTCATCGGTCGCTTTTACACTAAGGGCCCCTTAGTCCCTTCGCCCCCTCTCCCCTTTTTCTTTGCCGCCCGGCTTCCCCGGCCTGGTCCCGCTCAAGGCATCCTAAGGCTTACTCACCTGCACAATCCCACACAAAGGCAAATACCGATACAATCCCCCTTCGGGGTCAATGCATAGCCCTTCCCTCATGCCTAACTTTCCTTTTTTTTGGCTTTTCTTTATTCTTCTTCCTTTGCTCAATTAGTCCATCCTCTTCTCATACTCATGCAGTCGGGGAAATGGTTCAGTCAACTGACCTTGCTTAAAGCACCGACTTCTTCTAGCCCTTTTCCGGACTCGGCCCCTCTCAATCCCTCAAGTGTCTTTTTTCCTTCCTTCTTGGCGGCGCAAGGGACCGACAACCCTCCCCTTGCCCACTTTCTCCGCCAAGTGAGGACAAATTCTTTTCACCGTTCGTTTCCCTCGCAATGTAACAAGTGAGTGGGAAGGGTTAGTTATATGCCAAGTGGTGGAAGGGGGGAGAGGGTAGGACGAAGAGCGAGAAAACAGGGAAAGGGAGAGAGAGGAGGAGGGAAAGAAAGAGAAAGGGAGAGAGAATGAGAGGGAGAGTGAGAGAGAGAGGAGGAAAGAGGGAGAGAAGGAGAGAGAGGGGGGGAGAGAAAGAGAAGGGAGAAGGAGAGAGAGAAGGAGCTCCTAGTCCTAATCAATTCACCCTTCAGTAGTACCAGCCAAGCGTCGGTCACTCATCCTACAACAGTAGTAGCCAAGTGCCGGTCACCCATCCCACAGCAGTAGCAGCCAAGTGTCGATCACCCATCCCACAGCAGTAGCACCCAAGTGTCGGTCACCCATCCCACAACAGTAACAGCCAAACACCGGTCACCCATCCCACAACAACAGTAAAGCCAAGCGTCGGTCACCCATCCCACATCAGTAGCAGCCAAGTGCGAATCAGCCATCACTAGTTACATGGACTTGACAGAACGAGAGTGTGATTAGCACGAGCACACTCATACGAGTAGCAGAACATCTATGTGAGAATCGGACAACTACCAAATATATGAACTTGACAAGGTGAGAAGTGTAACCGAGGGGGACACATGCACATAAATAGTGGAGCAGCCAATTGTGAACTGGACAATCATCAAGGCATGAACTTGACAAAGTGAGAGTGTAACCGATGGAAACACATGCACATTAGTAGAACAGCCAAGTGTGAATCATAACATTACCAAAGGCATGAACTAGACAAAGTGAGGGTGGAACTAGTGAGAATACATGCACATGAGTAATAAAACAGTCAAGTGCGAATTGGAGCGTTATCAAAGGCATGAACTAGACAAAACGAGGGTGGGACTAGCGAGAATACATGCACATGAGTAGTAGAACAACCAAGTGTGAATCGGAACTCTACCAAATGCATGAACTTGACAAAATAAGGGTGTGAGTAGGAAGAACACATGCACATGGGTAGTTGAACAACCAAGTGAGAATCGGAGCATTACCAAATGCATGAACTTTGACAAAGTGAGGTTTGAACTAGCGAGAACACATGCATTTGAACAACCACGTGTGAATCAGAACATTATCAAATGTATGAACTTGACAAAATGAGGGTGTGAGTAGGGAGAACACATGCACATGGGTAGTGGAACAGCCAAGTGAGAATCGGAATATTACCAAATGCATGAACGTTGACAAAGTGAGGGTGTGAGTAGTGAGAACACATGTGCATGAGTAGTAGAACATCCAAGTGTGAATCGGAACACTACCAAATACATGAACTTGACAAAGTGAGAGTGGAACTAGCGAGGACACATGCACATTAGTAGAACAACCAAGTGAGAATTAGAACACTACCAAATGCATGAACTTGACAAGGTGAGAGAGGAGCTAGCGAGAACACATGCACATGAGTAGTAGAACAACCAGGTGAGAATCGGAACACTACCAAATGCATGAACTTGACAAAATGAGGGTGTGAGTAGTGAGAACACATGTACATAAGTAATAGAACAACCAAGTGTGAATCGGAACACTACCAAATACATGAACTTGACAAAGTGAGAGTGGAACTAGCGAGAACACATACACATGAGTAGTAGAACAACCAAGTGAGAATCGGAACACTACCAAATGCATGAACTTGATAAGGTGAGAGTGGAACTAGCGAGAACACATGCACATGAGCAGTAGAACAGCCAGGTGAGAATCAAAACACTACCAAATGCATGAACTTGACAAAATGAGGGTGTAAGTAGTGAGAACACATGTACATGAGTAGTAGAACAGCCAAGTGTGAATCGGAACACTACCAAATGCATGAACTTGACAAAATGAGGGTGTGAGTAATGAGAACACATGTGTATGAGCAGAAGAAAAGCCAAGTGAGAATCGAAACACTACCAAATGCATGAACTTGGCAAAATGAGGGTGTGAGTAATGAGAACACATGTGTATTAGTAGAACAGTCAAGTGAGAATCGAAACACTACCAAATGCATGAACTTGACAAGGTGAGAGTGGAACTAGCGAGAACACATGCACATGAATAGTAGAACAGCCAAGTGAGAATCGGAACATTGTTATGTGAGAGATGAGTCATGCATGCGAGTGAGACTTGCTCAAATACATGCTTGAAGTTTACGAAAGCAATCAAGAATGCAATGGGTCACCATTATGTGAGAGATGAGTCATGCATGTGAGTGAGACTTACTCGAACACATGCTTGAAGCTCATGAATGCAACCAAGAATGCAACGGAACATCATCATGTGGGAGTTGAGCCGTGCGTGTGAGTGATACTTGCTCAAACACATGCTTGAAGCTCATGAATGCAACCGAGAATGCAACGGAACATCATCATGTGAGAGTTGAGCCATGCATGTGAGTGAGACTTGCTCAAACACATACTTGAAGCCCATGAAGGCAACCAAGANAGAATGCAACGGAACATCATCATGTGAGAGTTGAGCCATGCATGTGAGTGAGACTTGCTCAAACACATACTTGAAGCCCATGAAGGCAACCAAGAATGCAATGGAACATCATCATGTGAGAGTTGAGTCATGCATGTGAGTGATACTTGCTCAAACACATGCTCGAAGCTCATGAATGCAACCAAGAATGCAACGGAACATCATCATGTGAGAGTTGAGCCATGCATGTGAGTGAGACTTGCTCAAACACATNCATGCTCGAAGCTCATGAATGCAACCAAGAATGCAACGGAACATCATCATGTGAGAGTTGAGCCATGCATGTGAGTGAGACTTGCTCAAACACATGCTTGAAGCTCATGAACGCAACCAAGAATGCAACGAAACATCATCATGTGAGAGTTGAGCAATGCATGTGAGAGAGACTTGCTCAAAACACATGCTTTGAGGCTCATGGATGCAACCAAGAATGAAATGGAATGTCATCAAGTGAGAAAATTGAGAAAAGTAGGTGAAAAGAACCATCAAAAGATTAGAACAAGCATGGACAAGAATTGGGATTTGCTCCCAAGTGAAGAGATGGAGAGAAAAAAAGGGAAGAGAGAGTGACACTCTCTCAAATGCAGGAAATCACAAAGGGGGGGGGGTGGCACTTTACATGGGAGTGGAAAAATGGCCTAAACAAGAGGTAATCATCATCAAAACATTAGATTAAGCATAGACAACAGTTGCGATTTGTTCCTAAGTGAAGAAGTGGAGAGAAAGTGATAAAAGAGTGAGTGCAGGGGGGAAGTGATGCTTCACATGGGAGTGGGGAAATGGACTAAACACGAGGTAATCATCATCAAAACACTAGACTAAGCAAACACAAGAGTTGTGATTTGCTCCTAAGTGAACAAATTGAGAGAAGGAGAGAGACGAGTGAGTGAAACTCACTCAAATACATGAAATCACAAGAGGGGAAGTGACGCTTCACATGGGAGTGGGGAAATGGACTAAACAAGAGGTAATCATGATCAAAACACTAAACTAAGCAAACACAAGAGTTGCGATTTGCTCCTTAGTGAAGAAATGGAGAGAAGGAGAGAGTAGAGTAAGTGGAACTCACTCAAATACATGAAATCACAAGGGGGGAAGTGGCGCTGCACATGGGAGTGGGGAAATGGACTAAACAAGAGGTAATCATCATCAAAACACTAGATTAAGCAAACAAAAGAGTTGCGATTTGCTCCTAGGTGAAGAAATGAAGAGAAGGAGAGAGAAGAGTGAGTGAAACTCACTCAAATGCATGAAATCACAAGGGGGGAAGTGACCCTTCATATGGGAGTGGGGAAATGGACTAAACAAGAGGTAATCATTATCAAAACACTTAGATTAAGCAAACACAAGAGTTGTGATTTGCTCCTAAGTGAAGAAATGAAGAGAAGGAGAGAGAAGAGTGCGTGAAACTAACTCGAATGCATGAAATCACAAGGGGGGAAGTGGCGCTTCACATGGGAGTGGGAAAATGGACTAAATAAGAGGTAATTATCATCAAAACACTAGATTAAGCAAACACAATAGTTGCGATTTGCTTCTAAGTGAAGAAATGGAGAGAAGGAGAGAGAAGAGTGAGTGAAACGCACTCAAATGCATGAAATCATAAGGGGGGAAGTGACGCTTCACATGGGAGTGAGGAAATGGACTAAACAAGAGGTAATCATCATCAAAACACTAGATTAAGCAAACACAAGGGTTGAGATTTTCTCCGAAGTGAACAAATGGAGAGAAAGAGAGAAAAGAGTGAGTGAAACTCACTCAAATGCATGAAATCACAAGGGGGGAAGTGGCGATTCATATGGGAGTGAAGAATGAGCCCATGGGGAGATCATTACTAGTGAGAAGTCTCCCTACCATCTACTCTAAATTTAGGAAACTATGGAGAGAGAGAGGGGGGGTGAAGAAGGAGAGAGTGGGATATGGATAAGAGATTATTGGGAGAGTAGGAGAAGGGAGGGAAGGGGAGGAAGATAAAGAAGAAGAAGACGAAGAAGGAGAAGAAGCAGGAGAAGAAGTGGGAGGAGTGAAGGAAGATAAGGGAGGAAGGAGAAGAAGGAGAAGAAGAGGAAGAGGAAAAAGAAGAAGAGGAAGAAGAGGAAGAAGAAGAAGAAGAAGAGGAAGAAGAGGAAGAGGAAAAAGAAGAAGAGGAAGAAGAGGAAGAAGAAGAAGAAGAAGAAAAAGGATCTTCTCCTTTCCACTCACCTCCTTAGTGTCTTGGGGATGGAGCACCAACCTTGATGAAGTTTCTCCCTTCTTTGCACAAGTATCACCTTGGCTATGGCTTTCTCCTTCCTCAAGCCCTTCTCTCCTTCCTCTCTCAACCTTACCCAAGCTATGGCAAGCTTCTTCCGCTATGGCTATGGAGTCCTCCCCTCTAGGAGGGTTAACGGGACTCCCTCTAGCCTCTCCCTCTTCCTCACAGCCTGGGGGCTATGGCGGATCACCTCCCTAGGCCAACCTTACTACCACCAACTTGTAGAGCTCTCTCCCATAGCTCACAGTCTCCTCTAAGCTCCCAAACTGGCAGGGGTTCCCCTCTCCTCTCTCCAAGTGAGAAAAGTATTCCTATGAGCTCACTTGGGCAGCATGGGCACTCCTCACGCAAATGTGAGTGTAGCGGACTGAATCCTCAGCTTATGTAGGCTGAAACCAACACTCCAGCCAGCCCATGGGCCTCCCCATATGCCTTGAGGTGAACCGAGGTACCCCCAAGGCAAAATTCCACCACTAGGTCCTTCCGGAGGTACCCGGGTTTTATTTTGGCCAAGTACATGCAGTCCGAGTGCTTGGTACAAACTCGGATTGCCTCTCGGCCTCCTTCTGCCTCTTTTTCATTTTCAAAATGTTACCCCCTTGGGTCCTAATGCCCAAGGGGCAGCCTCACTTGACAGAAAAAAACCGAGGTATTTCCCCATGCCTTGAAGCCTTTTCGGTCTTGGATCTGGCTGAGATCCAAGGCCACCAATATTCCGTGCCACCCCCAAGTAGTCCTTGCTTCAAATTTGAGCCCCTAAGCTCACTTTTCAATTTTTGGTTCATCTGGCCCTCTTTTTGGGCCAAATACACAGTTTTGTCATTTTCTCTCTTTTGTTTCTTTCCATTTTGGGCTGCCAACTCCTTCCGGAGTTGGCCGTTTGGGTAGGCCTCGTCAAAAACGGCCATATTCCCTCCTCCATGGATCTGAATTTCATATCTATGGCCCAAAGGAAAACCGATCATTTTCCCTTTGTATTTTCTCTTGATTTTGTCTTTTTAATTCAGATTTTGTGGAGATATTGCCCCAAGGGTCATATCTCTGCATTCCGGATTGCCCTCCTTGAATCTTGGAGGGATGAGGTCACAGTAGGGACCTGCCAGTCCCTACTGTGGAGGTCCCATTAGGCCGGCACATTCTCCTCCACTCTTTTCTCCAGCTTTGTCTTATTCTCCCTCCATTTTCTTTCATTTTTTTTTTATTTTTTTTTTTCTTCTGATGTGACAAGTGTAAAGTGGTTGTTGAGCCTTTTTCTAGGTCATAGATCTTCGTCTATGGCTAGATTCAGGCTCAACAGTTGACCGTTATATCTCGGATCACAATAATGAAGCCCCCACACTCAAGAGGGCTTCATTTTGCCTTCGTTAGTCTCCATTTTGAGCCCCCTTTGCTCCGTTTTCTTTTTGACAGCCTTTTTCCCATGTTAAGCCTCTTGGGGCTCTATTTTCCCATGCCTAGCTAGTCCGAAATACCCCGGACTGCTGGGCAACCCTCCCATCATTATTATTTTGCTTTTTTTTCTCTCACGGCTCTCCCACTTCATCTCACTAGTGCAAGCACAAGCACTAGCGGTGCTAATATTTTCCACCGTTTAGATCTTGATCTCGGCGGGTCATTTGCTTTGTGTGACCATCCCTCATGTCGGCTCATGGTTACCTTGGGACAACTCAAGTCCCCGCCACTCTCCCCGTACTAATTCCAATTTTTTTGTCCCGCCGGCTCATGTCCCGTTTTTCGACTATTTTTATTTGGGTCCACTTAGTCCCCGCCAATGTCCCAGATGATGTCCCATTTTATTTTGGGACCTCCTTGTCCTTGGTGGTTCCAATATCCCTTCTTAGGTGCCCCATGTGTGCCGATTATTCTTGGCTACGAGATCTCATCTCACGGTTATCGTTTATCGTCTTTATTTGCCCCATGCTGAAATCACTGTGTTCTAGCCCTTTGGGCTTGTCATGGCTCATTTTTCCCTTGGCCTAGGCATCCTCGTGCAGTCCGTTACTTCTCGGGCTGCAATTGTGGCCATTTCACTAGTCCCATAGCCTCACAACTTGCCCCAAACTGAAAGAAAATGAAGCGCTCAATTTTCAAGTGCATCCGGGCTCAATATTGGTCCCGGATGCACCTAAAACATGTGTTTTCCCTTCCCCATGCAGTCCGTTGTAACTCGGACTGAAATGGGGGTTAATTTTCTAGCCCCATTGCCCCACAACTAGCCCACAACTGAAGGAAAAAGAAACGGCTAACTTTCAAGTGCATCCGGACTCGATTTTGGCTCCGGATGCACCTAAAACATATGTTTTTCCTCCCCCATGTAATCTGTTGTATTTCGGTTGCATAAGGCCTTGATTTTTCTTGATTTTCTTTGCAAAATCAAGAGAAAATCAAGGTCCTTTGCAGCCGTAATATTCCAGAATGTATTTGGTCACGGATGTGAGAGAAAATTAACAACAATCGTATTTTTCATCACCACTTCAAGACACCCTTCAACGCTTCAGGTGGTTTTCGGGGTCTTCGGACCTTGGTCCTCAAGTGGTGAAAGATCTGGAGACCTTGAAAACCACCTGTTTAGGAAGGTTGCATCCTCAAGTGGTGAAGGGTGGTTTTTATGGTCTTCGGACCTTTCACCACTTCAGGACCATTCATGATTTTAAGACTGCCAAAAACTCTCACTTGACCACTTCAGGACACCCTTCACCACTTCAAGATGCAGGCTACCTAAACAAGTGGTTTTCAGGGTCTTCGGACATTTCACCACTTCAGGACGATTTGGGATTTTCAAACTGTTAAAAACTCTCACTTCAGAATTTTCATTCCTGTATTTTCAGCTACTCGATAATAGACTGTGGCGGATGTATCTCCCCAAGTGACCGTTTTTTCCCGTTAAAGCCTTTTTCTCTTTTCTTTTCTTTTTCCTTTTCTTTTCCTTTCTTTTTCCTCCGTTCTTGGACAGTAGGGACCTGCCAGTCCCGACTTGTGGTAGTCCCTACTGACGGCTAACTCACTCACTCACTCCCTGTCACCCTTTTTGTCTTATTCTCTCACATTTTTCTGTTCTTTCTTTTCTTTTTCTAGCATGCCAAGTGTCAAGTGCCCGTTAAGGCCCTTTTTTAGGTCCTTCCTCTTAGATTTGGCCCTCCCTATGCCCACGGTGCAGTCTGTTATATCTCGGACTGCAATAATGGCTCCCTCATGCCCATGAAAGCTTCCTTTTACCTCTATTTCTCTCACACAATAGCCCCTTTTACTCCGATTTTTTTCGGGAGGCCTATTTTTCACATGAAGTCTCTTTTGACTCCATTTTCTTAAGGGAGGCTAATCCGAGATTTTTCGGATTGCTCCCATGCCTCCCACTTCATGTTTCTTTACTTTTTTATTTTCCTTTTGACCTTCCCGTTTACTACCACTAGTGCTTGCACTAGTGGTGCTAATATTCTTGGCCGTCAAGATCGAGATCTTGATGGTGCATTTTGTTTTAATTGTTTTTCTCCTCATGCCGCTCTGCCGTTTCTCTTGGGACCTTCACATGTCCCCGCCACTTGACTGTGGTCCCCGACGCTTTGTCCCGTCGGTAGTCCCCGACACTTGCCCCATCAGTGGTCCCCGACACTTCGTCCCGTCAATGGTCCCCGACGCTTTGTCCCGTCGGTGGTCCCCGACGCTTTGTCCCATCGGTGGTTCTCGAGACTTATCCCGGATACCATTATTCTAACTTAGTCTCACATGGTTCCCGGTGCCCTCCCTCAAGGTGTCCCATGTTCCTTTGGCGTCTACCGCCCTCTGGTGGCCATTTCCCCTTGTCTCTTCTTGGGCCTTGCGCGCACCGGTTTCTCCGGCCGCGGAGCCTCCAAATCCGTGGTTTCCGTTATTTGTCATAGGCGGCCCCCATGTTGGGCCCTTATTTTCTAGCGTCCCACGACCACTGGGATCGACCACCTCTCGGCTTCCCTATTTTCTTGTCGTTCGCCGTAAAGCATTTGCAAAGTTAATGGCCCCTTGGCCTTTGTCATGCTGAATTCCAATGGCCCTCCTGGCCTCATGCTATGCTCCTATGCACCCATGTCCTGGCGCTTACTTGCTTGACCGTCACCGATTCTTTTTCCCTGCGGTTCTCAACCCAAGGCATCATTCCTCCCAGCGGTCCCGTTCTAGTCCTTTCTTTTTTTTCTCTCTTGTCTCCGTACTCCGAATTTCTCTGTCGGGCACAACTTCGGTATATATCGGCTCTCAAGCACCGACACGCTATTCGTGACCCACCGGTCCCGACACCGTTGCTAACGGGAAGGTTCGACGTGCTTGGACGTGTGTTGGGAGAGAGAGAGAGAGAGAGAGAGAGAGAGAGAGAGAGAGAGAGAGAGAGAGAGAGAAAGAAAGAGAGACTCAGAGTGTCTCGCGCTCCATCGCGCGGCTCGTTGCTAACGGAAAGCTTCGACGTCTTTCGACGTGTGTTGGAGGGGGAAAGAGAGAGAGAGACAGGGAGAGAGGGACCGGAAACTTAGACGTGCGTTGGAGAGAGAGAGAGAGTGAGAGAGAGAGAGAGAGAGAGAGAGAGAGACGGTAAATTGCGCGCTCCGTCGCAAACGGAAAACTTCGACGTGTGTCGCAGAGAGAGAGAGAGAGAGACGGAGAGGTGGTGAGAAGATTGAGGAAAGTCGTTGACGTGTTTATAGTGCGTTGGTGTAAACAAGATCCGAAGATCGAGGAGAAGTGTTGTCACAGATTCAGACATACCTGACATCGGATCGTCATTGCTTAGCAAGGTAATTTAAATTATTTTTTTTTTTTCGTCACAGAGAGTAAATCGATTTTATTTTATTTTTTTTTCATTTTTTATTTTTTTTCCAGTTGGACTTCGATCGTCGTGTGTTGAAGAGAGAGAGAGAGAGAGAGAGAGAGAGAGAGAGAGAGAGAGAGTAGCTTGGAGTTTCTCGAGGGGCGGTGAGCAGGCCCGACCGTCGCTGGTGCCCTCCTACACATATGTGACGGCTGGTCCATCCAGTTCGAAAAAGTAAACACGGCACCGGGCGCAACAAAAAAGTATCGTGGGAGGGAAAAAAGAGAAACGACGCGAGGTGCAGCGAAAAAGAGTCGGGGGCAGGGAAAAATATGTCTATCCACAGAGAGTAATTCGAATTGAATTTTCTTTTTTTTCAGTTGGACTTCGACAATCGTGTGTTGAAGAGAGAGAGAGAGAGAGAGAGTAGCTTTAAGTTTCTGGAGGGGCGGTGAGCAGGCCCGACCGTCTCTCGTGCCCTCCGATCCAGTTCGAAAAAGTAGAAAGGACACCGGCCACAACAAAAATGTATCGTGGGAGGGGAAAAAGAGAAACGACGCGAGGTGCAGCAGAAAAGCGTCGGGGGCAGGGAAAAATAGAAATGGCAGGATGCGAAGCGGGGAGGCGGCGCAAGGGGAGATGATGGAGGAGACACGTGAAGAAGGATGCACAAAGGGGATGGAGGAGGACGATGAAGGACCACGACAATGGAGAGAGGAAGATGGAAGAGGGGCAGCGAGCAGGACGAGCACAATGGACGGAGAAGGGAGGGTGGAGCGAGAACGGGGAGGAAGGATGGACTAAGGAGGATACACGAGGACGGCGGGCGCACGAGCTAGGAGGGCAGGGCGATCAAGGAGGAGGGAGGATGAAGCAAGAACGGGAAGGGAGGATGGAGCAAGAATGGGGAGGAAGGATGAACTAAAGAGGACACGCGAGGGCGGTCGGCGCACGAGCGAGGAGGGCAGGGTGATCGAGGAGGAGGGAGGATGGAGCAAGAACGGGAAGGGAGGATGAACTAAAGAGGACACGTGAGAAAAGCGGGAGGACGAGGGAGGAGGGTAGAGTGATTGAGGAGACTGGACAATGCAGAGAGCAGGAGGAGGGAGGAGACGATATGAAGGAAGAGGAGGGAGGGAGGGGCACGATGGCGATGGAGGGAGAAGGTGACAGAGGTTGGAGATGGTGGACTGGATTGTGGGGGTTGTTGGGGGTCTGTCCTGGGACTCCCAAGAGGTGCAGGAATGATCAGGGTGGAAGGGATCTTAAGGTGTGTCCAGAGCCGGTCCAGTTTGCAGGAGATGTCATCCAACTTTTTAGAAAGCGCCGAGTGACTGTCCTCCACACTGGTAATTCTAGCGTCCCAGTTAGTAAAGTAGGACCGATGGATATCATCCTGTAGGAGGATGAACTCTGCCATATCCTTACTCTACTGACTGGAAGATCCACTCACCTTGATCTTCTCAATGTTTGTCACTAGTTGTTTTCTTCTAATCTCTTATTGGTCTGCCTTCTCTCTGCGCTTCATCTCTTCCTTCAAAGCCTCAACTGTTGCTGCTTGTTTTCAGAGTTTTTCCTCCTCAGCAAGCAGGTCATTCTCCAAAGGGGAGAGAAGAAGTTGAGGCTTCACCTCAAAAACTTCTCCCTTCTCAGTGCCAAACATTTTGGAAAAGCCCACAAAATAGATAAATAAACAAAATAGGAAACAAAAAGGGAAGTCAACATGAATTGGGTTTTCTCTTCACTACTCACCCAATTGTTGTCACTTAAAGAGAAAGAAGTTGATTAATACAAGTAGGCAAGCGCTCAGTCTCTGCAGACCACTTGAGGGTCTGGGGTCAGTTTAGAGTGAACGCAACAAAAATCAATTTCACAATTTTCCATTCATTGCTCTGATACATCAATTGACTGCAATGACTTCAAATCCTGCATTAATAACTTCTAGGAGGCAGTGTTGGACTAATTAGTAGTAGATAGTAATTAGACAAAGTGTCAATTAGTCACTGACATGTATCTACACATAACCAAGATCCAGCGATTGACTGTGTTCTATTTTTAGACTTAACCTACTAGCTCTACCACTGGATGACCCTGTAAGCCATACTCAAGGTATGGTGAAGTACAAATTTCACTGTAACTGAGTGAATACACCAAATTAGATAGTGCGATTTCAGACACTCACCAACCACTCAATTGCGATTTACCAGGGACTAACATAACTAAATTACGACGGACAGAACCAAAGTTGTGACAAACCCTAGCCTGGCCAAGCTTCAGCTATGGCAGTGCGGATTCAAATTTCCATTATTATCGCGGTATGACCCTGAATAATCCAAGTCATAGTACAGTATGAATCGCAACTCTGTAAAAGCAGTCACAAATGAAAATTGAGTCTAACAGAGGGTCAAACAGGGTTAGGAGTCAAAGAAGATAGGTAGGAGAAATTGGCTATGATGTCTCACAGTCAGAATTTTGATTTTCTACTGTCTACAGACTAACAGACACAATTTCGCTAATCTAAAAATAGCCTTGGAATCGCCACACAGAGTAGAGCAAGGAACACACTTACTTCAGGGACTTCACTGAAGGGGAAGGATGAAACTTTGGCTATGGCTGTCTCTTGAGACCCATCTCGCCAGTTTCTTCTTCTGCCTATTCCCAGTATTCCCACGTACAAAATTCTCTGAAAGTTGGTGATCATGTAGATCTCACAGTTTCGCTTCACCCCCAACTAACAGATTCGGTGAGTCTCGACTACCATATGAAAATAAATGAGAAACTCAGTGCAGTGCTGCTTGGGAAATGGGGATCCTGGCCCAATCCCAAAATCGCAACCATATGGGGGTCACCTCCCTACAAATCGTCAATTCCAGATGAATCGTCAGGCTATAAATAGCCTCCTCAGAGCCTCCCAGGCCTCTGAGTATCAATCGCCACTCACTTTCGTGCAACCCTAAGCAGAACTGTATCCCCCTCTGTCCAATACTTCTCCCCACGCACTTGCCACCACCACCCTCACTGTCGCCAACAAAAAAGATGACAAATCGCCGTGAGATTCAACTCCAGTGTCTCGCTAGATGATGGTGGTTGCTCCAACTCATCAGTACTTCACTGACTGGATCCAATCGCTCTGATACCAACTATTATGAACCTGGTTGCTTGTTGTCCGAAGACCAACACTCGCTCACATAGGCTTCCAGGTATGCCCATACATACACAGAAGGAAGGGGAGAGGCTGGGAGTGTCACACCGCACAGGGAGAGAGAAACAGAGTGGATGACTTAACCATGCAATATGACAGAGTACACTGAAAGTGCAATTCGCTCCACAGAATCCTCACAACCAGTCACAAAGGAAAGCCGAGAAGATCACATCCAAGAAACTATGAAGCAAAGATAGTCCACGCACAATAGAAATACTGTTTATGAACTCAGAGCATCGCTTTGTCAGAATTGCCCCAGAACCATGGTGAGCTACTTAGAAATGAGCAGCGCTTCTTCCCGCAACCCTGAATAACCGCTATCACTACCCCTGAGTCCCTGAAACAACAACTGTCACCCAGATATTGCCTCCAGACGGACGCGCGCCACCATGAAACAGGCCTCTGAGGCCAAGCGCCTCTCAGAGGATGAAGAAGAAGACCAGCGCCACAGACTCTGATGATGATGAAGTGCCAGAAGGCCTCTCTTATTAAGATTTTCAGCAGCACCACCTCTCCTGACCAAGATGACCTCTGATGATACAAGCTGCAGCCATAGCTGCAGCGCCACTACCCTGATACCCTACTCTGGAGGAGGGTTCAGCAGAGCACCAACTTCTCCTGCTCCCAACAAACCTCAAATAGCCAGACCTCTGAACGGCCCCGTGCTGTCAAAGAACAGCGAAGGTCCCAGCTATGGCCGACGCTTCAAGGGTCTGGCTATGTCACGCTCCTTCAACGCTGAAGCTGTACCACTCCAGTTCACGCATTGCATCCCACGATGTGCACGGTACCAACTGCCTAAAGCCCCTGAACCGAACTGACTGGACTGACCGGTACCATTTCGGTTTTGGCATCTAGGCTCTAGGGCCTCTCCCTCCCTACCCGTCTATAGGCTATAGGACCAGTCTAATAGCATAGGCCCGTAGGCCCGTCTGTCCTAGTGGTAGCCTGAGTCTGCTATTCGCAGTTAGGGTAGCTGTAGGAAATTCAAGTTATTGCGGGAAGGAAATTTTCCCGAATTTACATATATATCCCTCACGAATTTTCCCCACAGGCAGGTATCTCGGTTTAGCCCTCATCCAAACAAATTAGTGAATCTAACCTACCTATGTTACAGCCTCGGTGCAACGAGCAACAAGCCGCAGAATCAGCAAGTCATTGCAGACCTACCCTCCCCAGAGCGAGGACCTCCTGTCTTGAGAAGTTCCTTGCGTGCAAACCAGCGGTCCTCTGTGTGGGGCTGGTACAGGAACTTCACAAGATACTGCATGTTTGGGCCTGTGCCTATCTCATCCTCAATCGATTCCACTTCACACCCCTTGCCAGGGATCGGTGGACCGAATGGAGGGGGTCTGTCCAGATATGCATCGGCTGAGGTAAAAGGCAACAACTTGGATGCATGGAAGACCAGATAGGTTTTTAAATGCAGAGGGACATCAACAGTGTATCACGGTCCGAAAGGATCAGCCTCCACTGTATCTAAAATCTGCCATGGACCCATGTACCACGGCAACAGCTTAGGCGAATTGTCCTCCTCACGTTATAGCTCAGAACTGAGCACCCAAACCCAGTCACTTGTCCGAATAGTAGAAGGACCGTGGTGCCGGTTAGCCAGTTGAATCATAGCCTTTTGGGCTTTGAGCAGGCTGGCAGGGCCTCGTTCTATATCCACACGATAATGCCAGTTGCATACTGTAACGGTGCAGACCAGAACAATAACCGACCTCTCAATACAAAGTACAAGATAGCGTAGCGGAAGACTTAGATACCAATGATTCGAACAATCAATATTGCAATGCAGCCCCGAACATAATACATCATCATCATTCCATGGTGTGAAGGGGTCTGACGCTCACACAGGAAGAATGTGCCAGCCCCAAAATACACAGACGAAGAAGAGGGGGGTTAGACGAAGAACAGGGGAAGATGGGAATGTCGTCAACACCAAGTCTTCGACACAGGCCCAAATAGTCCCTCATCAAAATGTCTGAATCGCAATGTCGAGTCTGGATCCAATGTCGTCAAGTCTCAAGTCACAACTCTCTCTCTGTCGTAGTCCGCTGATACTAAGAAGTCAGGTGGTGAGAGGGGAATAAGACATGGTGGACTTAGAAGAGGAAGAAGAAGAACTCTCTCTCTCTCTCAGTTCGGTACTAACCTGTGAAGTTGGCGCCTTGATGCAGGTACCTCGAAGATGGAGCTGGAGCTATGGTGCCACAGGTAAGTCTCACTGGCCTCCGCCAGCCATCTCTCCCCAACTCTACTACTACCACCTACTAGTGCCCAGCGCTGAAGACTACTGCTATGGCTACTAGCGCCCAGCGTTGAAGACTACTGCTAGCGCTAAGCTACTCCTGCAACGCTCCTCCTGAGTGCTGCGGCCGAATCCTGAAGACTACTCATGCCTTTTGTCCAACTACATGCCCGTGAAGTGCATGGGAACTCCCTATGTACTACTCGGCCTGCCTCCTGACTGCAGGGCGAGGCAGTCCAGGAGGCTGCTCTTGCCAATGCCGAAGGGAGTCCGGGGCTGCCGCTGCAGCTCCTGCTTGAGGCTGTTGTGGGAACAGGCCAAAAATAGCCTATTCCCGAAACTCTGGTTTTGTGCCTGAGTGTTAGGGCAGGTCGAACTTATGAGGGCCCGAAAGTGGCCCTCCGTTTCAGGCTGAAAAACCCTGTTTTAGGCTGAAACGACATAGGGCCTGCAGGCCCTCGTTTTCAGTCTTTCAGGCTGAAAGGACACGGGGCCTGTAGGCCCTTATTTCTAGGCTTTTAGGCTGAGAATGCGGGACGGGCCCTGCAGGCCCGTGTGGCTACGCAGTATGCCACACCCCCCCCCTCCTTGAAAGACCGAGCTTACCTGCGAGGGCGACGTTGTTTGTCTGAGGGAGGGACCACAGTCCGGGTGGGAGGGTCAGGTCGTGAAGGTCCCTAAGCTAACCTTTGTCGCTCGTAGTGAGCATAGATCAGCGGTGCGGATGCTTTCAAATCTGTTCCTGAAATCCACCGAGTGTCGTCGGGATCGCATGCTTTGAACGTAACTTTGTACTGTCGAGGCTTGCTGCCGTACTTGCGATTCGTGATGACGCGGTCAACTTCCTGATGACCATCCATAGAAGGAGGGTCCTGCGATCGCCGGCCCGGGAAGTCGTCGCTCTTAGCTGGTGTATATGTTGCCAGCTTCGAGGCGTGAAAGACTGGATGGACCATCAGATGCTAGGGGATGTTGATCACAAATGAAGGGCCATCGGGCTCATCGCCCGCGGCTGATGTTACGGGCCATGGTCCAAACCACTTGGGAAGCAGTTTGCGTGAAACATCCTGTTCCAGTGCAAACTCTTCCGCGGAGACCCAAACCAGATCACCAGTGCGGATGGGACATGGCACGCGACGCTTGTTGGCTTGATGCTGCATGCGGACTTGAGCCTTTTGCATATTCGCGCGGGCTTGAGCCAGCAATTCCCTGTACTTCCGGACGGAAGCGGGAAAGCAAGCAACGTCGATGTCGGCTGGTCGTGGAGGGAGAAGGTCGGCGAAGATACGGCCTTTCCGTCCACCGTGGTGCAACTCGAATGGAGTCACGCCGATCGCCGGGTGCACCGAAGTGTTGTACGCGAACTCGATGTCGGGGAGGCGATCAACCCAATCGTTCTGGTCCGGGCGGATGAGCGTACGAAGCATCATTTGAGCGGTTTGATGTGCCATTTGCCCGTCCGTCTGTGGATGCCGAGCCGAACTTGGCTTCATCTTCGTGCCGAACTCCCACATGAGAGCAGTCCAAAATGCCGACATGAAGCGAGTGTCGCGGTCGCTGACTATGTCTTCCGGTACACCGTGGCCGCAAATCCAGCCGGTGTGCAAGAGGCGTGCCAGCTTGGGAGCCGTGGAGTAGTACTTGCAAGGGAGAAAACGCGCGTACTTACTCAAACGGTCCACGACCGTGAGGATGTCGTCGTGCCCGAGGCGATTGCGGGGAAATGGTCCGGTGACATCCATGGAAATGGAGAGGCCGGGTTCCCGTGGGATAGGCATCGGGCGCAACTCGCTGTAGGGGTTGCGATTGCGGGGCTTGCTTCGTCGGCAAACTTCGCAAGAGTCGCAATATCGAGTGACATCGGTAACGAGATCGGGCCATCCGAATCGTTGTCGAAGTCGTGCAATGGTGGGGTTGACTCCGAAATGGCCGGCGAGTCGCGAATCATGATACTCGCCGAGAAGGCGAGTCCGAAGACGACGGTCTCGTGGGACACATAGTAAGTCCTTGCCTCTCGAGTGGAGGAGCAAGTACCCGTCGGCAATGCGATAGTGGCTGGCCGGCGGGTGATCTGAAGATAGCTGCGCATACAACATGGCGAAATCCGGATCAGACTCATAGCCCCGGATGAAGTGTCGTTGAAGTTCCTCATCGAATGCGAAGGCATGATGTGTCATAGCGAGAGTGCATCTGCTGCGCGATTGGAGAGGCCGGGGAGATGTTTCGGTGTGAAGTCAAGTTGGTCGATGAAGTACATCCATCGTCCGATCGTGCTGCTCACCGT
>BFEA01000384.1:1027505-1043909 GCA_003427395.1 Chara braunii | reverse complement strand
GTTAAACTGAAAGATGTACTTCACGGAAGTACCGGATCAAAAAGACTTTTGTTAAACTGAAAGATGTACTTCACGGAAGCACCGGATTAGTTATGCTTTGATTAAAGACATGTACTCCTCGGGAGTACCGAATTAGTCATGCTTTGTTTAAAGACATGTACTCCTCGGGAGTACCGGATTAGTCATGCTTTGATTAAAGACATGTACTCCTCGGGAGTACCGGATTAGTCATGCTTTGATTAAGGACATGTACTCCTCGGGAGTACCGGATATGGATTTAGCTGGTAAGTCAACAAAGAAGACGCTCGGCATCTTCTCGTCACCGATGTATGCATGTCAAAAGTCATCTATCTAGGTGGATGGCTGGGTAGTTCGCACCGCGAGCACCCTTTTAGTCATTCTATGCAGGCAGCTTGACGACCCCAACGGAGGCCTCCATCATACTGCCTTTGTTTTCTCAAGACCATGCAGGCTAAGTTCCTTCTCGGTTCTTTCCTAGGTTCCTTTCCACGACATCAGGCACGTTCTGATTTCAATCATATAGCCCTTTTGCTTTTGGTGCTTTAGTCCCGAAGAAAGCCATGAACAGTATATCGTACAATCATACAAGCAGTCTGATAGAAGGGCGTAGCCTGTAAGGGTAAACGGGAAAGGAATAGGTGACGCGTAACTTACGGTTTCCTGCCTCCAGAGTTCCTCCTGAACTCCGGCAGAGCTCCCGCAATCGCCCTATAACCGGTCATGTCTAACCTATGCAATTGTTTGTCTGAACTTTTAAAGTCAGCAAAAACCAAGGCTATCCTCAACGGAGGTACACCATCAGATACTTATAGTTGAGAAGACACATGCCTAAAAAACAAACAAGGATAAAAATGGAGGAGGATGGAGGAGGCAGGCACTATGAAAGTGCCTCTCTCCTCTCCAATACCTCACAGCTTTACACACCTGATCCCCTTCCTATCACATGACATTAAGTATCGGTTAAACAAAAATAAAATGATAACAATAATAATAATAATAATAATAATAATAATAATGATGATAGTCACAACGCTTGTAAAATCAATACCAATAATAACACTTTTATAACCAATAGTAGTTTCATCCTACCATTGGGCTTACATTAAGCAAGGGCTGAGGAGAGAGAGTGTGTATTGTCGTAGCCACCATTCCCTTCTTGCGGTCATTCGCAAAGAGTTCAATGTCGCTTATCTGACACGACGCCCAACAGTTCAACTACAACCATTGTGCTTCCTCTTCCTAGTCGTGCACCTCCTTCACCTTAGCGCCCGCGTGCATGTCCAATCAGTAAGCCTGTGTAAGTCAAGAGGTGGTAAGCTGGTAGTGCGACCGCATTCACTTACTTAGGCCATGATCATGGCATACAGGGCTCACTTTCCCATATGGAAAGGTGGTCAGCGGCCTGGGCCCCTTTTAGGCAACCCACCAGGAGGCCCCAAGAGCTTCGACTAATGTGTGACTGCGACTTCCGAAAAGAGCTCGGAAGGCTCACACTGGCCTGTAACCAACCGCCATGCCACAACCATCTGTCGTTCACAGCAATTATCGGAAAAGGCTGGCCTCAAGTGTCTTCGGGGTCTCGTCTTTACTCAGGGCGTGCACCCAATCAGCCCTGTGGTCATCAGTTTAATAATAATAACGGGGTCCCACGAGGGCCATGCAGGGGCACTCCCTTCCCAAATCATAGTAATAATAATAATAATAATAATAATAATAATAATAATAATAATATAAAAATAAAAGTTCATACATAGATTTCCTGTATAATCTGATTCAGTCAACTTCCGCAGTTCGCGACAGCCTGCATCCTTCCGGTCTCTCTCAATCCCTTCCTTCTTTTCCCCAGTCAACTCCCTTTTCCTTTTCCTCCTTTTCTTCCTCCATGCTTTCCACCCCCTTCGCCTTGACAACTGTACATCGTGGCTATGATAATAGTAATCATAATAACAATAATAATATTAATAAATAATAATAATAATAATAACAATAATAATAATAATAATAATAATAATAATATAATGCAAGGAGAATGAGCAATAGCAAAATGACAGAATTTCTAAATGCAAAATCACATTGAAAAGCTAGCATTCAGAAAGCACATTGCCCCGTTATAACACCAATGGACATTCATAGCATCAAAGCCCAATGTCAATGAGGGCTCTCCTTTGCCACCACCGTCCTAAGAGTCCAGTCCTTATCCAATTTCGGTTTTCGTTGCCCAACCTACCTCCTACACAGCTACTGTTTGCCTACTTACTGACAATGCAACTGCTGATATCAGCAGCCAACGAAGTACTCTGAGGATATAGCCCAATGCAGACCATTGCCATTACCAGGTATGTGCCCCTGCCTCATCATCATCATCTCTTTCTGCCTGACTCTCTCTGTCTGTGTCTGTTTCCGTTTGTCAGTCTGCATGGCTTGTTCGTCTGTCCGACCGTGTTTGTTGGTTTGTATGTCTGATCGTGTTTGTGTCTGCGTCTGTTTGTCTGTCTGTCAGAGTTTAGCTCGTCTGTTTGGCTGACTGTGTTCCCCTGTTTGATTGTTGCGTGCTCAATTGGGCGATGTATTGAATGGACAATGCTGCGCAAGTAGAATCTCAATAAGCAATGTACATTCTAATAAAACGGTGATGAATAGCGCAGGGAAGACTCAGATACAAGGCCTGATCTGACCAGGACTGACCTTGTTCACATAGTGTTAAATAGCGAAGCAGTGTGCTAGAATGCTAATGACCAGCCCAATCAAAGTTTGAACGCAGGCCTAAACATACATCGTATCCATCATCAGGCTTGAAGGAACCTGGCGCCGTACACAGGGAGAAAGCGCCAGGTCCAGACATACTCAGACGAAGAGGAGGGAAACAGACGATAGAAAGGAGAGAGATGAGAATTTCGTCATCACCAAGTCTTTGTCACAGGTCCCAAATAATCCCTCGTTGTAATGTCTGAAGTCTGAAAGTCGAGTCTGGATCCGATGTCACCAAGCTCTCTTCTCTCTCTTCTCTCGTAGTCCGCAGGTGTAGTGCAGTCAGATGTCGAGAGGGGGAGAAGGAGACGGTGGACTGAGAAGAGGAAGAAGAAGAACTCTCTTTCTCTATCTCGAGCCAGGTACTAACCTGGGCTGTTGGCGTTGTGCTGCAGGTACCCCGAAGACGAAGCTGGAGTAACAACGCTATAGGTAAGTACCCCTGGCCTCCGCCCAATCTCTCTCTGTCTCTAGTGCTATCCTAGCTATGATGCCTAGACTACAGATGGCAGATCCTATCTTATTTTTACCACAATGCCGCTGCGGACGTCAACAGCTTTCCTGGAGTACGGACATACAGCGGCCAATGCCGCATGCTTTTTGCACCAGGTAAGTTCTCTTGCTACACTTATAACCTCGATCCAACTCACAGATGCCACTGGCACCCAAAACCACATGCACTAAACAATAATGATAATAATAATAATAATAATAATAATAATAATAATAATAATAATAATAATAATAACAATAAAATGCAAGAAAGATGAGTAATAGTGAACTTTAGCAATCCATCAGCATTATGTACTCAAGACCGGTCAGTCGTGACCTCGAATCTACAGCAGAATCGCACCACGAGATTCACTAAATAGGAACACACCAAGGGTTCATAACTGTCAATGCTGGAATAGTCCCCCGTTCCCACTCATTCAGATGCCACGTGTACCCGAGACCATCATCCGTATAACAACAATAATAATAATAATAATAATAATAATAATAATAATAATAATAACAACAATAGTAATAATAATAAGATACTTCAATAATAACAATAATAATAATAAATAATAATAGATTAGTTTCACTAGTAATGAATGTATAATAGTTATCTTTTCGGTTCGATTCGTAAATGTCGGGGGGGGGATTCTATTCGAGGAAGAATGTGTGATAGCATCTGCGGCCACTGAGCGACAGGTATGCTTTTCTCTCTCTCTCTCTATCTCTATCTCTATCTCTCACACACACACACACACACACACGCACGCACACACACACACACACACACACACACACACACACACACACACACACACACACACATTCACATACGCGCACACACGTTCACGTACACACATACACACGTTCACGTACACACATACACACACACACACACACGGCATAGGCAGACCAGTGCGCCAGTGTATATTTCCATGTTCTATCAGAAGATTCATCCGATTTTGCTTATCCTATTGATGAAAGTACCGTGAGGCCAGCCGCAACACTGCGGAGTGTGGCAGTGTATATTCTCACGACAAAGCGCCAGATTCATACGATTTTGCTCATGCTATCGATGGAAAACGTGAAATCAGACGTGCGATCCGCCACGCACCCACTCACACACACACGTGTACACCCACACACACGCCTACTCACACACAAGCACAGATGCACGTAGTAGTGTAGATTTACATGTTCTAGCGGTAGAATCAGTTGATTTAGTTTATCCTATAGATAGGAGTACTAAGAAGTGAGTCGAGAGGAGGAAGACTTACCTATTTCTCTCTCTTCCCTCATCGTCGCCGAGTCGTCGTCGTCGTTGTCGTCGTATGTCCGTCTTCATCGTCGTCAACCCCTTCTTCTTCTTCTTCTTCTTCTTCCTTCCTCCTCCCTCTACTTCTTCTCCCCGTTGCCATCTTCATCGATCGCGCATCCTTTCTTCTGCGAGGTCATCTCCCTTCTCGTTTGCTAATGCTACCTCCCCCCCGCTAGTGTGCGCAATCTTCCTTCTTCCCTTCACGCGATCCCCCTCTCCTTCTATGTGATGCCTTCCACCTCATTGCTCACGGCGCTCTACCTGGTCTGCGCGGTCATCTCCCTAAGGCTTGCTCCGCACGCTCCATTCTCCTGCGCCCTCCGCCTGTATGCCTCGAATGTTGCCATCGAGGGAACGCACGATCAGGTAAGTAGTCTCCTCTTCCTCTTCTTCTCCTCCTCCTTCTTCTCCTTCTTCTTTCTCTTTTTCTTCCTCTTTTTCTTACTCGCCTCCTTCTTCACTCGCTAGCCCGTATTCGCGCCGCGATCCCCTTTGTGCCCGCGCTCGCTTATCTTCCCTTCGTGCACTTTCTGTCGACCTATGCTACCCCCGCGCGGCTCCCCCTTCGCCTAGCTCTTGTGCACACCACGCTCCTACTCACGAACTCCGCGTGGCCACGGAGCTAGGTACGATCTTGACTACGCTCGCCCGAAGTACTGTCACCGCGGCGGGGTATCGAACATCTTCCTTGGGAACGAATTTGCCCGATAATCGAGGTAAATCCATTAAGGTAAGTTCAAGTGGAATCGTACGAGAGAGAAAATAAATAAATAAATAAATAAAGAAAAAAGGAAAAAAAACGAAAAGACTTTAACGAGAAATGAAAAAGAGAAAAAAAACCGGAATTCTAAAAAGAAAAGAGAAAAAAAAAACAAAACTCTAACAGAATCTAACCTTTAACTACCCTAGGTTGCCAAGTGGCGGGCCCCCGTTATAGCAGGGGCTCCATTTCTCAACTAACCTACCAACTGCAACTAATTCCTAGAATGGAGGTCACGGGTTCGAGTCCCGCCAGACTTCGTGTGGGGTGAAAACGGGCGGCCGTAGTGCTGCTTCCTGCCAAAAGGAGCTAGCTCAGGGTCGGTTGGACTCTATCCCCGAGTCTGTGGCATGACAATCTGCTTTGAAACCTACTGAGCTAGCTCCTACTCTGGTTAGGAGAGGAGCCGCTCATGTATAAGTAGAGTATCGGGGCTCGGCCCATCTAGTGGCCTGAGCCCGTTTCTAAACCTGCGTGTGTGTGCACGATTGCTGGTCTGCGTACCTGTCTGAGTGTTTGTCGGATTCAGTGTGTGTGTGCCCTGCAAGGGCACTTGACTGATTGGAAGGCCCAAAAGGCCGGTTCTTACCTGTGACCGTAACATCGAGGTTTGCAACGGGGAAAACACTCAAGTAGCGGGTAAAAAATGCCCACGATACTAAGAGGTAGCAGAAACTCTTATATAGCAGGTAGGTTGGTACCACACCAAGTAGAGGTAGATGTGCGCAACACTCGAGGTCGCGCGAAGGAAGACAATAGTTGACATTTCTAGAGGTTCAACACCGGTCGTCGCCGCTTGGCGCGGTGTGGCACATTTCTATTGGCTACCCTGGCCGCGCGGCCGGGGCTTATATTATTATTACGGCGCGACCAGCAGATTCTTTCCGTACTGGTCGGTCCGACGCCTCTGGACTATACCTAATTCGTTTTTCCCTTACCGCCTGATCTTTGACTGATTTAGATCGTGGTCGACGCATCCCGCACGACCGTTCTTATAATTTTCCTTCCAACCCTCCGGACCTTGTGGTCGAAGATTTTTAATTTTTACCAACCCTTTCCTGTTGTCATATGCGTCGTACCACTGCATATGATCGCCTAGAAATCTCGGCCTCAATGGTCGAGAAGTTTGCTTCACAGCACCAAGCCAAAAAAATTCTCACTTTTTACTCCAGTCTGTCTTCGACACAGCGACCGGCGTCGATACTGTACCGAATGCAAAATCATGAGCAAATACCCTTGTAAGGGTGTTTGCTCCGACAGCGGGTCCTCTGAATGAGAGGTCCGCTCCGATACCAAACTGTTGCATATTGTAACGGTGCAGACCATAACAAGAACCGACCTCTCAATACAAAGTACAAGATAGCGTAGCGGAAGACTTAGATACCAATGATCCGAACAATCAATATTGCAATGCAGCCCCGAACATACATCATCATCATCATTCCATGGTGTGAAGGGGTCTGGCGCTCACACAGGAAGAATGCGACAGCCCCAACCTACACAGACGAAGAAGAGGGGGTTAGACGAAGAAGAGGGGAAGATGGGAATGTCGTCAACACCAAGTCTTTGGCACAGGCCCAAATAGTCCCTCGTCAAAATGTTAGAATCCCAACGTCGAGTCTAGATCCAATGTCGTCAAGTCTCAAGTCACAGCTCTCTCTCTATGTCGTAGTCCGCTGATACTGAGAAGTCAGGTGGTGAGAGGGGAAGAAGAGATGGTGGACTTAGAAGAGGAAGAAGAAGAACTCTCTCTCTCTCTCTCTCAGTCCGGTACTAACCTGTGAAGTTGGCGCCTTGATGCAGGTACCTCGAAGATGGAGTTGGAGCTATGCCGCCACAAGTAAGTCTCACTGGCCTCCGCCAGCCATCTCTCCCCAACTCTACTACTACCACCTACTAGCGCAAGGCGCTAAGACTACTGCTATGGCTACTAGCACCCAGCGCTGAAGACCACTGCTAGTGCTAAGCTACTCCTGCAACGCTCCTCCTGAGTGTTGCGGCCGAATCCTGAAGACTACTCCTGCCGTCTGTCCAACTACCTGCCCGTGAAGTGCATGGGAACTCCCTATGTACTACTCGGCCTGCCTCCTGACTGCAGGGGGCGAGGCAGTCCAGGAGGCTGCTCTTGCCAATGCCGAAGGGAGTCAGGGGCTGCCGCTGTAGCTCCTGCTTGAGGCTGTCGTGGGAACAGGCCAAAAATAGCCTGTTCCCGAAACCCTGGTTTTGTGCCTGAGTGTTAGGGCAGGTCGATCTTATGAGGGCCCGAAAGTGGCCCTCCGTTTCAGGCTGAAAAGCCTGAGGGTTGAAAAGCCCTAGCAGAAAGTCCCTCTCTAAAATTACTTTGAATAGGTAAATCAATAATTTGTCCGTGAGGATCAGACATTAATCCACGCATTCCCACTAGTTGATGTACTTGAGAAGTTGTTCCTCTTGCGCCTGAAAAAGCCATCACCCCATGGGGAGTTGTTGGGTTTAATGAAACCCAGTCTCAGGAGCTCCTCAAGCTGACGCTTAAGTTCGGTGGCCTCGGGGATCGAGAGTCTGTAGGGTGCCTGGTGGTGAACACGATAGTCAGGCACGAGCTGAATGGAGTGCTCGACGTCACGCATCGGTGGGATGCCGGCGTACGAGAACGACGATGGGAAAACGTTGTGGTACTCTTGGATGAGGTCACGAACTGCGGGCTCCAAGTTAGCCGTATATCGTGCGAGTTCCTCAGCGTCAGCGTCAGCGCGCGACGGCGGGGTGGACTCGACGGATGGCGGAGGGACGGAAGTAGAGATGGGAGCCATGGAGATAGAGGGAGGATCTGGCTCCAGAGGGATGAGCTCGGCGTCGGGACGGTGGATCATAGTGTAAGAGATCCGTCACGTCCACCATAAAGAAGGTGACGTCGTCCTGTCGAATGAAGTGAGCGAACTGCCGAGGCGAGGTGACAGTGATAGAGGGAGATGGTGTGGGCACTGAAGGCTCCGGGGGAGGAGGATCGGGGCGTGGTGTCGCCGTGGTACCTATGAAAGGTACACGATACGTCTGTCCACACTTCGTTTTGAGAACAAGAGAACACTTCGTCTGCGGAACCGACGAGACCACGGAGTGCCGAGAATGAAGTCCTACATAGTCTCCATCACATCAAAATGTGCAGAGGAGCGGTGGCGACGAGACGCCGGGGAACGCTCAGTCGGCTCGAGAGTGAGGAAGAAGGGGAGGTCGGTGACCGTCTGATCGAAGAAGCGCTGGGTCTTGTCATCCCCTAGGGTAACGGAGATGGGAGTTGGAGACCCTGTCGTGGGTAAGCGGGCTTCCTTCACCACGCGWGGGTGAATGAAGTCGCCCTGAGAACYGGAATCCCACAGCGCTGAGTACACCCTCGTGGAGGTCCCGAGTCGTACGGGGATGATCGGGAGGGTGCGATCAGGGTCAGAGAGGATGGCGAGAAGGCGACGCAGTGCAGCGACATGGAGGGTGAGTCGCTCCTGACGAGCCTGGAGCATGCTCAAGTCCAGAAGAGAGGACACAACGTCCTCGCGGGTAGCAAGCTGCTTGCTGCAACGGGCTAAGCGAATGGCTAGACGCGTTGGTAGTCGCGGCGGGGGAGGAGGGTGCGGAGGCGCAGACGGTACTGCGACAGACGGTGACCCCCATACGGCTACGATTTTGGGATTGGGTCAGGATCCCCATTTCCCAAGCAGCGCTGCACCGAGTTTCTCAGTTATTGGCATCTGGGAGTCGAGACTCACCGAATCTGTCATTTGGGGGTGAAGCGCTACTTTGAGATCTATATGGTCACCAACTTTCAAAGAATTTTGTATGTGGGAACACTGGGAATAGGCAAAAGAAGAAATTGGCAAGATGGGTCTCAAGAGACAGCCATAGCCAGAGTTTAATCCTTCCCCTTCAGTGAAGTCCTTGAAGTAAGTGTGTTCCTTACTCTACTCTGTGTGGCGATTCCAAGGCTATTTTTAGATTAGCAAAATTGTGCCTGTTAGTCTGTAGACAATAGAAAATAGAAATTCTGACTGTGAGACAACCATAGCCAATTTCTCCTTCCTATCTTCTTTGACTCCTAACCCTGTTTGACCCTCTCTCTGACTCGATTTTCATCTGTGACTGCCTTACAGAGTTGCGATTCATACTGTACTATGACTTGGATTGTTCAGGGTCATACTGCCAGTAGTAATGGAAATTTGAATTTTGCGCTGCCATAGTTGAAGTTTGGCCAGGCTAGGGTTTGTCACAACTCTTGTTCTGTTTGTTTGTTATGTCAGTCCTTGGTAAATCACAAATGAGTGATAGGTCTGTGTCTGAAATCGCACTGTCGGATTCGGTGTATTGAGTCAGTCAGAGTGAAATTTGTACTTCGCCATACCTTGAGTATGGCTTACAGGGTCATCCAGTCGTAGAGCCAGTAGGGTAATTCTAAACATATAGCACCTAGTCAATCGTTACATCTTAGTTATGTGTAGATACCTGTCAGTCATTAATTGTCACTCTGTATAATTACTATCTACTGCTAATCAGTCCAACAGGATGCAGGATTTTAAGTAATTTTCAGTCAATTGATGTATTAGGGCAGTGAATGGAAAATCGTGAAATTGATTTTTGCCCAGTCCACTCTAAGCTGACCCGTGACCCTCAAGTGGTCTACTGAGACTGAGCACTTGCCTGCTTATATTAACCAATTTCTTTCTCTAGTCAGGCGATAACAATTAGGCGAGTAGTGAAGAGAAAACCTAATTCTTGTTGACTTCCCTTTCTGTTTCCTATTTTGTTTATTTATCTATTTTGTGGGTTTTTCCATAATGTCTGGCACTGAGAAGGGAGAAGTTTCCGAGGTGAAGCCTCAACTTCTTCTCTCCCCTTTGGAGGTTGAGCAACAGTTGAGGCTTTGAAGGAAGAGATGAGGTGCAGAGAGAAGGTAGACCAAAAAGAGACCAGGACAAAACAACTAGTGACAGACATTGAGAAGATCAGGGTGAGTGGATTTTCTAGTCAGTAGAGTAAGGACATGGCAGAGTTCGTCCTCCTGCAGGATGCTACTTTACTAACTGGGATGCTAGAATTACCAGTCTCGAGGAAAGACACGGCTTTCTAAAAAAAGTTGGATATCTCCTGCAAACTGGATCGACTCTGGACACACCTTAAGATCCCTTCCAACCTGATCATTCCTGCACCTCCTGGGAGTCCCAAGACAGACCCCCAACAACCCCCACAATCCAGTCCACCATCTCCAGCCTCTACACCCAGGTCAACAGCCGCCTCACAGCGCTTAGGTCCATTTGACCTGCAGTGGCCCAAGCTCACCCCTCCACCTATATTCGCAGGTTTGACCTAAAGGTGGATGTTTCAGATTGGGTAACCGCACAGAGAACCTACTTGAGTGGGTTCAAATGTGATGTGGATGTGAAGGTGAGTGCAATCCTTGCTCGCTTGGAAAGGACTGCACTGAAATGGTGCACCTCCACTTCCAACAAGCAAGGACTGGAGATGTCTGAACGGGGGCAAAAATTAGGGGTGTCCGGTTTTCTGCAGGCTCTTAATGACCGGTTTGCAGACAAGGAGCAAGCCAAAAGGGCAACAAACAAAATTGTCCGCCTGGGCCAGAAAAAATGGGATGGCTCCTTGTCCAAATTGTACTTAACCTTTGAGAGTCTGACATCGACTCCTGGGTTAGAGATGCGTGAGCAAGATGAGCTCATTCATTTCTTGAGAGCAGCGTCTGGGGAATACTAGCTTGCATTATTCTCTTAGGGCCATAAGGACTGGCGGTCCTTTGGCAGAGCATCCCTAGATTTGGAGTCAAACTCCATGTCCAGGAAGCACCTTCTGAAGAAAGGAAGAGACCCTCCTCGAAGGGGCGAAGGAGGAGGAAGGGTACTCTCTTTGCGCAACTTCTAGTTTAGATGATGAGGCAGCATCTCAAAGTGGGACCCCTCCAGCTGGGACTACCTCATCCTCTGCTGCAGATCCAGTTGTTCTTGCCTTGGCTGATGCTCAGATGGGCTTGACAAAGGGTAAGGCCCCCGCTCAGAGAGCATCAACCAGCAGCAAGGGGAAAGGAAAAGGACGTGCCTCTTTCCCTACAGTCCAGAGAGTTTCATTACCACGGGATGTCCATTGGCCTGCTGACCCCCTTGATGCTTCCACTTTCCCCAGGCATGCACTCAGGATCCAGGAGGGAGTATGGAGGAAGAGGAAGGACAAGGGAGTTTGCCTGAGATGCGAGGGGGGTCACTTTTCGAAGGATTGTTCCAGCGTGCTTCGCAGCTCTTCAGGCTCTAGTTAAAAAAACTAGAGTGGAGAGAGGTGGAATCAGCAGCTCCTTCCACAAGTGTTGATTCATCTTCTGATGAAGTTGAATCTTCACTATCTCTCACAGATTCTTTTCTTGGAGTTGCAGCATCAGGGTTCTTCACTTATGAGGACATTGATATGGGTGAGACGTGGGAGGAGGATGAATCAGAGGTCCTTGCTGATTTTTTTCCTGTCTTTGCAGGCCGGATCTCATCCTGCTTCGATCCTCTATCCTGGGGGCCAGGTTCAAAGCGCTCTTGGACTGTGGGGCTACTCACAACTTTGTCTCCCAAGAAGTCACCAGGCTGCACTTGGATCAGAGACTAGTAAAGCTGCGACAACCTATCGAGGTTCGCATAGGCGACTCATCTACAGTCCAGATCACTACTGCTGTCAAAAGTTTACCTGTAGTCTTTGACAGGCAGGGAGAAATCAGGCAGCGCCTGAATTTCTGTGTGTTTCCCAATGTACCCTTTGACCTTGTTTCTCCCTACAGTGGCTTGGGGCCACCAACCCCAGGATCGACTGGCGGATCCCTAGGGTTGAGCTACCTGATTGACGAGGGGTGTACCGTCCCTGTATGCTCACTGATGAGTATCATCCGGTCAGTAGTTGTTATTGTATCTGAGCGCATGAGTTCTTTCAGCTCTCACGCCAAACTAACCACACCCGTTTGTTTGTAGCTTATGTTAAACAGATTGATGTGTCGACTGCTTCCTGTCCCTCTCGTATTTAGCAAGTGGTTGACCGGTACTCAGACCTTATGCAGGAGCCTACTGGACTTGTCCGTAGGCAGACCAAGCATAAGATCGAGCTCCTTCCTGGCGCGGTCCCTCCCAAGAGCCGGGTCTAATGGATGTCCCCTGCTGAACTTGACGAGTTCAGGGAACAACTAGAGACCCTAACCAGGAACGGCTAGATACGTCTTAGCACATCCGAATTTGGGGCACTAGTTCACTTTGTTCCAAAGGGAAATGGTGAGTTCAGACTGTGTGTGGACTGCAGGGGACTCGACAAGATCACGAGGAAGTCTACAAAGCCTCTTCCTTGGATCGATGATCTGTTGGACATGGTGTAGGGTTGCACTATCCTCAAGAAGATTGATCTCAAATCTGGCTATTGGTTGAAGGTGATGTCCACAAGACAGCCTTCAAAAGCAGGTATGGTACATATGAGTACCTGGTTATGCCATTCGGTCTTTGCAATGCCCGTGGAACTTTCCACAAAGAGATGCACCGCATTCTCGAGCCTTACCTGGACAAGTTTGTAGTCGTCTATTTGGATGAAATCCTGATATTCAGTCATACTATCCAGGAGCATGCGCATCATTTGGCTCGTGTCCTTCAGGCCTTATATGACAACCAGTATAAGATAAACAAAGAGAAGTCCTCTTTGAGAATGAACTCTGTTGTCTATTTGGGTCATGTCATTTCTGGAGAGGGGTTGGCTCCTGAAGCAACGAAAGTTGCTGCTATTCAGGACTGGCCGAAGCCTTTAAAAGTCCGTGATGTTCGGTCTTTCCTGGGTCTTGCATCGTACTATTTGAAGTTCATTAAGAACTTCTAATCTATTGAAACACCCCTGAGTGACCTCACAAAGAAAGACACTCCCTTTCTTTGGACATCAGACTGTCAAGAGGTCTTCACACGTCTCAAGGACAGTACTGAAGTTACCTGGTCCTACTTTGCCTTTTTGTACTAACCACTAATGCTTGTCAGTATGGTGAAGGGGCAGTACTTAGCAGGATAGCGGGAATGGTTTGCAGCCTATCGAATACATGAGCAAGAAGATCAAAGTCACAAAGTTGCGGGATTCCATCTATGAGAAAGAGCTCTATGCCCTTGTGTCAACACTCAAGCATTGGAAACACTTTCCCCTGGGTAGGCGAGAGTTGGTTAATGGAAGGCCCAAAATTCGACGAAACTGTCATATTTCCCTGAATGTTTACTTTTTTTTCAGTTTTTCTTTTTGCCTGTTATATATGTGCTTTAGGGTATATCTGTATTCAGTTTCGCCATATTTGAAGCAACAACAAAAAACTTAGCAAAAACACTAGACTCGAAAAAAGCTTTGGCGAACTCCGAAAGCTACTCCGAAGAGGGATGTATAGTGCTCCTGAGTTTGATTTTTTCGTTTTTTTTTTGCCTGATTGTTTTTTTATGTTTGTATTATGACCCTGCATAGTTTGTTCGCAAAAGTTTCGACAACATTGCTTGTAGTGACGTGGCGAAAAACCCCGAATTTTTGGCCTTCCATTAACCGCTAGTGGGGCAGGCGCCTCAAGATCTTTTCAGATCACTCCACCCTTAGTGGATGAAGTCCCAGGGAGAGCTCAATGACAAAGCTTGCCCACTACATTAGTTCATTGACCTGTTTGACTTTGAACCGAAGCATGAGAAGGGTTGCTACAATCGAGTGGCAGATACCCTTTCTCGTAGGCCTGACACTCTCTTCCTGATCTCTTTTACTTCTTTTTGGGAGAAGACCTGTCGGACCATTGCCCAACTACTGCTCAAGACCCGATTTTTGGGCCTATTGTGAGGAACCTGCAGGCCGATTGTGCCTCTGAACAAGGTTACACTCTGGTTTCAGGCCTGTTGTACACTTGCAGTAGAGGTGAGGAAAGTTTGTGCATTCCTCAGAATTGCAAACTTAGAACACTCTTTATGTTCGAGTGTCATGATGCTCCTGGTCATTTTGGAGCCCCCGTATGCGGCCCTGTCACTTCTTTTTGGGAGAAGACCGGTTCTTCAAGAACGAGATGAGGAGTGACCTGCTGCACTATGTTGAAACCTGTGAGCTATGCCAACGGAACAAGGTCGTACGCAGACCTCCCCTTGGCCTACTCAAACCACTTCCCATCCTTGAGGCACCTGCACAATCAGTGTCTATTGATTTTACTGATCTGGGCAGGACCACTCCTCGTGGTATGCATCAGGTTATGGTTTGTGTGGATAGGTTCTCCAAGTATGCAGTCCCTACCGTTCAGGCGGCATTTGCTGACCGGTGGGTTACACACCATGGACCACCCACCTCCATTCTCAGTGACCGAGATCCCCGTTTCTGTAGCCATGAGTGGTAGTCCTATTGTAGGGACTACCTCCATTCACGTCTGGATATGACATCTAGTCGTCACCCTGAAGCCAATGGGCAGGCTGAAGTGATGAACCAGATTCTATTTTAGCTGCTGCGTCCTATGATTAGTCCGGATCAGCAGGACTGGGATCTGCATTTCAGTCGTGCACAACTTGCGTACAACACTTTTGTCCACTCCTCCACTGGCTTCACACCCTACAAACTACACCGAGGCCGTGAACCTCAACAGCCATTTGATGATATCATCGACAAGGCTACGTGTGGCATGCTGCGTAGCCACACGGGCCTGTAGGGCCTGTCCCGCATTCTCAGCCTAAAAGCCTAGAAATAAGGGCTTACAGGCCCCGTCTGGTTTTAGCCTGAAAGACTGAAAACGAGGGCCTGCAGGCCCTATGTCTCTGCATCGACTACCGCGGCCTCAACCGCTACACGGTTAAGAACAGCTACCCCATGCCTCGTTCCGATGAGCTGTTYGACCGCCTAGCAGGCAACCGCTTCTTTACGAAGATTGATCTTCGTAGCGGTTACCATCAGATCCGCGTCGCTGCAGCCGACCAGCCGAAGACCGCGTTCCGATCGCGATTCGGCCACTACGAGATCACGGTGATGCCATTCGGCCTCACCAACGCACCCGCTACCTTCCAGAGGGCGATGAACGACATCTTCAGGGACATCCTGGAGCAGTACGTTCTCGTCTACCTCGACGATATCCTGGTCTATAGTCGTACCCTTGAGGAGCACCTCAGACACCTTCGCGACGTCTTTGACCGCTTGCGCAGACACGGCTTCTACGCCAAGCTAAGCAAGTGCCGCTTTGCCCAGCACAAAGTAGATTTCTTAGGACACTACGTGTCTGACCAGAGTTTCCTCATGGACGACGCGAAGATCACTGCTCTTGCGGAGTGGCCCGCTCCCACATCCGCCAAGCAGCTTCGCAGCTTCCTAGGCCTGACCATCTACTATAGTAACTTCATCCGGGGATACGCTAGGTATTCCTACGTCCTTACCTCCACCCTCCTCCGGAAGAACCCACCCTGGGCTTGGACACCCCTCCACGAGGACGCCTTCCGCGCCCTCAAGAAGGCGGTGACATGCGCACCGGTTCTTCACCTACCCGATTTGACCGCCCTTTTATCCTTACCACCGATGCGTCAGACTTCGCTGTAGGAGCAGTGCTTTCTCAGGTCTTCCCCTCATCTCCTGATTCCTCTCATCCTCGTATCCCTCGCTTCCCACCACCTACCCCTACCACTGCTTCCCGACTGACGCCTACTCGTCCAGCTACTGACGAGCCTTCTATTGACTATTCTCCTACCATCGCCGAGGACGGCACTGTCGAGTCTCGCTCAGGTGATTGTCCGATAGCCTTCTACTCCCGTCAGCTCCTGCCCGCCGAGATAAACTACACTGCCGATGAACGTGAGGTTCTCGCAGTAGTTTATGCCGCTCGGCATTGGCGTCACTACCTGCACGGGGCACCATTCACGGTGCGCACGGGCAACTCTGTTGTCCAGGCTTTTCTGACAAAGCCGAAGCTCACTCCTCGACAGGCTCGCTGGTGGTGCGACCTATCCGAGTTTAGTTTCACCACTGAGCACATCAAGGGTGAGACTAATCGGGTCGCAGATGCCCTATCCCGGCGCCCTGACCACGACCAGGAGCACATCCA
>BFEA01000384.1:962346-975496 GCA_003427395.1 Chara braunii | reverse complement strand
TCAAGCATGTGTTGATGTTACAGATTTTACTTAGTCAATCTTTCCTTCATGTGCATGTGTTCCATTAGTTCACTTCTTCCGTTTGTCAAGTTCAAGCATGTGTTGATGTTCTGGTGCTTACTTAGTCAATCTTTCATTTGCATGTGTAACACTAGTTCACTTCTTCCTTTTGTCAAGTTCGAGCATGTGTTGATGTTCCGGTTCTTACTTAGTCAATCTTTCCTTCGTGTGCATGTGTTCCATTAGTTCACTGCTTCCGTTGGCCAAGTTCAATCATGTGATGATGTTCCGGTTCTTACTTAGTCAATCTTTCCTTCATGTGCATGTATTCCACTAGTTCACTTCTTCCTTTTGTCAAGTTCAAGCATGTGTTGATGTTTTGGTTCTTACTTGGCCAACCTCTCCTTCATATGCATGTGTTCCACTAGTTCACTTCTTCCTTTTGTCAAGTTCAAGCATGCGATGATGTTGTGGTTCTTACTTAGTCAATCTTTCTTTCATGTGCATGTATTCCACTAGTTCACTTCTTCCTTTTGTGAAGTTCAAGCATGTGTTGATGTTCCGATTCTTACTTGGCCAACCTCTCCTTCATATGCATGTGTTCCACTAGTTCACTTCTTCCTTTTGTCAAGTTCAAGCATGTGTTGATGTTCCGGTTCTTACTTAGTCAATCTTTCCTTCATGTGCATGTGTTCCACTAGTTCACTTCTTCCTTTTGTCAAGTTCAAGCATGTGTTGATGTTCCGGTTCTTACTCAGTCAATCTTTCCTTCATGTGCATGTGTTCCTCAAGTTCACTTCTTCCTTTTGTCGAGTTCAAACATGAATTGATGTTCCGGTTCTTACTTAGTTAACCTTTCCTTCATATGCATGTGTTCCATTAGTTCACTTCTTCCATTTATCAAGTTCAATCATGTATTGATATTCCGGTTCTTTCTTAGTCAATCTTCCATGTGCATGTGTAACACTAGTTCACTTCTTCCTTTTGTCAAGTTCAAACATGTGTTGATGTTCCGGTTCTTACTTAGTCAATCTTTCATATGCATGTGTTCCACTGGTTCACTTCTACACTTTTGTCAAAGTTCAAGCATGAGTGGATGTTCCGGTTCTTTGTTTAGTTGCTCTTTCTCTAAGGGATGGGTGACCGACATCGGGCTGCTATTACGGGGTGATGACTTGATTAGGACTAGAAGACTCTTGCCTCCTCTCTCTCCCTCTCTCTCTATCTTTCCTTCCTTCACTCGCTCTCCCCCTATCCCTTTCCCTTCTCTGTCTCTCCCCCTCTTTCTCCCTCTCTCCTTTTTCCCCCTTGCCTTTTTTTTCTCTCTCTCTCTTCCCCTCTCTCTCTCTCTCGCATCATCATCTGGCCCTCTCTCTCCGTTCCCCTCACTTAGCATATGACTAACCCTTCTCCCCCCTCACTTGGAAAACATTGCCAGGGCACGAGCGGAGAACGAAATCAGACCTCACTTGGTGGAGAAAGAGGACAAGGGGAGGGTAGCCGGTCCCTTGTGCCACCAAGAAGGCAAGAGAGAGGACGTCCAAAAAAAGGAAGTGGGAGAGGCGGAATCTGGAAGAAAGCATAAGTGAAAGTGAGGTCAGTTTGACTCAACCATTTCCCCGACTGCATGACTATGAGAAGAGGATGGGCTGATTGAACAACAAAAAGGGAACAAAGCACAACCAAAGAGCATGGAAAGAATTGGCATGTGGGAAGGGCTATGTGTTGGCCCCCAACGAGGGACATTGTATGGATCTTCTTGCTTGTGTGGGATTGTGCAGGTGAGTAATGGCTAGAAATGCCTTGAGCGGGATAAGGGCGAGAGGGACTGGGCACCAAGAGGGAAAGGGAAGAGGGACAAAGGGGCTATGGGACCCTTAGCATAGAGCCAATTCATGAAAATGATTTTTGCACTTGAGACTTGGAAGTGCGATTGGGAGTGCAATCGTACCAAGAAAAATGTGATGTTGTATGTGCATGCATATGAGGACCCCGAAAGGACTAAGGGGCCTACTTCAATAAGGTGGGAAGCAAATTGTGAGATCCGATGGATGCGGAGAGGCGAGGGGAAGGACAGCCCCGCCGCACCCCGATGACGCCATATAGCCAAAATGCTTGGGACGCTTCGACGAGAGCGCTGCGATAGTTCCTCCATCACTCGAGGATGCTGCTGCAGCGTGGAGATCGACTGATTCGTCAGAAATCACGGCATTGTTATGTGCCGGTTGTTGGTAGCCCTGCTTAGCCACATAGTGCGGCTGGGACTGCTTTTCGCTGGCGGCCTTGTCATCCGTTTGGATTACCAGGTTCGCACGATCCAGAATAGCCTGGAAGGAAGCATAATCGTACTCGTTGACGATCGCGAGAAGAACTCGGATCGTTGGTTTGTAAAACTCAAATCGAAGCTTGGCGTGGTCACTATCTTCTGCCACTTAATCGTCCAGTCTCGAGTTGGCATACTTCCCTGTGAGCACGTGTAGACCTCGTTCATGGCCGCCTTCACAACGTTGCGGACCATGAATCGAGTGAACCACAACTGTTCAAACTCCTCCCACGTGAGGTGTTTGTGTAGCTCGGCGATAGTGGTTTTCTTGTTAATTGCGAGGTGGTTCATCCATGCCTGCGCACCTCCAATGAGTTGGAGGTATATTGCCTTCATCATGTCTTCGGCTGGGACCTTGTGGCAGGACGCTTCGGTGAGGAAGGCTTGCCACCATGTCAAAGCGTCGGTCTTGTTGTAGTCTTTGAACTTGCCGATGTTGAAACGTGGCATCTTGTATACCTTCGCAGCTGCTGCCGGTTGCGACTGCAGCTTGGTGATGTCCGTCTTGATGGCGGCCACCGTGCTGCTGATCGTAGCCGGGCTGGTGAAGTCACTGAGTTCGCCAATTAAACTGACGACATGGTCGATACGCTCACCGAGTTGTTTCGCCGTGTCTGTCGTGCAGCCTGGCGCTGCTGAGGCCTTAGCCTCGATGTTGTTGACGCGTGCGGTGGTGGTGCTCAACAACTGTTGCTCTTGTTGCTGATGTGTGGCGGCAGCGCGAACAACGGCTGTTAAGGCTGCAACATCTTTCTGCTGAGTCTGTCACAGTTGTCTGGCCTCGTGCATCTGCACAGTTAACATCGTATTAGTCCACATTACCGCCCGCATCATGTTCAGCATCAGGTCAGCCAGGTTACTCCTTTCTTCCTCCGCCGGTGTCGGATCCGCCTGTGTATCCGAAGGCACAAAAAGCATGCCTTGGAGCAGTGTCGTCCAGTGACTCTCGTTCTGAGTCAAGGACTCCATGCTGATGGCGTTCCGCTTATCTCGAACCACGACGTCAGCCTCAGCAGTCCGCTGAGCTTGGGCTGCCGCCTCACTGGCCAGTCACTGACGTTCCGCCTCTGCTGCCTTCTGCTGTGCCTTTGCGGTAGCTACGGCATCTGTAAATGCTTGTACCCGCTGAAGGTAAGCTACCAACGGCTCACTGGCCCCTTGGACCTGACATGCGGGAAGAGCCCCAGTGGTGACTGGTACTGCCGTAGCCGTACTTGATGCCGCTGGGGTCTTCCGTCTACTGAGTCGTTGTTGCTGGTACTTAGACCGTGGAGGTACCAGAGAATGGCTACGAACTGCGAGCCTGGCACTGCGTCGAGGCAGTGCCCCGGTGTCTTGTTCCGTCGACATCAGCTTGAGCTGATGTGGTACTTGAGAAGTCCCGGTTGTCACAGAATACGGGGAGGGTAGGGAGAGTGGGAACAGGGGTAGGACAATCAAGCAATTTACATACAGTCTCTGTCCCAATATGGACAAGACACCTAATCAAAAAAAATAACTTGGTCAAAAAACAACTCAAAAATTCGTAATAAGAAAATAATAACGAATTAATAATCACTAAAGTTTAATTAATGATTAATAATGAATTAATATTTCTTAATAATAATCAATAAAACAATAATTGCAATAATGATAATTACCGATTTTAAGTTGTAAAGACTAGTTATCCGTTCAGATCGTCTATAGTCCGGGAATTTCGACCTGCAAAATCCGATTTTTAAAGGCCTAAGTCCGTTTTCGGACTTTTTCACACTAGGCAAAGGAAAAAAAAAAAAAAATCGCGAAAATTTCGGAGCTCAACCCTAATTTTCCGCGTTTCCGCGGAATTTCCGGTTTTACGGTTCCAAAACGTTCAAATTTCCCAAATGGCTCAAAAATCGAAATTTTCTGTAACCCTAATTTCCCATACCGAAATAAAACGGAAATGCCGATTTAGAAAACGAAATACAGGATTAAAATCAGAATGCCGAATTAAAAACGGAATACCGACTTGAAATCAGAAATCCGAATTAAACAGAGTACTGATTTAAACCTAATCACGAATTAAAATTAGAAATCCGAAGTAAAAACGGAATGTCGGATTACCCAGAATGCACTTAATCAGAATCCGAAGTAAACAGAATACCGGATTAAAACGGAAATCCGAAGTGAAAGTCTGAATACCGGATTGAAACGGAATGCCGATTTAAACAGAATACCGAAAAAGAAAAAACAAAATTGCAACTTTGAATCTCGATAGTAATACAGAGCTGATTTGGAAGATCGAAGAAGGAATCTATTCCTAAATCAGACTTACCTGGCGAGTAGATCCATCGTTTGGTCTGCTCCGATACCAAAACTGTTGCATACTCGTGAATACTTCAACGAGTATGGGGCAAAACCAAAGATCAACCAATATAGGATGCGCATGTATGCAGCGAAAGTCTGATAAATGGACTGACTCACATAGACTGACTCACACAGATATCACTCCACACACAAACAACCGTGAGATGGTGGGGTCTGAGCCAATCATGGAAGATGCTCAGGCCCCGTACACGCATACACGGACGAAAGGTGGGAGGAGAGATGGAGGAGGTGGGAGATGTAGGTAGCGCCAGATGTCACCGAGATAGAATCCAGTAGGTCACCGATATGGTAATCCAAAATGTCATCGAACAAGATCAAATGTCGTGGACAATAAGTCCCCAAGATCGGAGGTACAGAGTCCCAATGTAACCGGTGTCCAATCTGTGATGCTGCCGAGTATCAACCCCAACAATCTCCAAGTCTCGAATCCGGTAAGTACCACAGCCTCTTACCACCGAAGTCCAACACTGATCTCTGTCTAACTAGTATCCAGTATCCAGTCTGAAGAAGAAGAAGATGAAGTCTGAAGAAGAAGAAGAAGAAGAAGAAGAAGAAGAAGAAGAAGAAGGAGAAGAAGAGATGGCAGAGGAGGAGGAGGGGAGGAGGGGAGGAGGGAGAGCCGGTAGCTGTGGAGGGAGGAGAAGATCTCCTCGCCTCCTGGTACCTGACTTGCTGTAGTCCGACTGCAGGTCGCGGCTATGGCCGCCGTACTGCCGAGGACTGCTGCCTAGCTCCTTGCTCGTTGCTGCTGCTGCGCTAGCTCGCGCTGCTGCTGCTGCTCCTGCGCTAAGAATAGCGCTGCTGCCTCAACCGATACGCATTGGCGCTGATGCAGCATGCCAGTGCTCGATGCCTCACAATGAGACTGGTACCGGTATAAGTACCGGTGGCCAAGAGGCCGGCCTCAATGCTGCGAGGCCTGGCCGTGACCTGAACCGTTGAGATCGACGATTCAGACCAGATCGGCGGGCGGCAGCCTCAAAATCACTGCCAGGCCCAAAACGAGAATGTCGTTAAGGCCTGCCCGTCGGTCTGGTCCAAAAACGTGGCCTTTACGGCCTGCTGTACCCCAAGTCCGGGCCTTTAGGCCCTACTGTATCCCTCTGGCCCTAAGTCGGGTCCGGTAGGACCCGTGTGGCGTCGAAGATGTAACACTACCTCTCTCTCCCAGTCCACCCTCTGGCCATAGGCCTTCTGTGCCACCTTCATCAATCTTTCCCTAACCTTCTGATCTGAGGCCTTGGCTGCCGCAAAGCCCTCCTTCATAAGACCCTTCAGGCTAAGCAAGTCTGTGGAGACCAACTTAACCCCCATCTCCTGGTGATGCTCTCTGGGTCCCCTTGCAGCCTCCAAGAACTTGTCAAGCTCTCCCAAGCCTCCGAAAGCAGGGGAGGATCCTCCTCTTGAATGCAGACTCCCTTCCCCTTTCTGTTCCTCAATTCCACAGGATGCTCTCCTTGCTCGATCTTCTCGTGCATTTCTGCAAGGTTTTTCAACCTAAGTTGAATTTTGATCTCCTTCTCCCTTGCAGCTTTCTCCTTTCTTTCCTGTTCCTTCTCCTTCGCAGCCTGATCCTCACTCTGCTCTTGTGCTTGTGGCTCATGAGGCAACTCTGGCTCCACGCCTGACATAGGGAAGTCCTGAGCAGGCTGAGGGGGTGCATCCGGTCCACCTGGTGCCCCTCCCTTCTGACTCCTCTCTACAGTCTGCCTCTTTGTCTGTTGTGCCCTGTCAGCATGATGCTCCTCTCTCCTTTGAACCCTCTCAGCATGTTGTTCCTCTCCTCTCTCTTGCCTGTGGGATTTGTGCTCTCTCCTTTGTCCATCCCTCTGAGTGCCTGAGGTCATGCCCTGCTCAAAAGTCCTCCTCTCTGTGACCTCTGGCTCCTTCCTCTTCTTCTTCATACTCCTCTCCTCAGCCAGACGTGCCGGAGTATAGTAGTTTCAAAGTAATTTCTTGCAATGGCCCCAGCTTGTGGCAGGCTCCACAATAGATCTGAAGGACCTGAGGTGCCACCTCACAAACAGGAGAAAACCTCCCACTCTCTGGCTTGGTGATTCATTGAGGCCATCCGCAAACTCGTCGAATGCCCTCAAGAAATCCCCAAGGTTGGTGCCATCGAAGCGTATGGGCTGTCCATCCCTCCCCGATGGTGATGGGTGCAGGCCCTCCATCCTCCTCTCGAAGTCCTGCTAGGTCAATGATTCCCTGACATAGTTGGCAATGAGCTCTGCCCACTCGCCCGCGCCTCGCACCTCTCTCAGCATCCTGAGCGCATCCCATCCAAACTCTCTGGCGTGCTTCTCAAACTCGATCAGGAATAGCTCAGTGTTCCCTCCCTGGAAAATGGGTGGCTTGTCCTCTCTCCTGGCCCTCATCTGCGCCGTCTGTCTGGTTGGCCCCAGAGGGGGTTCCACTGACCCTGCCCTTCCCCTCCCTCTTGGCATGGCTGCCCCAAATGGTGTCAAGCCTGCACAACAAGGAAGAGAAAAACAAGAGCACACAGAGGGTAAGCAGGTTAGGCTAACACAACAGGAGACGGGCATAACCCTCCCATTCTATAATACCTCTCTATAATATTTATTTGTATATATGTATAAATTTACCTAAATATGGTACCCTATCATACCATTCTACCGACATTAACATCCTACACAACCTACTTATACTAATTACCCCCATCCAATATACTCAAAGGAAGTGATACTATCTTGTGAGCTCCGTGCTCACCTCATCCCGGGCGACAAACTTTTTTAACCTCGAGCCTGACACCCAATCCTTCCATGCCGTCCCATTCATTTCCTCGATTTGGTACGCTCCATGCTCGCCACACCTTGCGATCCTGTACGGCCCCAACCATCGCTTGTCCAATTTCCTCGACCACTGCTTCTCCAGGGACGAGTCGTACAGCAGCACGGCGTCTCCCACCTTAAGAGGTTCCTTCCTTACTCGTGCCAACTGGTCCCACCTGAACTTGTCCTTGGTTCGACTGTCAGCCACCCTACTTGCTGCTTCTTGTACCTTATCCTCTATGGCTCCAATTTGGTGTGCCCTTAGATCAAGCAAGTCCTCAAAAGACAAGGTTGTCTCGAGGTYTTGTCGCCTCCAAGTCTTTAGGAAACTTTTTATAGGGAACGTCGCATGTCTGCCATACCATAATGTAGCTGGCGCGTAGTTGGTACTCCTTCTGTCAGTGATATTCTCCACGAAGAAGGCAACCCTCAGAAAAGTTGGTCACTGATTAGGCCTACCATCTGTCCATTTTGCGAGGAGATTTGTAATGGTACTGTGTCCTCTTTCCACTAGCGCGTTAGCCTGAGGGTGCGCCGCAGTCGTATACTCGGCAATTACACCATACCCTTTCAGCAAGGCCTTCACTTCCGCACAAGTAAATTCGGACCCCCTGTCCATTACGAATCTTGAGACGAAAGGATAACAAAGGTAATACTCTTTGATGCACCGAGCTAATACCTCTTCAGTCTTCCTGCAAATAGCCTTACCATCCACAAACCCTGAGAGATTGTCTCATGCATCAAAGATGTAGTTGAGTCCTCATATTCCCAACGGCATTGCCAATAGGTCCAGATGAATAACTGCTCCGACCTCACGTATATATCTAGGGTGGTGGTTCCCTAGGTCTTAGCGAAGACCACTCCTGGCATGGTATACAAGATTTACAATATTTGTCGATCATGTGTCCCATGCCATCCCAATAATATAGTTCGTGAATCTTTGAGTATGTTGCATCTGTGCTCCTGTGACCACCAGCCGTTCCATCATGAAGGGCGGCCATAACGTCAATCTGTCGATTTACTTCACAGACTACCCTTTTGGGATTCTTTCCTTTACTTCTCATGAATAGATGACCGTCTCTCACTACGAAATTCGGCCGCATCTTAAGGACCCTTTCGCTAGCATCTCTTTCTCTTGTTTCACACGAAAGGAGCATTCCCAATTCCAGATATACTCCGTCGTACTCTTCTGCATGAAAGGCCTCTTTTATCTCACCTTCTTCAAAGTCATCGTCCTCTCTTTCATGGATCACATTCTCCTCTCTATCTTGCCTCTCTCCTTCAATCCTAGCAACCTCTTCTTGAAGCAACGAGTTTGCCAATAGGTACATCCCACTTACCAATCGCTCATGCTTCTCTACCTGGTGGGGTCCGGTCTCCAATGTGACCAGATCTTCCCGCAGCTAGTACTTATCTGCCAAGGCCAAATCCATCATCCACTCCATTCCTGGCATTCCCCAAGAATCTTCCTCAACATAAGGCTTTAGGACTATTTCTGGTCGCCGTATATGTCCCGGAGGTGCGAGCCATATAGGTCGTCCAGGAGTAACATAGTTACCTATAGCCAATGACTAAGAGTTAATGTGAAGTTTAACATCCTCTTCCTTGTCCAGGAAACCATCGACCGGCGGAGTGTCTTCAATCATCCCCTTGTTACCCTTGTCCCAGTCGACGCGACTTAACCCATCTGCCCTATTCTTGTTTCCCGGAATACGCTCCAATTCAAAGTCAAACATCCAGATGTACGTCAACCACCTGGCAATAGTTGGATTTGAAGGAGCGAAGTTCTTAAGGGAACCAGCTAGAGCAGTTGGGTCCACCCTCAATATAAACCTGCTACCAAAGAGGTAGTTTCTGAAAATCCTCGAGCAGTGAAGAACTGTCAGGGTCTCGCGCTTAAACTGAGAGTAATTTCTCTCAGTTGTGTTAAGCGTTCGACTCTCAAACCTTAGCGGTCGTTCTTCTCCATTGAGGTCTCGTTGGATCAATACTTCTCCCAAGGCAGTCGGCCCTGTGTCTGTTTCCACGATAAAAGGTCTGGTCATCACAACCGCATGATCTGGCACTCCCAGCACTAGACCCCCTTCCTCAAACTCTTTCTTCAGACCCTCTATCACTGACTCCTGCCTGTCTCCCCGTTCCCAATCCTGACCTTGGCGCACAAGCTTTCGCAATTGCTTTGTCTTTGCCGCAAACCCTTTGATGAACACTCTCCAGAATCCACATGTTCCCAGGAAGCTCCTTACCTCTGTAATTGTCTCGAATGGTGTTGGCCACTCGAGAATCTTGTTCGTCTTCTTAGTGTCCGGCCGACGACCCCGCTCGTCGCACACAAACCCTAAGATTGTTGCTCCACGCATACAATGCCTGGACTTCGTTCCGCTTGCAGTGAGGTTATGCTCTTTTAACAAGTCTAGGACTTTGCATAGATCTTGCACATGATCCCAGACAAATCGTATAATCCCAGGCATCACCTCCTGCTCATTCTTTTCCTTTGGTCCTTTCACAACCAGATCATCGACGTAAGGTTGTGTAATGTGAGGACTCACTGGTTGCATTGCCCTCACCATGTGTCTCTGGACCATGGCAACCACATTCGTCCATCCTTGCGGTGCGACATTCATGTGAATCAGCCCTCGAGGGGTATGCATTGCAGTCATTGGCATATCCGAAGGGTAAACAGGAAACTGGTCATAACCAGAATACAAGTCTATGAGAAATATTATGGATCTCCCTGCGCATGCCTCTAAAAACGCATTAGCGTTAGGTAGACCCCCTGCATCTCTCACTGTTACAGCATTCAAGCGCTGCAAATCCTGTACCCATCTCAGTGTCCCATTTGGTTTGACAAAGCAAAACCAAGGGGATGCATATGGTCCACTCGAGTAGTCTGAGACATGAGTGCGGATCTTCCCGTCAAGATAATTTACCACCTTTTCTTCATCAGTCGGGTTCGGATATCGCGCACCTCGCAGATTCCATGGTTCATGTGGCACGGTATGTATCTGAATCATCGGGATCTTGTCAACATCCAGGCGGCCACGTTCATCATCATTGAAGGCATAGGCAGTATGCCTTCCTCTCATGGTCTCCACCATCAACTGTCTCTCTTGCACTATAAGGAAATCTGGTTCCCCTATTATAAGCGTCTCTTCCGTTTCTTGATTGATACGGCATGGTCCATTCTCCGCATTTTCCCGCATCTGGCGTATTAACTCTCGTTCCCGCTCGTAATAAACTTCTTGTTCCTTAGTCATGAGCACAGGAACAGGGCGGCATTTTTTATCTACTCTTTTGAACCGCCTTTGTGACCCTTGCTTGAGCCTACCCCTAAAAAAGGCCGAGTTGCACTCTGGGGTTGGGATCCTGCCGATCCTCCTATCTTTCGAGGCGTCCGAAATACCAACACCACCTCTCCTTCTCCCATTTGCTCCATCACCTTCTCTCTCAAGGCCTCTACGGCCTCCAGGTCCGCCATCCCATTGGTTGACACTATGTCCATAGCATCGCCTATACTGGCCAGGCTAAGAGTCGGTGCCTCCGGATTCATTTCTTCTTCAAACTCACCACCCCCTAGCCTCTTCCTTTCTTCTTCCGATTCCTCAATCGTGAAAGAGCCAGGATTGGGCCTATTCCTTATACTTCGCGACCCCGTATTCCTGCATGTGATAACCTCGTAATTGCCACACACTGGGTCACATAAGATGAGGAACATCGTCCCATCATGCTTATTCAGTATGAGGGTCTCCGTTCGGCTAAAAAAGGATCGGCCCAATAGGATGGGATGATCGAGATCGGGCATCACAAAGAAACAACTTCTCACTTTAACCTTGCCAATCTCCAAAACCACTCTCGATGCAGTCCCTATGAACACAGACCGACTATTCGCTCCCATTAGAACTCCATTATCGGAGCGATCAATCTCCATCCCCAAGCGCAAAGCATGCTCCTCTTTTATGAGATTCATTTCCGCCCCAGTATCCACCATTGTCGTGCACGTTTTTCCTTTTACTACTACGTCTAAGCATCCACATGCGACGGACTTCCAATCCATCTTTCTGCCTGTCTCCGCCCATTCCGCTTCCTTGGGGATTATGGCCCCCAATCGCACGCTGGCTACCATCTTTCTGGACAATCGAGCTTTGAAGCCAGCACATCCTTCAGGTTCATAAGGTGATTATGACCCTCAAGGATCCTATCCATCATCTCTTCTACATCATAGCCTTCTTCCACCCGGACATCATACTTCCTTTTCTTCCCTTCTGGAACTTTGTCCGTGTCTATCTTAACATCCTCCTTTTCCGCTCTCAGCTCGGCCTTCTTATCCTCTTCTCTCCTTAACCTCTCATCCCTTTCATCCTCGTCCTCTGGGACGTTGTCGGGACTGGTGAGTCCCGAATGATTTCCCGTTACTCAAGAGACTGCATATGACCAATTTGTGCACGGCAGAGAAAACCGGAGGCAAGAATGTTGGAAAGATCGGAAGCGTGGGCACAGGCAGTAGGAAGCTAGAGGCTGACCAGGGTCGTCAGAACCGCCAAACTAGAAAAGGACGGTCTAAGCAAGAAGCGGCAAAGGACTGCGAGAGAATAGCAAGGGCGACTCTTTCCCCGAAGGACGGAGAAGGGTCGTCGAGAAGTCGGGAGTAGCATAGGAGGTGCGCAGCAAGGGAAGGAAGGAAGTAGGAAGAGACAGGGCGCAAGGCGTTGATGCGACGCGGCGGCAGGAGGGCCGAGGAGACCGCAGGGTAGGTGGGAGCCGGCACCCGGAACAGAATAGCATGCGGGACGCAATAGGAGTAGGGAGCGGAGCTCGCTGTAAGACGGAAGGACGCCAGGAGCACCAAGGAAAGACGTGGTACAGGTGGGGCAGGAGTGCCAGGGACCACATGGGATCGAGGGACGGAGCAGTACCAGCAGGACAAAGTGTTGGGGACCGAGCGGGATCAGGGGACGGCGTGGTGCCGGCAAGGCAAGTACCGAGACCGTGTGAGACCAAGGGAAAGACATAATGCAGGCGGACCGAAGTGTCAGGGACCACGTGGGTCTAGATAAAATGGCGGCACCAGCGGAACCACTAGCAGATTGGGTGTCGACGGAATAAAAAAAAAGCGTCAGGAGCTGCGGACAGTGGCCGAAGGTCGGAGCCATCAGCGGAATAATCGGCGACCAGCCCAAGGAGGAGGGCGCGCGAGAGCGGGTCGTCAACTGGTATGACGTCGAAAAAAGGGGAGGGGCTAGGAACGATAAGAAAAAGAGGAGAAGTCGAGCGCTGACGGAAGTTGTTAACGGAACGGAGGAGACGGGCGTGAGACGGGAAAAACGGAGGGTACCCGGGGTGACCCAAGGGGACCCTGGATCAAGTGCGACGGCGATAAAAATAAAATAACATAATATCGGGTGGACGGGACCGCCCAGGCCAGGGATCCGGATGAAAATGATGAATGTCGCCGCGGCAAGCGCCGGCGGGAGGTGCCGAGGGGAAAAGAGGGGGGGGGATAGAGGTAGAGGAGGCCGACCAGCAGTCCGGGTTATTCCGGACCAGCCGGGCCAAGAAAAACGAAGTTCCGAGGACTCCACGTGGAGAGAAGGCTGGCTGGAGAAAATCGAAGCAAGGGGGGTTTCAAACTGGAAGCAGTGGCAGCAAAAAGGAGCCCCCTTTGGCCTTGGGGGTGCCACTACTGCAG
>BFEA01000384.1:916149-933182 GCA_003427395.1 Chara braunii | reverse complement strand
AAAAAAAAAAAAAAAAAAAAAAAAAAAAAAAGAGGCTGTTATGTGTGAGAACACGAGAGAGAGAGAGAGAGAGAGAGAGAGAGAGAGAGAGAGAGAGAGAGAGAGAGCAACGTTCAGCAAACAAATAGCTTCTTAACATTTATTAGAAAACCCCTGCGGGTTATCCAAGAGGACCCTACAAAGAATTAGCAGAGGCCTACTCACCATGAACGAGTCAATGGTCATAGTCATGTTAGAGGCGTGGCACGCCAAGTATATATGTTGTTGATTCACATTAAGCTTCATGTTTCAGCAGTTATGGGACCACTGAGCACGCGAGTTTTTGGGCAGAAGCAGGCCAACTCAACACGTGCTTTTCAGGGTTTCCCTCCACTACTCACCAAATGTGCAAAACTAGAATGAATCTATGCTAGAACATGGAATATACGTCGCCATATGTTTTGTCTTTTCTGCAACTAATAACGAGTGGAGCAAGGCCCTTAGGGCCACTGCTCGTAGGAAAAGGAAACAAAAGAAGAGAGGAATGAATCTTCTGCTGGAACATGGAACCACACGCCGCCATATGTTTTGTCTTTTGTGCAAGTAGTGACGAGTGCAGCAAGGCTCTTAAGGGCCTTTCCTGGTAGTAAAACGAAACAAAAGAAAGAGAGAGCCACGGTAGTAATGTAACCCATAACTGCTAGAAAGCAGACCTCACTTCGAAACCAGAACATATATTGGTGGCCTGCTCGTTTCTCACACGAATTTTTCTCAACGTCTCTCGAGATGTTGGGAGTCTGGGGAACCTTGCAGATATGTTGTTGGGGTCCTTCAGGCAATAGACCATTTAACAAGGAATATGTGGGCCTAATTTCTTTTTCTGTGCCCTTTGATTTTTTAGAAGGGAGGGGCACCATTGGCTACCTCAGCCATCCCTTTCAGAATTTTGTTTTAACCTTATTTATTGGGGTGCGCCGCATGACGTGCGCGCTCATGCTTGCGCGTGTGCTATGCGCCGCACGTGCGGAGCTAGCGCAGACGTGATGCGCCGCAAGTATGGTCTTGGTGCTTAAACTCAAAACGGTGCCTCTGCGGAAACAGGGTCTGGCACCCAAACAAAACGTTGCCTAGGGCCCATGCCCCTGCTGCTGGCCTGGCTGGGGCTCTAACCGGGCGCCTGGCGCTAACGAAACGACGCGCCAGGCCTAATGCTAATCGGTCTATCTGAACCTACTAACCTCGCCGACCCCTAATAAGCTTCCAGACCGGGCCCTGCGGAGGGCCCGTGTGGAATAGAGAATGCCACAGTGTGTGTGATTTTTGTCAGGACACTGGACCTGGTTTCCATCTTGTAATATAAAGCCAAAATGTAACACTGTACGCGTACGCACCTTGTACCCATACGAGAGAAGGTTAACAACAGTCGTATTTTTCATCACCGCTTCAAAAGACCCTTCACCACTTCAGGATTCAGCTTGCCTAAACAGGTGGTTTTCAGGGTCTTCGAATCCTTCACCGCTTTAGGACCATTCAGGATTTTCAGACTGCCTAAACTCTCACTTTAGAATTTTCATTTCTGAATTTTGAGCTACCCGTTAACCGCTTGCGGACCTACATCAACACGGCACCCAAAAATATGTACAGGTACAAAGTACATATCTTTTTACTCTGTGATTTTTTACTTAACTCGGTTGCAAATCTCGAGATCACTCTGAGGCAAACGTTGTTTGTTTTGCAATGCTGCATAACTTCTGTTGTTTCCAGATTTTTCAGTTTTTTTTTTTTTAACCCCTCACGCACTGCGTACATGAACGTACATGCCAGCATGTACATGACCGTGCACATTCAGACAAATATGCATGATGCTCGGCCCCCATGAATGTACGGCCTTCCACCCTTAGTCACTGCTCTGTTTTTTTTCTTTTCTTAACATGATAGACGTGCTCTCCGCTCATGCGCTCTACTCATGTGCTCTTCAATCCCATGTGAGTTGGATAAACTCAGAGGGCACTGAGGATTTGGTTTCGTTGCATGCTCCAAACTTATCTACAAAAAGCACTTACAGCTCAGCACTCACCACAGAACATTACGAACTCAGCTCAAGTTGCCTCCTCAAAAGCACTTACAGCTCAGCACTCACCACAAAAAGCACTTGCAGGATTGAACTTGCAAATCAGTGCTGGAGTCTTTCCTCAGGAAGAGTACAGCTTTGATCGTTCTCAAAAATCTTGCTCAACTGAATGGTATCAAGTAGACAGACAGGAGCACTGTCTGATTGTTTGCTCAAGGAGCTTCCTGAATTGCAGGATACCACTCACAAGTTACAAATAAAAGCAAGGTTCAATTCATTGCTAAAGCAGCTTCCTCAACTACAGGAGACAGCCCTGTTTCAAACTTTGAATCAGCTTCCTCGACTTGCTCAATCAGCTTCCTTTTAACTTCCACAAGCAGCCTCCTCAGCTTGCTCAACCGGCTTCCTCAACTTTGAGAAATTATGGTCTTTTGATTCTTCGTGCAAACAGCTTCCTTCAGCTACATGATAGCTCTTACAGCAAGAAAGACAATTTGGAATTCATGATCAAGCTGCTTCATGCTTGATCAAGTTCCTCCAGATGCTAATCTCGAGGTGTTAGAGAGAGGGTTACACTGCCACAACATTTCAGCGGAGTTTCATAGTGATAACACAGAGCATTAGCAATCATTGAAGCTGAGTTGCATTGCTGTGTTGCAGGAAGGAAAGGCTGCCATTACTCACTGGAAAACAAAATCGGGAATGGTTATTTGCTCTCGAGGAATGGCCGTGAACAGGTCCAGTAGTCTGTCCACATATACCACTTTTCGCCAGACCTGCCACACACAGGCCAACATTCGTTGTACTTCGCACTTCAGAACCCTTGAAGAAAGGCGTCCCGAGTAACATTTACATGAATAGGGACTCACCAACCTGTACTGCTTTTCAAAAAATGTGATTCTTGACAGTTTCCAAGTCCAAAAGACTTGCTAAAATGGTAGCTAAGAGCTCAGTAGTCCGTTTCAACGCCATTCATTGGGTAATGCTATGGAAGAGGATTCATCCATGTCTTGCCATACTCAAATTGTTGCAATATCCCAAACAGTTTTTCGCCCAAGAAACCTTGCTTGGGGTTCGTGGATGTCATGAATTCTGAAATTCTGTCTGTTTGGACCGGGATTTCTGCGATTATGATGAGAATAACTTGCCTATGTGACTATATTGTCATAAGTAATGCTGTTGAAATGATTCCACATGTCTCAGCGTTCAAGTTCCAGTCACAGTTCCGAGGTATGACTGTCCCATGTACCACAGTACCCTCGTTAGCTAGGCAAGTAGGTCTGAGGATTAGGTCCATAAGTGTGGTAGGCCCAGTCCATGCATCAGTCGAGTCAGTCAGTTATTTCAGTCAGTCCAGTCGGGTCAGCAGCTGAGACCCAGGACAGTCCATGGAGTCTTCAGAAGTGTCAAACTCCACCCACAGCCGTCAAGTGCAGGTACCATCCTGAAAGGTTCAAGAATGGGAATTGCAGAGTGGATCAAAGTGCTGCTGTGCAAGGATTAAGGCCGGCAGGTACTGGAGTTGACCGGCAGCAAGCAGTGGAGTGTTGACTGGCAATTGGTGATTAGGGTTGACTGGCAAGAAGAATGGTCAGCAAAGAAGAAGAGGTCAGGAGCGAGAGAAATACTCACTGGAAAATTGCATGGAGCGATTGGAGCGATCAAGAACCTTCATCACTAATGCATGCTCGAATCAACAAGAGCAATGCAGTAGAACCGAAGGACCAGCCAGGCGATGATAAGGACTCCGACATACAACACGACATCAAGGAAGCAATGTGTGTCCATACAATCACAGAATAAAGCAATGTAGCACAGTGGAAGACTCAAAGATATGACCTGATACATCATCGGACTCAGACTCAGCTCACTCATTCATCATCACACATGTCACACTGAAAGGAGGGAGGCATACACAGACGAAAGGTCCCTCCTTGCTCACACACATGGAAAGAAGTCCACGGATGATGAGGAGGGAGGGAAAACGAAAATGGAGTGGGAGAAGGGAGAAACGAAGAAAGTCGCCGTCATCCAAAAATAGTCCCCCATCAAATGTCCATCCAATGTCTGTCCCAAAATGTAGAATCAGATCCTGGGCGCTCAAGGCCCAACAATAGTCCCTGCCTGTAACCTCTCTCTCTCTCTCTCTCTCTCTCTCTCTCTCTCTCTCTCTCTCTCTCTCACTATAAGACAAGAAGAAGAAGTGACTATGGAGGGTCGGAGAAGAAGCAGAAGCAGAAGAGCAGTGACTATGGAGGTCGAAGAAGAATCAGGGAGAAGAAGAAGAAGAAGAATAAGAAGAAGGCTCCTCCTCTCTAGCTCTCTCACACCTGCTGCAATGCTGATGCCCACATGTACTGACCAGCATCGGTGGTGTCTCTCTCTGGTGAAGGTCGCTGGAGGAAGATCCCAGCTATGGCGCCCAGGTAAGTCACACTGCACCTCGCATCTATGGCCCACCAGCCTCCGCTTTCCTCACTACCTCCTACACCTCTACTCTAGCGCAGTGCTCCAAAGTCTGGCGCTGCTCCAGCAGCGTAACACACAACAAGTCGTCCAACTGAATGTCCAGGAAGTGAGGGCTGGCCCAGCTATATACCGGTGGGCCTGAAGGAACAGCCCTCGTTGTGCGATAAGGACCGTCGGATCCAATGTCCGATCGATGGTCCTGGTCGCAGGACTGAATCCTGGCCTATGACCTGGCCTCAAAACGGCTTGCCTGGTTCCCTGCCGGACATCCAGGCAACCCTGAACCCGAACCTCGCCTACCTCGGCCTAAATGTGGTCCCTGGTCTGGACAGACACAGGTCTGTTAGACACTCAGAAAAGTCCGAAACAAAACTGCAAGGAAGATGAGCAATAGCGAACTTCAGCAATCAAACAGCATCATACACATGAGACCAGATAGTCGTGACCTCGAACCAACAGCAGAATTGCATCACAAGTTTCACCAAATAAGAACACACCAAGAGCTCATAATTGACAATGCTGAAATTGTCTCATCATCATCATCAACGAAGAACCAATGTTGATATCCTATCTGGCGCTCGGCGCCCAGACTACAGATGGCAGATGCTATCTAGCCTAGACTACAATTCCAAAGATGGCGTCAACAGATTTCCCGAAGTACGAGCACACAGCGACCAATGTCGCACGCTTCCAGCACCAGGTATGTCTCTCGCCTCACTCACAGCCTCGTTCCCCAACACACAGATGCCACTTGCACCCAAGGACCACCCAGCGCCTCGCCCAGCTCACAGCAGCGCAGCTCGGCTATGGCTGCCTGCTCCTTCCTGCTCGCCCATGCGCGCATGAGTGCCAGCCAGCTTCAGCGCAGCATGCAGCCAGCACCCGAATGCCAAATGCGGAGGCGGGCCCTTTGCTATATAGAAGTGGCCTGCCTGAGTTCTGTCCCAGGCTGCGCTGGGCCTTTCCCAAGAAGCTTCCGTTAGCCCCCGGTAGGCTGAGGCCCAGCCTGAAACAGATCAGGCCTAGGGCCTGAGGTGGTTGCTTGCGCCCAACTGCCTTCGGCCTGTGTTTGGCCCATACCCCGTATCCAGCCCAGGGCCTGCTTTTGATACATGCAAATAGGCGGCCCAGGGCCTGGGTTCTTTCAACCAACTGGCGCTGCGCAACTGCCTGAATTTCCTTAGTTGCGCGGTGGCCGAAATAGAGGCCCTGAGGTCCTCGTCGAGCCTGTCTTCACTTAGGGCGGTCGATGTGCTGCTGAAAAGGGCCTGAAAGGGGCTCAGCGAGGTTGTGGCCTCACATTCCCTCCTCCATAGCTTCAACAGTCCTCTGAGAAGCTCAGTCTTCAATCATCGGGCGCTTTCCCTTCTGCAGAGATCTCTCATAGTGGGCCACAACTTGTGGAGCAGTCCGCATGAGTTCCCCCCTGGTGAACCAGCAGTCCTTCGGATCAGTATGATGCCGGAACCGAACACGATACTGCAGCTTCGGTTTCGGAGGACGTCCCCTGCCTGTTGGTCTTGGAACTGGCAGCTCCCTGTGGTCCACGATATCATCGATATCCACCTCTCCGTCCATGGTTGGGGGCAGCATTGAGCGACGAGAAGTGAAAGGTGCAAGTTTGGAGGCGTGAAAAACAGGATAAGTTCGGAGATGACCAGGGATCCGGAGTACATAAGACGGCCCATCCGGATCTGTCCCGACAATGTCTAAGACCTACCGTGGCCCAAAGTACTGGGGCATGAGCTTGCGGGAAATCCCGTGCTCCTGTCCCAGTGCTGAGGACTTAACCCAGACTCTGTCCCCAACCTGAAATGTAGAAGGGCGGCGATGTTTGTTCTCAGATTCTATCATCGCCGCCTGAGCTTTCTGTATTTGCTCCACTGCCTGCTGCATCTTCTGCTCATATCGGTATGCAAATTCTGAAGTATCGGGTGCAGCAGTTGTCTGATTTTCAGGTAGTAAGAAGTCTAGAGGTAGTCTAGGTTTGAATGTCAGTAACAGACTGTTAGGGCTCACTCCGGTGGCGCTGTGAACAGCATTGTTATACAGACTGGCGATGAGAGCAAGCTTCTCGTCCCATTCGACCTGATTGGGCTTGATGTAATGCCGCAACAAGTGTTGGACAGCGCAATTGTTCGGCCTGGCGATTGGCCTCGGGGTGATTACCCGAAGTCATCTGCAGCTGCGTTCCCTGTTCGGCAGCAGCAGCCTTCCACAACTCCCTTGTGAATCTGCCATCCCTGTCATTCACAAATGACTTGGGTAGACCAAAGTCTCTTACCCAGTTCTCTCTGAACAGTCTGATAACATACTCGGTTTTTGTTGTTTCCGGCATGGCTATCAACCTAGCATACTTACTAAATCTGTCCACGATGACAAAGATATGTCTCATCCCGCTCTTGCTGGTGACCAACGTATCCATTAAGTCCATGGACAGGCTCTCACCAGGTCCTTCCGGAATCAGAAGGGGCTTCAGGAGCCCAAGAGGAGCCTGAGTACGTGGCTTGTCTCTCTGACAAACCTGACAAGTCTCCACGTATAGCTGGGCATCTCTCATCATCGTGGGCCACCAGAACTGCTGCAACAAACTGGCTGCAGTCTTCTTGAAACCAAAATGGCCGGTGGCATCATGACACTCACCTAAAAATAAACTACGCAAAGACTCTCTATTTGGGACACACAATCGTTTATTCCCTGCCTTTTCAAGGAACAGCAAGCCACTGACCAACTCAAACTCGCAGCAGTCTTCTTGTCCTTTGCCTCAAGTCTGAGAATGATCTTAGACATGAACTGGTCCTCGCGATAGGCTTCCACCAAAGACTGAGTAACATTGTCCGCAAGATTGAACTCAATAATCAGCGCACCTGAGAAATCAGGTCTACGCGACAGCGCATCAGCAACCTTGTTGTACTCGCCCTTGATGTACTGGGGCTCGAAGTCATACTGCTCTATGACTTCAATCCAACGCTTCAGAGCGTCGGAGAGYACAGGTTGGGTTCTCATCYACTTCAGGGTMKGATGATCAGTCCTGACGYAGAAGAACCTCCCAAGGAGATAGTGTCTCCAATGGGTGAGCGCCTTGTATATCGCATAGAGTTCCTTCTCATAGGTGGACTTAGCCAACTTCTGAGAMGACATTTTCTTGGACATGTACTCAACTGGCCTCAACTTTTTCCCCTCCTGTTGTGCAAGAACGGCGCCTATGCCATATTGGCTAGCATCCGTTGTCACTACAAATGGCTTGTCAGGATCAGGAAGTTTCAAGACCTCATGATGCGTGAACACGTGCTTCAGATGTCTGAAAGCAGCCTCACATCTGTCAGTCCATTCCCATGGGGTGTCAAGGCGCGTCAGATCAGTCAAAGGGGCGGCAACTATGCTATAGTTCTTCACGAAGTTGCGATAATAGCCAGTCATCCCTAAGAAAGATCTCATCTCAGTCACAGACTGAGGACGCGGCCAATCACGAATGCTGACCACCTTCACGTCATCGGGCTTTAATCCCTCCGCGGAAATCTCATGACCGAAGTACAAGACACGGGTGCGGCCAAACTCGCACTTCTCCTCGTTAATCTTGAACTTGTGCTGCGCAGAAGACAAAGGACTTTGTCCAAGTGCGCAATGTGCTCCTCAACAGTCTTACTAAAAATAAATATGTCATCGAGGTACACGATGACAAACTTATCCAAGTAGTCGTGAAATATCCGATTCATAACGTGCTGAAAGGTGCCAGGAGCATTGCAAAGGCCGAAAGGCATCACCACAAACTCGTACAGACCGTACCTGGTCTGAAAGGCGGTTTTGTGTTGATCCTCGGGCTGGATTGCAATCTGATGGTACCCAGACTTCAGATCTATCTTACTGAAGTACCGACACCCTTGCACTCTATCTAGCAAATCGTCGATGCGAGGTAGGGGCTCTATGTTCTTGATAGTGATGGCATTGAGGCCCCTATAGTCAATGCACATCCTAAGTGTTCCTTCCTTCTTGGGTACGAATAGAACTGGAGACCCATAAGGAGAAACACTCGGTCGGATCCACCCCTTTTCTATGAGTTCCTTAAGTTGCCAGCGAAGCTCATCGAGCTCGCCTGGAGACATCCGATAGATTATACCCTTTGGGATACCAGACCCAGGGATGATCTCTATCGCGTGGACGACCTCCCTCTCAACAACCCCTGTTGGCTCTTCAAATAGATCAGGGTACTTAGCGACTACTCCCTCTATCTCCGACGGCATTTTCACCGGCTCGCCTGCAGCAGAGACATAAACTAGATACATACCCTCCTCCTCATTTTGCTTATAATAATTGTAGAACGCGGCCGCACACATGCATCCATGGGACTCAATCAGACTACTAGCTTTAAACTTATGTAATCTGGTGGTCCCCCCACCTGGCAAAGTGTGTTTGACCACTTTTCGGTCCCGGTCAAACTGGGTTGTGCCACGGAGAGGTAGTACATACCTAACAACATATCCATGGGGAGTTCATCACTTACTAGGAACGAGACGCGATGTCTCAATTCCCCTCCCGCGTATGGGAAACAACATTCAACATCTTGGAGGTAGTCGTTGACTACCATGCGCTGTTTGTTGGCACAGGTCGACTCTACATGTCGACTCAGGCGCTGCACTTGCCCCTGTACGAGCAACCTCTCAAGGCACGCGCGACTAATGACGTTCCTAGTCAAGCAAGTGTCATAATAGGCCCCGGCCTTGCGGCCGCCAATGACCACCTCGCTGACGAACATCTCACCCTTCGGGGCTTTGACCAATGCCGTCCAAGAAGCTAGTGGGTCTGATCTAGACTACTCCTCCTCTAGGTCCTCTAAGGACTCAAACACATTCATCGAACAAAGGCTCGATGGGTCTGAATGTGTTTGCGGGACACCGCTGGAGTCAGTAACTTGGGCCATCTCTCGAGATGGTGAGAGTGTGTCCACCACCTCGACCCTAGCAGGAACTACTATTCCTACTGGCCCGACGTGTTTCCCGGAGTAGTGCCAGAAGTACTGGCTACATTGCTACCGACGGGATGGGAGGATCCCAACGCCTGCCCCATTGTAGGCGGGATCTTCTCGGTCACCTTCTTATTACGGCACTTGAATTGGTTATGGCCGTATTGACCACAACGAATGCAAGCTTGCCGTGTATACCGATCTCTCCACACGTCCTCTGTGAGACCCGCCTTCTCCCATTGGGGAGCGTTGGGGTCAACTTGACTCCTTGACCGGGAGCCTCCACGGTGTCTACCAGTCGCCTTACCTTTTTGAGCTACGACAGCGACAACTCTACCCGCTGAAGCTTCAATGCTGCCAGCCTCTGAACCTACTCCCTCTTGGAAGTTGTCATCTAACTTGATGGTTGAACCATCGTTATCGACAAACATAATGCGACCCTTCGCCTTCCAGTTGGGAGGCAGTGACTTTCTCCTACCATCCGTAGTGGGTGCCTGCCCATGCCCTATCTTCGCCTCAAGGTCTAGGGCCTTCTTGCTAAACGAGGGGAAGTTGTGAACATTGATGTTGGCCTCACCTGCCAACTGATTCCTGAGAGGCATAAGAAATCATCTCAGGTAGGAGGTGAGTAAAACCTGGGGGTCATAGCGCACCCCAGGTACAGAAATTAGACGCTCTACGGCGTCGGTGGCCTCCCTCACTGACTTGAACTACCTCATGTGCAGTGTCAGGTTTGCATCAGTGGCCTTTTGGGCCTCCCGGGATCATGCCACCTTTCTTCCACCAACTTGAGGAAGTCGTCCATTTTCTGGGTGACCGCCCAAGCGCGAAAGTCATGACGGTATCCCTGTAGCTGTACTAAACCACTCAACCATCTTGCTGCGCTACCCTCTAGGTAAGATGCAGCCACAAGCACTTCCTCGTGCGGCAAGGTGAGTTTACACTTGACATAGACTGGCACTGCCCTCAACCAAGTGTCAAGGTCTTCGCCCCTCTTATCCCCTGTGAAGGATTTAGGAGCGGCGATGGTCGTCTTTGGTACCCACTGGGTTTGTCTCGGTCCCTGCATCCCACTGGGCTGTGGACCCTTAGATGCAGGCGACTGCACGGGCTGCAGGGGTTGTGTACCTTGCGGCTGTACAGGCTGCGAGACAGCAGGTTGCGTTGTAACTGCAATTTGCAATGGAGGTTGGGAATACACTGGCTGTACAGGAACCTGCAAACTAGGACCTACTGAGAGCCCTCCTAATAATGGCATACCCAGGGAAACGGTCTGGACCGATGCTGGAGCTGTATATGGGGATACCCCAGTCACCGGTGGAACAAAAGGAGGAGGATGTACAACGGGCCAAGCACTTGGCCCGGACGGTGATTGTGTCGCCTGCATTCGCCCGACTAACACAACCAGACTCTGTTGGATGTCCTGTAAGATCTCCGTCTGGTGATCCTGCATCTCTACCACACTTAACAGGACCGACCGTATGGTTCTCACATCATCATCCATCTCTGTTGGGTCCATCTCCTCTAACTCACTAACGTCCTCTTGCCTCCGTTGCATCCTGGCTCTTCTCTTAATCATTCTCTCTTTCTCAGCCTTAATCTCTCCCAAAGCCTGCTGCAGCTGTGCCTCGCGATCAGCTGCTCGCTATATGGTGATCTCCTCGGGAGGCATCACAAGAGGTTGGCTTGCCATTACGCCAATGGACTGACTCAAAGCCTGCGCCACCGTCGACCCTATAAAGCTTGTTGACCCTACAAAGTCGGTAGACCCTGCAAAGCTTGTTGACCCTGCAGATCCTGAACTACCTACCTGAGAAGTCTGCTGCACAGAGGTAGCCATTGCTTCCAAAGATGCGGCTTCACTTAGGAGCGCCCTGCTAGCCTCCGCTGTTCTAGCCCTCCTCTGCTGCTGCTGCCTCTCTCTAAGTTGGTAGAACAGATGTCGGTCGCCCTCTGGTCCTAAAACCAAGTGGGCGATCGGACGTCTACGTGAGCGCAAGGGCCGGTCGTCCGGTTGTGGAACCTCTCTATCACTCATAAGCTTCAACACTATACACTGTCTGCACTAGGGCACTCTAAATGCCTACCGCAGCATAGTGCACATACCAATTTATTAATTGGTGGCTATGTCAGAGACCGTACACTCGAGCCCAACAGGTAAGCCAGATTCCTACAAACGAAACTATTTTTAGTTCAATTACTCCGCGAACAGAATGCACAATGAACGGGAACAATTCTAATTATGTTGTCTGTCAGATGTCAAATGGTTGTACATCTAACTAATCAAAACATAAAAATAGAATCATTTGTGTGGATGAGGACAGTATGGAATTTTTCTCAAACTTATCACCTGAAATCTACCCCTCCCTTAGTTCCCCTGGATGTCACTTGACGTCAACGTCCCTGAGCTATCCAGAGAGCAGTGTGTGACTAAAGGTGTGCACGGCCCACCCCTGTGCCCCGAGTAGCTGCTGAGCCGGCCAGCCCTGCACTGTGTTTATCCTCGTGTGCACAAGCCTTACAACCATTGACTGATCCAGAGGCAATTTAACGACTGCCCCTAAGTGTCATCATGAATTATTTTACGTCGCAGCAGGACGACGATCACAACCAATGGTTTCCCCTTCCGGTGTTTATTTAAAGACGCCCGGTCTCGTCTCTCACATAGGGTTGTCCTGCCCTTCAGTACCCATCGAACAGCGCAGCGAGCCGAACAAAGGACAAGCAACAAAGCATGCGTGCTCTACTCCCGGTGGGTTGGCATGGTGACCGTGACCCAGTGCTTCGTCCAGGGCCCTTCAGAAAGCTCCACCCATCTTCTCCCAGATGCTCCACGTGAACATTGTCGACTCTCAAGGTTGAGCGCACTCGACACCTCACAATGAGACTCTCAAGAAGGAACACACAACCTCACGGTAAGAAGTGTCGAAGAGGGTAGATAAGGTTAACCACAGAGATAATCTCACCAGATGACCAGACGCCGATTGTGATGACCAGCCATTGCTTCGGCACAACCAGCATTGCACGCCGTTCCATCTCAGCACGAATCGCACATCAGATAGTTCTCATCACACTGTCCAGAACCCACATTACACCACTTGGCCTTCCTGGTGATCCCCTCACCTCTTGGGTCGCCACTTACTTGTCTACGCCCTCCTCACTACACACCACTTACGACCCAACTCACCAAGCAGACCTCATGTATGTACCACATTAGGCAGAAGACAAGCGCCAGATGAGCGCAATCGTACCACAGCTCCGATACCAAATTGCAAGGAAGATGAGCAATAGCGAACTTCAGCAACCAAACAACATCATACACATAAGACCAGATAGTCGTGACCTCGAACCAACAGCAGAATTACATCACAAGTTTCACCAAATAAGAACACACCAAGAGCTCATAATTGACACTGTTGAAATTGTCTCATCATCATCATCAACGAAGAACCAATGTTGATATCCTATCTGGCGCTGGGCACCCAGACTACAGATGGCAGATCCTATCTAGCCTAGACTACAATGCCGAAGATGACGTCAACAACTTTCCCGAAGTACGAGCACACAGCGACCAATGTCGCACGCTTCCAGCACCAGGTATGTCTCTCGCCTCACTCACAACCTCGTTCCCCAACACACAGATGCCACTTGCACCCAAGGACCACCCTGCACCTCACCCAGCTCACAACAGCGCAGCTCGGCTATGGTTGCCTGCTCCTTCCTGCTCGCCCGTGAGCGCGTGAGTGCCAGCCAGCTTCAGCGCAGCAGCGCTTGCGCAGCATGCAGCCAACACCCGAATGCCAAATGCGGAGGCAGACCCTTTGCTATATGGAAGTGGCCTGCCTGCGTTCTGTCCCAGGCTGCGCTGGGCCTTTCCCAAGAAGCTTCCGGTAGGCCCCGGTAGGCTGAGGCCCAACCAGAAACAGATCAGGCCTAGGGCCTGAGGTGGTTGCTTGTGCCAAACTGCCTTCGGCCTGTGTTTGGCCCATACCCCGTATCCAGCCCAGGGCCTGCTTTTGATACATGCAAATAGGCGGCCCAGGGTGTGGGTTCTCTCAGCCAACTGATGCTGCGCAACTGCTTGAATTTCCTTAGTTGCGCAGTGGCTGAAATAGAGGCCCTGAGGTCCTCGTCGAGCCTGCCTTCACTTAGGGCGGCCGACGTGCTGCTGAAAGGGCCTGAAAGGGGCTCAGCGAGGCTGTGGCCTCACAAAACATTTGGGAAGGACAAAAATGGACCAGACAAAGACTCGGCAAAATAGATACATGAATGAATCAGTAATAAATGCTGAGAAAAAAAGGAACACGCGTGAAACAGAATGAGTGCCTGGTCTACAACACGGTCGTGGGCCTCACACAACCCAAAGTGGGTGTGCGGCTTGGTGGGCCCCAACAACCGTCGGGCCCCTGAAGAGGGGCCCGTGCACAGGCCTCCGCATGCTGGCCCCCCCCCTCGCTGACGATCCGAAGGTCGAACCTGATCGCGGGTGCGCCGTGGAGCCGAAGGTGTTGTCTTAGCTTGCTGCTTGTGCTCATATCCTGCAATGACATGAGGAGCCGTGGCCTGAAGTTCCACACGGGTCAACCATCGGTCAGCCCTATGGGTGCAATAGGCAATATGCACCAAGTACTCGATCGGCTTGTTACCGTAGCGCCGCTGCGAAAGAATGTTGTTGACCTCCTCAAAACCATCCATGGGTATGACAGGCTATTACCGCAATTTCGTGAAGAACTATAGCATCGTGGTTGCACCCTTGTCGGATCTCACACGCCTTGACACCCCGTAGGAGTGGACAGACAGGTGTGAAGCTGCCTTTAAGCACTTGAATCATGCTCTCACTCACCATGAGCTCTTGAAGCTGCCCGATCCTGACAAACCGTTCATTGTGACTATGGATGCCAACCAATATGGCATTGGCGCTGTACTTGTGCAGCAGGAGGGGAAAAAGTTGAGGTTCCTAGAGTACATGTCCAAAACGATGCCCTCTCAGAAGTTGGCCAAGTCCACCTACGAGAAGGAACTCTACGCGATCTACAAAGCACTGACTCATCGGAGGCACTACCTCCTTGGGCGATTCTTCTACGTCAGGACTTATCATCAGACCCTAAGTTGGATAAGGACCCAACCAGTACTCTCTGATGCTTTGAAATGCTGGATTGAAGTCATAGAACAGTATGACTTTGAGCCCTAGTATATGAAAGGAGAATACAACAAGGTTGCTGATGCGCTATCACGAAGCCAGACTTCCTTGGTGCGCTGATTACTGAGTTCGGGCTTGCGAACGATGTAACTCGAACATTGAAGGAAGCCTATCAAGAGCATCCGTTCGTGGTAGAGATCAGACGCAGACTCGTGGCAAAGGATAATATCACCTCTGATGAGTTTTTGTTGGTCGATGGCCTGCTGTTCCTCGAGAAGGCATGGAATAAACGTCTTTGTGTTCCCAGTAGAGAGTCTTTGCGTAGTTTGTTTTTAGGAGAACCATTGGACGATGACAAAAACATTTTGCGAAACACCCCAGCCATTAGTTGGACCCCATCTTTGCAATGTACTCCTACCGGACGCTGCCCAACTTTGCGAACTGCAAAAGGCCAAGCGAATTTGCACACCCGCCTAACAGGGGCATAACACAAATATGTCAATCCAAAAGGCCATGCCAGGTGGTTTTCAGGGACCTTTCAAGGTTAACAGTCGTATTTTTCATCACCACTTCAGGACACCCTTCACCACTTCAGGATGCAGCCTGCCTAAACAGGTGGTTTTCAGGGTCTTTGGACCTTTCACCACTTCAGGACACCCTTCACCACTTCAGGATGCTACCTGCCTAAACATGTGGTTTTCAGGGTCTTCGGACCTTTCACCACTTCAGGACCATTCAGGATTTTCGGACTGCCCAAAACTCTCACTTCACCACTTCAAGATGCAGTCTGCCTAAACAGGTGGTTTTCAGGGTCTTTGGACTTTTCACCACTTCATGACCATTCAGGATTTTCAGACTGCCCAAAACTCTCACTTCAGAATTTTCATTCCTGAATTTTCAGCTACCTGTGAACTACTTGTGATCTTTTAGGGACATTTCAACATAGATCTGAACTTATGGGGGTATTTGGAAAATCCCCCCCCTCCCCCCAAGAAAAGGAGTCTCTCTCTCTCTCTCTCTCTCTCTCTCTCTCTCTCTCTCTCTCTCTCTCTCTCTCTCTCTCTCGCACACCTCCTCCCCCTTATGCAACCTTGCAACTTGGCGCTGGGACGGGTGCTTCCGGGGCCCTCAGAAGGCCTACTTGACCACCCTCAGTCCAGGCCGAACAAGGGCAGAAAAACCTTCATGAAATCAGGGTTTGGGCGTGTGACAATTGATTTGGGTCAACTGTCGGTCCACCCAACAGTCCAAGTCCAAAGGTACCTAGCCCAGGCCGCAGGTCAAGCACACACACTTGTTTGTACGCAGGTACCCAAACAACATCAGGTCCAAGGGAGAAGTCTACAACTGCACAATCCGGGCCTTCAGCTGTGAGTCAATCTAGACGACTGAGGGGAAATACACCGAGGCCAGATAGCCTCGCTGACTGTTACTTAAGGCTGGCCTCGAGCGAGTCAAGCATTCAATCTTGCTATGCTGCTATGACGCTGGCTCGACTTTGACAACGCTGGCTTCATGTTGGTTCTGCACACGCGTTGCGGACGACGGCACAAGGTGGAGGCGGCATGCTGGTGCTTCTTCGGTGCACATGGCATGCTGACGTGGTGTTGCCTCTCGTATATGTGGCGCTGACTCTGGTCTACGTGGCATGCTGACGTGGCGCTGCCTCTGGTATATGTGGCGCTGCCTCTGGTCTACGTGGCATGCTGACGTGGCGCTGCCTCTGGTCTACGGGGCATGCTGATGTGGCACTGCCGCTGGTATATGTGGCGATGCCTGTGGTCTACGTGGCATGCTGACATGGCACTGCCTCTGGTATATGTGGTGCTCTGGTCTACGTGGCATGCTGATGTGGCGCTGCCTTTGGTTTATGTAGCGTTGCTCCTGGTCTACGTAGCGCTGCTATTGGTCTTCATTGATGATGTGGCATATGCCACCTGTCTTGATTGAGGTGACTGGTTGCGAGGAGGAGGAAGATCGGGATCTGTGGATGTAGGGAATCGGGTACTCACTTGTGATTGACGTCGTCATTGGAAAATTGTTGTGTCTTCAGGGTCTTCATGAGATAAAGTGCCACGTGGCACTATTGTGTGTGATCAAGAATATACTTATTATGATTGATGAAGTGATGTGGAAAGAATCCCGAAGAAGTAGAGGGATCTGAAGGGTTATTACTGTGTGATCTCTCTTCCTCTCCTTTGTCTATTCCCCCTCTACTCTCTTCTCTTTTTGATATCGAGTTACTGTTTGAGATATATGATCTGGAGACTTCCATGCAGATATTGAAACTACAGTGGATTGACAACTTCTGAGTACCTATCAGACTAAGTTCATTGCACAGAGAGAGAGAGAGAGAGAGAGAGAGAGAGAGAGAGAGAGAGAGAGAGAGAGAGAGAGAGAGAGAGAGAGAGAGA
>BFEA01000384.1:901761-914374 GCA_003427395.1 Chara braunii | reverse complement strand
CACACACACACACACACACACACACACACACTGTGCTCTCCTTCGCTGCTCGACGGGGACTTGGGTGCCGTGCTTGGAATCGTGCTCATCATTGATCCGTGGATCCGTGCTTCGATTCGTGCTCTGTCCATTGGTGCTCATCGTGTTCTGTCCATTGGTGCTCATCCTGTTCTCTCCATCGTGCTCATCGAGGATCCGTGCTTTTCTTTGGAGCACGACCACGTGCTCATCGTGGATCGTACTATTCGTCACCTGCTCATCGTGGATCTCTGCTTTTGGTCACGTGCTGACCGTGGATCCATGCTTTTCGTGCTCATCATCGTGGATTCGTGCGGGAACTTTGGTGCATGATAACGTGCTCATCTTCGGTCCGTGCTTTTGGTGGCACACAACACGCGCGTGCGCGTGTAGTACTGTATATTTTGATGTTCTAGCGGTAGATTCGCGCGTGCGCGTGTAGTACTGTATATTTTGATGTTCTAGCGGTAGATTCGTTCGTATCGATGGAAGTGCCCTCTCTCCCTCTCTCTCTCTCTCTCTCTCTCTCTCTCTTTCTTTTAAGTGTATTGAGATGAGATGAGATGAGATGCCACAACGCCACTGGACATTTTGGGTATAAGAAAACTGCAGCTAATCTCTTGCAGCGTTTCTGGTGGCCCACAATGCTGAAGGATGCCAAACAGTATGTCGAGACGTGTCAAGTGTGTCAACGCGACAAGCCTCGCATACAGCCACCTCCTGGGCTTCTTAAGCCCCTTCCGGTTCCAGAGAGGCCAGGTGAAAGCTTGTCCATGAATTTGATGGATACGCACCAGCAAGAGTGGCATGTGACACATCTTCGTCATTGTGGATAGGTTTAGCAAGTACGCTAGGTTAGTGGCCATGCCGGAAACAACAAAGACCGAGATTGTTATCAGACTGTTCAAAGAAAACAGGGTGAGAGATTTCGACCTACCAAAGTCTATTGTCAGTGACAGGGATGTGTGTTTCACTAGTGAATTGTGGAAAGCTGCAGCTGTTGAGTGAAGGACACAACTACAAATGACCTTCGATAACCACCCAGAAGCAAACGGTCAGGAAGAACAGATGAACTGCACCGTGCAACATTTATTGAGGCATTTTTTCAAGCCCAATCAGGTAGACTGGGATGAAAAGCTCGCTCTCATCGCCAGCCTGTACAACAATGCAGTCCACAGCGCCACAGGGGTTAGTCCAAATGAACTACTTTTGACCTTCAAGCCTAGACTGACCCTAGACCTCCTACTACTAGAGAGTCAGCCGGCTGCTGCGCCAGGCACTTTAGAATTTGCCTATTGTTACAAACGCCTAATGCAGCAAGCTGTAGATCAGATGCACAAAGCACAGGCGGCAATGGTCGAATCAGAAAACCGACATGGCCGCCCATCTACATTTCAGGTAGGGGACAAAGTCTGGGTCAAAGCTTCTGAACTGGGCCAGGAGCATGGGATCTCTCGCAAGCTCATGCCACAGTATTCTGGACCATGGGAGGTACTTTATATTGTCGGGGAAGACCCCGACGAACCATCCTACATTATCCGAATCTCTGGTCACCTTCGTACTTACCCTGTTTTCCACGCCTCCAAACTTGCATCTTTGGAGGAGACTGATCAGTTTCCCACTCGCGGGTCAATGCTGCCCCCCACCATGGATGGAGAGGTGGACATCGACGACATTGTTGATCACAAGGAAATGCCGGTTCTGAAACCGACAGGGGCCGTCCTCCGAAGCCAAAGCTGAAGTATCGTGTTCAGTTCAGACATCACACCGACCCAAAGGAGGACAAATGGTTTATGAGGGAGGAACTGATGCAGACCGCTCCAGAGGTTGCCACTCAATATGACTATCACTGCAGAAAGGAAAGCGCCAGATTGTCTCAGAGGACTATCGAAGTATGGAGGAGTGAATGCGAGGCTCAAGGCCTCGGTAAGCCCTTTTTGGGCCCTGTTTCAGCAAATACGATCGCCCTGAGTGAAGGCGGGTCTGACAAGTGACGAGAGGCCTATTCTTGTGTATGACGCAACTGGGGGAAAATTCAAGCAGTTATGCAGCATCAGTTGATTGAGTGCGCCCAGGCCCTGCCTATCGATATCTCGGGCCTCTAGGCTCCTTTCCAAATGTATTGGAGGCAGGCCCTGGGCCAAACACGGGGCATGGACTGAACACAGCCGCCTGACAGTTGGACGGGGGTAACCACCCAGGCCCTATGGAAGCTTCCTCGAGACTGGGGCTCAGCCACTTGAGGCCTACCGGAAGCTTCCGGGGAAAGGCCCAAGCCAGTCAGGCAGTCGATGACTGCCAGCCACTTTCCATAAAGGAAAGGTCCTGGACGCTGACCAGATATTCGGGCACTCGCTGCTTATGCGCAAACTCTGCTGCGCCAACTGCTGGAGCGAGTGCCTACCCGCTCACAGGCGAGTAGGGTGGAAGCATGTAGCCATAGTCGGGCTGGCCTGTGCATAGCTGGATAGGGCACATGGTGGTCTTCGAGTGCATGCGGCATCTGTGTGGAGGATCGAGTTTGTGAGTGAAGCAAGGGACATACCTGGTGCTTGATGCAAACGACATTGGCCAAGATTTGGTCGTACGTCGGAAAGCTGTTGACGTCACCGGCAGCATTGTAGATAGGCTAGATAGGATAAATTTCCTATCTAGCCACACAGATGCCACATGCAGCTGAAGACCACCATGTACCCTATCCAGCTATGCACAGGCCAGCCCGGCTATGGCTACATGCGTCCACCCTGCTCGCCCGTGAGCGGGTAGGCACTCGCTCCAGCAGCTGGCGCAGCAGCGCTTGCGCATACGCAGCGAGTGCCCGAATATCTGGTCAGCGTCCAGGTCCTTTCCTTTGGGCCTCTCGCCTTCACTTCGGGCGGGCACACTTTTATAAGGGGCCCCTTAGGCTTGTCGAGGAGCCAAATCCTCGCATAGAGAAACGAAAATAAGAACATAATTTTGAACTGCAAATTTTTTTTGCAAGTTCAAGTAATTGCGAGGAACGAGCCCTCACGGGGCCCCTATCAGTCATATAGATGTCCCGGGCATAGGGCCCCAGCAAGCCGAGTGCCCGCCCTAAGTGAAGGCAGGCCTGACTATTCATCAGAGGCCAAAATTCGACATTTTCATACATGGGTATCCAGGCTGTTGCTTGAATGGACGCGCGAGCCTCACTAAGCTGCGTCGTACAGTTGGCCCAGGCCTTGGCAAATGTGCCTGGGCACATACACACAAAGCAGGGCCGATACATCATGAAGTGGCCGCCGGCCTATGCAAAAGCAATACTGCCGACGTACCTACCTCGGGGTCCTGTGCAAATGCAGCAAACCGCCCAAGTCCGAAGACTCTAGCCGTGCCCAACTGTAAAGGGCCCAAGCCGTCAACTGTAGTCTCTGGCCTGGGCGCAGGAACTGGGGCCCAATAGGAAGCTACTAGAAGCTTCCAGCCAGGCCACACGCAGCATTCAGGAGGCTGCCACTTCCATATAGGAAGAGAGGCAGCCCACGCCAGGCATTCTGGCCTACTCGGGCAATGCGGTCACGCTGCCGCCCTGCTGCATTGGACGCTGCGCTAAGGCTAGTGCGCTGGCGGGGCGCATTGAGGTGAGGAGGTGCGTTGCAGGGCAGAGGAGCACTGGCAGCCATAGCCAGGCTGCTGGGCGCTAGGGGGTAAGAGGGTGATCAGGTGGTCTTCAGGGAAGGAGGCCAGTGTGTGGGTTATCAAGGTTTGACGAGGGTGACGAGATACATCCCTGGTGCATGAAGAGAGGTCGGCTATGGTGTTGACATCGTGTACATTGGTTTCGAGAGTCGAAGTGAGCCTGTTGCGTGAACACAACTGTAGGTAGGATAGTCGAGTCGGGTAGGCTAGGCGCTGGGTGCCAGACAGAAAGGAGCGACTTTGGATACTGTGTTGGTGTGGCCCGAGGGCTTAACATTGGCTCATTACTTCATTGTATTGCTCTATTTGGATGGATTCTCGGTGCAATTGTGTTCTCTGCTTGTACACAACTACTTTGACATCTGTGTGATCTCGCAACTTGTTTTTCTGTATATCGTTCACATTCATATTCCTTGCAATTTGGTATCAGAGCTGGTTCGTGATCGTCGTTTACCTGGCACCGACGACATTGTTACTTGGTGCACTAGGATGCTTCTGTGCAGTGAGGATACATTGGCGCTGGTTTGTATAGCGGGGCCCAGGTAGAGGGGCCGACCGCTGGAAGGTTGTGGCAACAGCGTGGGAGCTGTGGCGACAACGGATGTATGTATGGTGATGAAAGCATGCTGATGTGGCATTTTGGCTGAGGAGGCACTACATCGCATTGTGGGTGGTACCGAGGTTATGACCGGTCATCGAAATGCACGTTGGCTCAATTGGTGAGAAATTTGTGGTTGGGGGCAGCTATCTCCAGGTACGTTGTTCCCTCACCTTTTCTAGCCTCTCAAACTCTTCTTACCGTGAGGAAGTGAGTCCAACCTTGAGTGTCCTCTCTTTGGTGAGGAGTCATGTGCGCTCTCTCTTGAGAGACGACATTCTTCCCGGTGGCACATCTAGCAGGAGAGGGCGGTGCCTCTGAAGGGCCCTGATCGAAGCACGGGTCACGATCACCATGCCAACCCATGGGAGTAGTGCACGCAGGCCATGCTGCTTTGTCCTTTGAGGCTCTTTGCTGCGCTGATAGAAGGGGTGTGCAGACTGACCAGTCCTATGCAGTCGCTCCCATACCGTCTATAAACATTTTTGGTTGGGGTCTGAACTGTCCACTGGCTGTGATCGTCGTCCTGATTGCGACGTTAAATAATTTTGAGGACTCTTGGGGGTTGTCCTTAAATTGCCTCTTGATCAGCCAGATCAGTAAGATGTAAGGCTCGTTGCACGCAAGGATAAAGAATGGGCAGGCTGGTCATAAGCATACACCTTGGGCACAAGGGTGGGCCGTTAATGCACACCTTAGACACTGCCGCACCATGATGCTCACAGTCACTTTGGATACAGGGGAAGGAGATTCCAATTGAGGACTCAACTGGCAAACACTATCATACCCATTGTGCATACATCTGCTCACATTAGTTTATTTTTATTTTTGATTAGTTGGTTGATAGACTGTCGACACCTAACAAACAGCCTAGAATAGGACTGTAATGTTCTACCATAGTCAGTTCTTCCCAAAGCTTCTGCAAGAGAACTGATCAGGATAGAAGTAGACTATGTGTACAGTCTGTGTAGAATGCTGTTGATACCGCTTGACCGGTAGTCTAGGTAACTCGCCGGATATTATTTTTTAGAACCGGTCAAACCCATGTTGCGGTAGGTCCCAGAGAGGATACTAGTGCAGACAGCGTCTGCCTAGCTGATGAGAGGATCAGAGGGTGGTGAAGGTTCAACTGACAATCGAAGGCAAACTAGGCGTGACACGCTTAGAATACCTATAGTGTTCCAAGCCCTGCTACCAGGAGAGGAGAGAAGGCCAAGGGCCATAGCAAGGTCCCATACTCTTGACATTGCCACGGAAGCAGCAGCAGACGTAGAGAGGACGTTAGCGGCTGTAGCCATGGCTACCTCTTTGGCAACATCTGCAGCAACCCCAACTGGTCAGCAGACCAGCTCGCAAGTCATCTCCAGTACGTCACGAGTTGGCACTAGCCAAATGGCGGGCTCGCAGTTCAGCTCACCGCCTCCACGCACCCGGGAGCAGATGGAGCTCCAACAAGTAGAAAGGATTCGTTTAAGGCTAGAGGAGGAACTTAAGAAGGCTATCGACAGGGAGAATGAGATTAGAAATATAAGTATTAGACTTGAGAGAGGCAGACAAAGCTGCATTAGAGTGGTGAGATGACTCGACCCTTAACGACACCGGAAAGATTCTTAAGGCGAGCATCCTGTCAATGCATGCATACATGGACAGCAAACTGGATGCGATCCAGGACACCCTGGACCAGATCTTGAACGCCATGCACAGGCCAGGAGTCAGGCCAGCAGCTTTGCCATCGCTGCCATTCTCAGCAATGAAGCAGCCCTATCTCAAGCAGTTGCTTCTCCATCTTCTGGTCCAGCGGCTGGAGCTACACCACAGCGGCCACCTGTCCCGCCAACGGGACAGCAATTGCCTTGGTACCCCAAGACCCCCCTGAAACCACCTCCAACCTTCTCAGGAGATAAGAAGGATGAGGCTCTCGACATGTGGTTGAGAAAGGTGCCAGTGTGGGTGAGGGCGAAGAGGACATTGGTAGAGGAGGAAGTGATAACTGCTGCATCCTACTTTGAGGGTTCAGCAGCTTGCTGGTTGAATGGATTGGTTGCCTCAAAAGGGTTCGGCAGGAACATGGGTGATTGGGCCCAGACCCACACCTTAGAAAGTTTTATAGATTTGGTGGAAGTGCGTTGGCACAACCCTCAGCAGGCACAGATTGCCATTGATGGATTATTAAAGCTTGATGCTAGGAAGAACAAGTCGGTGCGAGAGCTTACCACAATCGTAGAGCGGTTGATTGTCGTTCCAAAGGTGGACTACAACCCGCAGGTCCTATTGACCTTGTTCTAAAGGTGTCTTCCCACAGACATCAAGAACTTGTTAGCCAGCGAGGCTCGGTTAGAGTATCACACGTTTGAGACCTTCAGCAAGAAGGCCCTAGATTTAGAGGCTACGCTGGGTGGTGCTCAAACCCCCCCTCCGAACGGGAGAAAGAAGAAGGGTCCACAAGAGTGGATGAAGAAGGGTAGTCGATTGATGATGGTTGATTCCGAAGGGAATCAAACTGAGATCGATGATGTAACTGACCTTGTGGATAGTTCAGAGTTAGATGGCGAGGATAGTGCTGAGGGTAACAACCTTGCCGCGGTAGTCGAGGTTAAGGCAGATGGCCGCGGCAAGGGCGATCAACAGAGGACTCAGGGGCAAGCCGCCAACCCAAACAAAATAGCTGCTTGGGTCAGAGCCGGTTTGGATCAAGACGTGTGGCGGGACCGTTACCAACGTGGGGCTTGCATAAACTACGACGAGTATGGCCATCTGTAGTTCAAATGCAAGAACGTTAAGGTCACGCAGATGATCCCTCCCAAGGGTGGGTATCCTTCTTCTCAGTCTGGGGCCTCTACGAGCTCGAGCTCGGGAAACACCTAGGGCCAGTAGAAGTTGTAGTTTCTTCTACTCTTGTTGAAGCAGGTGATGTACCCTCCCCGTTTCAAGAGTTGGTCGAAGCTATTGACCCCTTAGTCACCCCGCAGACGCATTCAAACCCAACCATACTGTGTATACGTTGGATGTGTTTGAAGCCATAGAGGACCTTTAAGGTGAGTGGTCGGCAAGGGACCCCCGTGAGTACTGGATGGCACTAAGTCGAGGTCCTAAAGGGGAGCATTTCGTTGTGGAAGTTGGTGTGGGTGGCCGCAAGTGCGGTGCCTTCGTAGACATCGGCTCCATGCGAAACTTCATAAGTCGCGACTGCGTTGAGAGACTGAGCCTAAAGGACCGGGTGCAGCGCCTTAGTAGACCGGTAGCATATACCTTTGGCCAACAAAGAGCGCATGATGGTGGAGGACTACGTTAAGGACGTGGTTTGCACTTTCTCCTATCCAGGAGGAAAACTTAATCATAGAATTTCGTTCCTGGTGAGCGATGATTTGCCTTTCGATATGTTGTTAGGCATGTACTACCTTGAGGTTGCCAAGCCCCAGTTTGACTGGGACAAGAAGGTGCTAAAGCAGGAGTTGCCTAATGGGAGAACCGTTAGACTGGGTAAGCACCTGTGTTCTATAATTATTACAAACAGAACCAAGAGGAAGGGGGAGCGTTGGGGTCAACTTGACCCCATGACCGGGAGCCTCCGCGACGTCTACCGGTCGCCTTACCTTTTTGAGTTACAGCAGCGACTACTCCACCCCTGAAGCTTCCACGCTGCCTGCCTCTGCACCTACTCCTTCCTGGAAGTTGTCGTCTAATTCGATGGTAGAACCATTGTTATCGGCAAACATAATGCGCCCCTTCGCCTTCCAGTTAGGAGGTAGTGTCTTCCTCCTTCCGTCTGTAGTGGGTGCCTGTCCATGCCCTATCTTCGCCTCAAGGTCTAGGGCCTTCTTGCTAAACGAAGGAAAGTTGTGCATATTGATGTTGGCCTCACCTGCCAACTGGTTCCTGAGAGGCAAAGAGAAGCATCTCAGGTAGGAGGTGAGTAGAACCTGGGGGTCATAGCGCACCTCTGGGACACAGATCAGACACTCAACAACGTCGGTGGCTTCCCTTACTGACTTGAACTGCCTCGTGTGCAGTGTCAGGATCGCGTTAGTGGCCCTCTGGGCCTCCTGAGGATCATGCCACCGTCCATCCACCAGCTTTAGGAAGTCATCCAATTTCTGGGTGACTGCCCAAGCGCGGAAGTCATGACCATACCCCTGGAGTTGTACTAAACCACTCAACCATCTTGCTGCACTACCCTCTAGGTAGGAGGCAGCCACAAGCACTTCTTCGTGCGGCAAGGTAAGTTTACACCTAACATAGATTGGCACTACCCTCAACCATGTGTCGCGGTCTTCGCCTCTGTTATCCCCTGTGAAGGGTTCAGGAGCAACGATGGTCGTCTTTGGTACCCACTGAGTTTGTCCCGGTCCCTGCATCCCACTAGGCTGTGGACCCTGTGATACAGGTGGCTGCACTGGCTGCAAGGGTTGTGTACCCTGCGGTTGTGCATGCTGTGAGACAGCAGGCTGCGTGGTAACCGCAACCTGCAACGGAGATTGGGTGAACACTGTATCTACCAGAACCTGCAAACTAGATCCTACTATGATCCCTCCTGATAGCGGCATGCCCAGGGAAACAATCGCAACCGATGATGGGGCTACATATGGGGATACCCCGGTCACCGGTGGGACAAAAGGAGGAGGATGTGCAACGGGCCAGGCACCAGGCCTAGACATTGGCGACGTAGCCTGCGCTTGCCCAACCAACAGGGCCAGACTTTGCTGGATGTCCTAAAGTATGGCTGTCTGATGGTCCGGCATCTCAACTACATTCAGCAGGACGGACCGTACGATCCTCACCTCATCAGTCACGTGCGTCAGGTCCATCTCCTCTAACTCACTAACATCCGCTTGTCTCCGTTGCATCGTGGCTCTTCTTCTAATCATTCTTCCTTTCTCCGCTTTTATATCTCCTTATGCCTTCTGTAGCTGTGCCTCCTGCAAAGCTGCTTGTTGTATGGCGATCTCGTCGGAGGTCAACACTATAGGCTGGCTTGCCATTACGCCAGTGGACTGACTCTGGGTCTGCACGACCGTTGACCCGACACACCCTAAACTACCGGCCTGAGTAGTCTGTTGCGCAGAAGTGGCCATGGCTTCCGAAGCTGCGGCCGCACTCACAAGTGCCCTGCTAGCCTCTGCTGCTCTAGCCCTCCTCGGCTGCTGCAACCTCTCTCTACGCTGGCGGAACAAATATCTATCACCCTCCGGACCTAATGCCAAATGGGCTACTGGGCGCCTTGCAGATCGCAAGATCCGGTCGTCCTCTCTAGTGTCCTCCTCGTCGCTCATAAGCTACAGAACTTATGCACAATCTGCACTAATGCACTCTAAATGCCTACCGCAGCGTAGTGCACAGACCAATTAACTGGTGGCTATTTCGGAGACTTTACATTCGGGCCCAATAGGTAAGTCAGATTCCTACAAATAAAACTATTTTTAGTTTGACAAGTCCGCAAACAGAAGCACCATGAACAAGAAACAGTTCTAACTAATGTTGTCTGTTAGATGTCAATGGTTGTACACCTAACTAACCAAGACATAAAAATAGAATCATTTGTGTGGATAGGACAGCATGGAATTTTCTCGAACTTTATCACTTGAAATCTACCCCTCCCTTAGTTCCCCTGAGTATCACTTGACGTCAACGTCCCTGTGCAATATGGAGAGCGTCGCATGTCTAAAAGGTGTGTGTTCGGCCCACCCTTGTGCCCCGAGTAATCTGCTGAGCTGGCCAGCCCTGCACTGGATTATCCTCGCGTGCAGCGAGCCTTACAAGCATTGGCTGATCCAAAGGTAATTTAACGTCCGCCCCCAAGTGACTCCAGGAATTCTTTTACGTCGCAGCCGGACGACGATCACAGCCAATGGTCCCCCTTCCGGTGCTTATTTAAAGACACCAGGTCTCGTCTCCCTTAAGGGTTGGCCTACCCCTCAGTACCCATCTAACAGCGCAGCAAGCCAAACAAAGGACAAGCAGCAAAGCATGCGTGCTCTACTCCCGGTGGGTTGGCATGGTGACCGTGACCCAGTGCTTCGTCCAGGGCCCTTCAGAAAGCTCCGCCCATCTTCTCCCAGATGCTCCACGTGAACATTGCCGACTCTCAAGGTTGAGCGCGCTCGACACCTCACAATGAGAGGACTCTCAAGGAGGAACACACAACCTCACGGTAAGAAGTGTCGAAGAGGGTAGATAAGGTTAAGAGCAACGTACCTCAAATAGCTGCCCCCAACCACAGAGATAATCTCACCAGATGACCTGATGGCCATTGCGATGACCAGTCACTGCATCGGCACAACCAGCATTATCTCGCCGTTCCACCTCAGCATCAATCGCACATTAGATACTTCTCATCACACTGTCCAGACCACATTACCCCCACGTAGCCTTCCTGGCGATCCCCTCACCTCCTGGGTCGCCTATCACTCGTCTCCGCCCTCCTCACTACACATCACTTACGGCCAAACTCGCCAAGCAGACCGCATGTACGTACCGCATAAGGCAGAAGACAAGCGCCAGATGAGCACAATCGTACCACAGCTCCGATACCAAATTGCAAGGAAGATGAGCAATAGCGAAACTTAGCAATCAAACAACATCATACATATGAGTCCAGATAGTCGTGACCTCGAACCAACAGCAGAATTGCATCACGAGATTCACCAAATAAGAACACACCAAGAGTTCATAATTGACAATGCTGAAATAGTCCCATCATCATCATCAACGAAGAACCAGAGTTGATATCCTATCTGGCGCTCGGCGCCCAGACTACATGTGGCAGATCCTATCTAGCCTATACTTCAATGCCGAAGTTGACAACAACAGCTCTCCCGAAGTACGACAATACAACGACCAATGTCGCACGCTTCCAGCACCAGGTATGTCTCTCGCCTTACTCACAACCTTGTTCCCCAACACACAGATGCCACTTGCACCCAAGGACCACCCTGCGCCACACCCAGCTTACAGCAGCGCAGCTCGGCTATGGCTGCCTGCTCCTTCCCTGCTCGCCCGTGAGCGCGTAGGCGCCAGCCAGCAAATAGCGCAGCAGCGCTTGCGCAGCATGCAGCCAGCACCCGAATGTCGAATGTGGAGGCAGGCCCTTTGCTATATCGAAGTGGCCTGCCTGCGTTCAGTCCCAGGAAGCTTCCAGTAGGCCCCGGTAGCCTGAGGCCCGGCACGATTGAAAACAGGCCTTGGGCCTGGCGGTTGCATGTGCCCCAACTGCCTTCGGCCTGTGTTTGGCCCAGAACCCGTATCCAGCCCAGGGCCTGCTTTCCATACATTCACACTGGCGGCCCAGGGCCTGGGTTCTCTCAACCAACTGGAGCTGCGCAACTGCCTGAATTTCCTTGTGCAGTGACCAAAATAGGGCCCTGAAGGCCTTGTCAAGCCTGCCTTCACTTAGGGCGGCCAACGGGCTGCAAGAAAGGGGCCGAAAGGGGCTCATAGAGGCAGTGGCCTCGCAGATGAGAGTACCCGCAGTTTGGAAAATGGTAACTGCAAGAGGTATTTCCCGTATCGTTTTAAAAAAAATGAATTTCGGAAAAAAAAAAAAATTCCGGACGTCCAAATAACGTGAAATTGCGAAACGAAATCGACACAGGGCGAAATCCCGATTTTGGGGGCTAATTAGTGTGCTCTAATCAATCAATCAATCAATCAAGACTAATCAATTAATTAGTCCCCGCACACGTGTCAGATCAGGTTGTCCTGATTCACGTGCGGTGTTCCGATACCAACTGTTACATGCCCAGTTGGGCAATGTATGTATAGCCAAGGATCCGCAATGTGATAAAACGGACTGAATGGACAATGTGTTGTTAGTGGAATCTCAACAAGCAATGTACATCCTGATACATACAAAATGGCACCTTGTAGCGCAGTGGAAGACTCAGATATAAGCCCTGACATGACCGGGACCGACCTCTCTCACGTAGTACAAGACAGCGCAGCGGAATGCTAGAATACCAATGACTAGCCCAATCAATGGCGCAATGCAGACCAAACATACATCATCCTCATCACAAGGTGTGAAGGGGCCTGGCGCTACACACAAGAAGAATGCGGCAGGTCCAGACCATACACAGACGAAGAGGAGGGGATCAGACGAAGAAGAGAGGGGAAGATGGGAATGTCGTCAACACCAAGTCTTTGGTACAAGTCCCAGATAAAATCCCTCGTCAAATGTCTGAAGCCCAATGTCGAGTCTGGATCCAAATGTCACCAATCCCGCTCTCTCGGAGTCTGCTGATGCAGTGAAGTCAGGTAGCGAGAGGGTGAGGGGGAGATGGTGGACTGAGAAGAGGAAGAAGAAGAACTCTCTCTCTCTCTCTCTCTCTCTCTCTCTCTCTC
>BFEA01000384.1:874398-885779 GCA_003427395.1 Chara braunii | reverse complement strand
CCTGCAGGGCCCGTGTGGCTATGCAGTATGCCACAGGGGGGGGGGGGAGAGGCTCGGGGAAATAGGGGGGAAGAGGGATAGATGGGGGATAGGATGTTCGTGGAGATTGATTGATTGATTGTTGATGTTCGGGAAATAGGGGGCACGAAGTGGGAACCAGGTGAGCTCCCTCCCCGCCTTTTATTTTTTATTTTTTTTCCCCCGGACATCTTGTCCCTGCCAACACAGTCCGGACAGTCCGGTGTCCGGAGACATCCGGTGCCCGGTGATGTCCGGAACACCGGACAGTCCGGACTGGTCCAGACACAGGTCCGGGAAACAGTCCGGAAGTGTCCGGTGTCCGGGTCTGTGGTTACCATGACGTGAAGTGCCTGGAATGAAACGGTTTTCACCTTTGCAGAGGCAGATGCAGATCCCAGGATTCGATCCCCAGACCTTACCTTACCCATGTACCGTGCCGAGTTGACCCCTGAGTGTTTGAACCCGTGACCTGTGTATTCGCAAATAGTTGGTAGGCTGCTTTAGGTCCGTAGGTTGTAGGGGATTCGATCTGTAGACCTGTCCGATAGGAGTCTTAGGGAGTTCTAGAAATCGTAACTGTAGACTTCCCGAAGGGTCAAGGTCGTAGCTGCTACAGTCCAGAAAGGTCGAGGTCGTAGCTGCTACAGTATCGAAAGGCCAAGTCTACAGCCTTCCGGAAGGTCTGAGTAGTGGCCTTTCGAAGTTCCCCATGTTTAGGCTGAGGCAAGTGGGCAAGTGGTGAGGCAAGTGGTGTAGTCTACCCGTGCTGAGTCAGCAGTCCCAGTCCTAGGCAGTCATGGTCGAGTCAAGCAAGTACCGCATGGGACTGTGTGCACTACGGGCATGGGAAAGGGCCAGACCAACGAGCTGCAGAAGTATAAAGAAAGAGGCAGTGCCCAGTCATTCATTCATTCCTGCGGAAGCCATGCGGAAGCGCTGCCACAGTGACTTGCGCGAGGTGGTCTGCAGAGGAGCCTGAAGTCGAAGTGGGCTGAAGGGAGTTAGCGCAGCCATAGCTGCTGTAGTTAGTGTAGTTGGCGGCCATAGCNTTAGCGCAGCCATAGCTGCTGTAGTTAGTGTAGTTGGCGGCCATAGCTGCCATAGTTAGCGATAGGTGTGTATTCGTGTGTGTTACAGAGTGTGTGCGTGGGGTATCCAGGGTGATCAGAGTTGAAGTGTGAAGTGAGCGGTGGTGTGGGACACAGTGCCAAGAGTTGCGATGTATGGGTGCTGGTGCACCATAGCCTATTGAAGCGAGTATGCATCTGAACTGTGTTCTTGGTTTCCATACCTCTGAGCTTTGAGTTGGCCGCTATGCGCCAGAGTGAATCACCATCTGTTTGTATGCATGTGGAGTGACGAAGTAAGTCTTGAGTCTGATTGCACTGGTATCGGAGCTGGTACCCGCTACCTCACGCGCCATCGCCGTTGTAGCAGGAGAGAAACGCGTGCGTGCCATAGTTGAAGTGCGCCACCCTTGAAGAGGAGGTCTGCCATAGCTGCGCTCCGGAAGACGGTGACGTGTACCTGCACGACGGACAACGACGAAGAAGACAAGGATATATATATATATATATATAGAGAGAGAGAGAGAGAGGGGCTGAGCGATACAAGATTGGTTATCACGTACCTGCGCTGAAAATTCGTTGTGCGGTCCAAGAGGAGGTAGCGGCCATAGCCGCGGAGCTCGGAACACGGAGAAGAAAGAGAGGTGAAGCATAGACGAAGGAGGAGACATAGACAAGGAAGGAGGAAGGAGGGATAACGAAGGTGAAGACAGACATAGTCAAGGGTGATCAAAAAAAAAAAAAAAAAAAAAGGGAAATACGGCGAGGAAGAAGAAAGGTGAAAGGAGGAGGAAGAAAGAAGAGGTTGGCGAGGAAGAAGGTGCCGGCAGCCAAAGCCGACAGAGGGTTGACCGGGCGTTGACCAGAGGGTTGACCAGGTGTTAACCGGAGCTGTTGACCGGAGCTGTTCACCACGACTTTGATAAAGCTGGAGTTGGTATAATCTCGCCAAGCCCTTAGCCTATCCCCCCGCCCTATGGATGTGCACTCACCCTATGGTACTTGCTGAGTCTGAGTCTGTCTGTCTCTTCTTTCTGCATTGAGTCTCTTCTGTCTAGGTGATAGGACTCCGTGTATGAAGGATAGGGCCTCGTTGACCAAACCCCTGCCGGGCTGAGTAGGGCTAAAGGCTGTGTCTGACGACTTGACTGTCCCGGAGGACACGAACCCTCCGAAGGACCGGTACTGATCGGCGGGCTGCTCGGTGTGGCACGATAGGCCCGAAATCTGAGCTGTGGGCTGCACAACGGGCCGTCTAAGTCTTGAGAGAACCTGCTGATCGCGTCGTCCTGTCTGCGACGTTAAAGAATTCCTGAGGAGTTACGGGGGATCTCCTTAAATGCCTCCTGATCAGAAATAGGTTTTGTAGTGACGGCTGTAGTTTAGAGTCTAGGCTAGTGCCCCTAGTTGACAAGGTCTGGACCGGAGTGAAGGCCAGGTGGGTTTGACCGCAGGTGCTGGGCATCTGGGTCTGGATCGCAAGGACTGTGATTGCGAAAGCTTCCGTCGGCCGTGGTAATCTGGCTGGAACGAAGGGTAAGATTCTGTAGTCCATAGAGAGTCGGTCAGTCTGAATTTAAGTAGGGGGGACGTCTAAGTGGTGAGGAGTGAAACCGTTACTTGGTTGTGCATCTATCACCATGGTTGACACGCGTACCGGAAAGAGCACTTCCCCCTACACAGCCGAAGAGGAGGCAAAGGCCGCCGCCATCCTAAAAGAGAGAAGAGAGAAGGAGGTGGCCAAGAAGGCGGCCCTGATAGAAGAACAGGCGGCGAAGTTGAAGAAGATTGAGGAGGAGATGGCCAGAGAAAAGGAGAGGTTAAAGAAAGAAGAAGAAGAGAAGCTTAAGGCGGTGGAAGAGGAGGAAGAGTAGAAGAAGAGCCACTGGAAAGGAGAAGAAGAGAGCAAAGAGGGGAACCCAGTGGGACCAAAGATGTTCAGTTAGAGAAAAAGATCACAGAGTGGGTGGCAAATTTATCCCTGGGAGAAGAAGAAGAAGCATTGATGTATGTGCCCAGGGACGAACAGGAGGCGACCTTGAAAGAGTGGGAGGCGGAAGAAGATCCACTCAGGCGTCAGGCCCTAGAGGATGAAAAGAGGATGGAGTGGAAATTCCGGCTAACAAGGGAAAGAAACGCAAGATTGGATGCGGTGAGCCGGGCGGCAAAGGAATTGGAAGAAGTGAGGAAGTAGAGAGACCAGATGGCGACGCAAGTTGATTTGCTGGGGAAGATGGAAATCATGGCAAGGAATATCGAATGCCTGACAACGGCTCAGGAGGAGCAATATCAATTTATTAGAAGTCAAGATATTGCTTTGCGCTCGATACGGCTGGGATTCAGGGAGTTTGCAAGGGAGTTAGTGGTACAGGTGGGCTCTGAGGTGAAAGCCCGCCTAGATAGCACCGAGTGTTATTGCACAGGCGCCATAGAAGGCGCCAAGTTGGCCTCACCCAAGGAGGAAGCGGCGCGTCCCCGTAGAGAGCCTGTGAAGGTCAAGTTCCCCGACTCCTACAGCGGAAAGAAGGAGGAGAACTTTGATCATTGGGAAGCCAACATTAAGACGTACGTGCACTTGCCGAACGTTGCTCCCGACGAGCATGTCCTGATCGCTATACACGCCCTCAGGGAGGAAGCAGCGAGCTTCGCCCGTTCCCTGTGTCGCGCCACCAACTGCAATGATGATTTGGTGGCCTATTCTGCGTTCACTCCCCTCAGTGACTTTCTTAAGTTGCTGAGAGAACGGTTTGCAGACGTGACCCGTAGTGTCAAAGCGTCAGATAAGCTGCAAACCATCCATTCTCGTCAGTGGAGGAGTGCAAGGGCACTCAAAGGTGTGATGGACGAGTTGGTCGCCGTTCCTGACCATGGGGTCACTGAGACCCAATTGGTCAATCTCTTCTACCGCGCTATCCCCGAACAGTTACGCGGGCATTTCTTCGAAAAGAGCCAGCAACCTACCATGACCTACCATGCACTTAGCAGGGAAGTGGTAGCGTTCGAAGCACGGTCCGCGTCAGTTTCCACTTTCTGGCACAAGGACCTGGACAAAGGCAAAAAGGGGAAGGGTCGTACTATCTCAAGTCAAGTCAAGACCAAGCATGTCGCGTCAGTTTCCACTTTCTGGCACAAGGACCTGGACAAAGGCAAAAAGTGGAAGGGTCATACTATCTCAAGTCAAGTCAAGACCAAGGATCATCTGATCCTTTCATTAGATGAGGGTGGTATGGACCAAGTCCCTTACGATCAGATAGAGTGGGGACTGGAGGAGGAGGAGGACAGTGGCGCCAATCAGGGGAGGACTTACGCTGCTGTCGCGGCCGGAGGGAGGCCGCAAGGAAGAGGAGGAGGCCAGGGCCAAGGGGGCTGGGCCTCAGGTGGCCGTGAGGAAACCGCCAAGCAGGAGGAAGGGGTCAAGGTCCCCTGCAAAACCGTTCTGGCAACCGTTCACCTAATAGGGGTAATAGGTCACCCTATAGGAGAGGTGGGTGGCACCCAGGTCTGCCACAGGGCCGACCCTGGGAGGATTTGGGCCTGGACCAACGCGTTTGGCAGCAGCGTGTGGATCAGGGGCAGTGCGTATTTTGCGGTGACCCTAGCCACATCATTCGATGTTGTCCAAAGTATAGAGAGGCCCGATGGGCTGCCCAGCAGTCAAAAGGCAGCCGCCGATAGGGGTTGCAACTGCCCCCACCATACGACCATGTGGGGAAACGAGCGCGAGCCAGCAAGAAACTCCCACACCACATGAGCCTATGGCAGAGGTTGCAGGCCGGTGCCTAGGTAGCTGTCCAGAGACTGCTTGTGTTAGAGTCCCTTTAGGCACCTCCCTCACAGGCGTGGCTGATGAGTTGAAGGAGAGAATGCCCGCATGGGCCAAGATGAAGAAAGAGAGTGAAGGACAACTAGTTCTAGTAGATGTAGAAGTTTTTCGAAGCAGAGTAGGAGCCCTTATAGATTCAGGGGCTACCCGCAGTTATGTTAGCCGTACAACGCTGAAAGGGTTGAAAGTCCAGAAGTTAGCAGACCCCATAGTGAGTGTCCTTGCAGACAACCGCACTATGCGTATTGAGGACTACGTAGAGGGAGTCTAGGCGTATTTCCGCCTAGAGAAAGATGGGAAGGTGGAGAAAGTTCACCATTCCCTGACTCTCATCGGACAACCTTCCTCTTGATATAGTCCTGGGTATGGACTAGGGAGAGGCAGCAGGGGCCACACTCCACCCGAGAGAGCACGAGTGTAGGCTCCCTAGTCCTTCAGGCGAGGTTAAGACTGCCCATCTGTTCCATGCGTCAGGTACAAACAATACCCTGGCACACCGCTGTCTCAGTGCTCCTGCATTCGCACGATTAGTGGAAAAGGAGAACCTAGAGGAGCAAGTCTTCGTAGCTTACATAAGGCCTGTCACTGAGCCTAAGGAAGAGAAGCCCATCGACCCAGCTATGGCCAAGCTGCTGGAATAGTTACCAAGCCGCCAACAGGAGTAGTGTCGCGGCCGATCCAACATTGTATAGAAATAGAGCCTGGCAGTAGGACTCCCAAAGGAGCGGTGTACAGGATGTCCCCGCGGAAGTTGGAAGAGTTGCGCAAGCAACTAGACGAGCTCCTAGAGAAGGGTTGGATTAGGCTCAGTTCGTCTCCTTTTGGAACACCAGTTTTATTTGTCCCCAAGAAGGAGGGAGAGCTTAGGATGTGTATTGACTATAGGAATCTCAATGCTATCACAGTGAAGAATGCTGAGCCACTGCCCCGTATAGATGATATTCTGGATCGGGTGCAGGGATGCAAGTATTTCTCTAAGATAGACCTAAAGTCCGGATATCACCAGATAGAGGTCCATCCTGATGATCAGTACATGACCGCATTCCGGACTAGGTATGGGTGGTCATGCCCTTTGGACTAACTAACGCGCCAACGACTTTCCAGCGTTGTATGAATGACCTATTTAGGTCGTGGTTAGATAGATTTGTAGTAGTTTACTTGGATGATATTTTAGTTTTCAGTAAGACCCTCTAAGAGCATCAGGGTCATCTGAGGAAGGTCTTGGAGAAGCTGAGGGAAGCTAACTTCAAGATCAATGCCAAGAAGTGCGAGTGGGCAAAGACCCAAGTTTTGTATCTAGGCCACGTCTTAGACGGAGACGACATTAAGCCAGAAGACAGCAATCGCAGCGATTAGAGATTGGCCTACACCCCGCACGTTGACAGAATTGCGGTCGTTCTTAGGCCTAGCAAATTACTATAGGAAGTTTGTCAGAAACTTCTCCACCATCGCTGCACCCCTTCGCAGATTGCTGAAGAAAGAAACAATCTGGAAGTGGGATTAGGACATCTACCATGAAAAAACTAAAGCAGGCGTTGATAGAGTACCTAGTCCTCAAGGTCGTCGATTCGTCCTTACCTTTCGTCGTCACTACTGACGCAAGCCAGTACGGTATAGGTGTTGTGTTACAGCAAGACGATGGCAATGGGTATAGACCTGTAGAGTTCATGTCTGCCAGAATGCCTTCAGAGAAGGTAGCGACATCCACCTACGAAAGGGAACTCTACGCTCTCAGGCAAGCACTAGAGCACTGGAAGCATTACTTGCTTGGGAGGCACTTCAAAGTGTATTCAGACCACGAGGCTCTCAGGTGGCTGAAGACACAGGCCAAAATGACACCTAAGTTGACTAGGTGGGCCGCAGAGATAGACCAGTACGACTTTGAGCTCAAGCCAGTTAAGGGCAAGTATAATGTAGTTGCGGATGCTCTAAGTAGGAGATCAAACTACTTTGGAGCGATAGTCCATTGTCTGGATATAGGGAAAGACCTGCAACAGAAAGTTAGAGAGTCATATGCGCAGGACCCTATCTACAGTGACCTTCTTAAGAAAGTAAAGGAGGCCCCAGAGACCGAACCAGATTACCGCACTACTGACGGACTACTATTTGAGAAGACTAACGTAGTGGACCGACTGTGTGTCCCCAACAGCGAAGAAATCCGTAGTTTGATCCTAGGGGAATGTCACGATACAAAGGGACACTTTGGTTGGCAAAAGACTCTAGCCAACCTAATGCACGCGTACACCTGGCCAGGGATGAAAAATGACTGTATAGAGTATGTTCGCAGTTCCATTGACTTTATGGATGCTCAGGTGCCCCGCTAGGTCTTCTCAGACCCTTGCCTATTCCGGACCAGCCAGGAGATTCAGTATCCATTGACTTTATGGATGCTGGCGTCAAGAGTAGGCACGGTAAGAGCCAAGTCATGGTCGTAGTTGATAGATTTAGAAAATATGTTGTTTTTGTTTCTTTGCCTTCTGAGGCACGTACAGAGTTCGTAATTCAAAAGTTTTTTTATCACTGGGTCAGTGAGCACGGGGTCCCATTGTCCATAGTTAGTGATAGAGACACCCAGTTCACTTGTAAGAACTCGCAGGAGTTGATGAGAGTCTATGGCTCCAAGTTCTTAATGTCATCTGGCCGTCATCCAGAGACCAACGGTCAGACTGAACAGATGAATAAGATCCTGCAGCAAGTTCTATGTATGTACATTAGACCTGATCAAATCAGCTGGGATGAGATGCTTCCCAAGGTAGCCAGCGCCTACAACAACAGTGTGTACTTGTCTACATGTCGCACTCCCAACGAGCTGCACAAGTCCTTTAGACCGCGCAGACCGTTTGAAGGACTTAACCGGGATCAGATTTACAGGCTACCGCCCGGTACTAGGGAGTTCGTGATACAGCACGAGAAAGAACTAGCTACTGTTGTAGAGAACCTCGGGAAGGCCCATCATAGGATGATAGAGCAAGCCAACAAGCATCGTTGCTCGTCGCAGTTTCAAGTAGGCAACTTAGTCTGGGTCAAGTCAAAAGAGTTTGCTCCTGGCAGAAGTGACTGCCTGCGTATAGAGGACCGTGGCCAGTCCTAGAGGTCAAGGGCGGCGAGGATGGACCGTCCCACAGATTCCGGCGCACCTCCACACCTACCATGTATTCCATGCATTAAAGTTGTTGCCGTGTGTCACGAGTCAACAGTTTCCGTCTAGGAGATCCATGATCCCCCCAGACATGGACGAAAGATATGACATTGACGGCATTGTAGGTGAAGATGTGTTCAGAACAGGAGGTAGAGATCGTCCACAGAAACAATATAAGGTCCGATTCGCTTATCAGGAGCCCGAGGACGACCGCTGGTTTACTAGAACGGAACTTCTAAAGACAGCTCCCGACAAAGTTAGAGCCTACGAGAGAGATAAGAAAGGTAAAGGTCCTGCCTTAGACTGAGTTATTCTTGGAGGACCTCGAATTTAGGCCGGCGGGAGTGAAACGGTTTTCACCTTTGCAGAGGCAGATGCAGATCCCAGGATTCTATCCCCTGACCTTACCTTACCCATGTACAGTACCGAGTTGACCCCTGAGTGTTTGAACCCGTGACCTGTGTATTCGCAAACAGTTGGTAGGCTGTTTTAGGTCCGTAGGTTGTAGGGGATTCGATCTGTAGACCTGTCGGATAGGAGTCTTAGGGAGTTCTAGAAATCGTAACTGTAGACTTCCCGAAGGGTCAAGGTCGTAGCTGCTACAGTCCAGAAAGGTCAAGGTCATAGCTGCTACAGTATCGAAAGGCCAAGTCTACAGCCTTCCGGAAGGTCTGAGTAGTGGCCTTTCGAAGCTCCCCACGTTTAGGCTGAGGCAAGTGGGCAAGTGGTGAGGCAAATGGTGTAGTCTACCCGTGCTGAGTCAGCAGTCCCAGTCCTAGGCAGTCCTGGTCCAGTCACGCGAGTACCGCATGGGACTGTGTGCACTACGGGCATGGGAAAGGGCCAGACCAACGAGCTGCAGAAGTATAAAGCAAGAGGCAGCGCCCAGTCATTCATTCATTCCTGCGGAAGCCATGCGGAAGCGCTGCCACAGTGACTTGTGCGAGGTGGTCTGCAGAGGAGCCTGAAGTCGAAGTGGGCTGAAGGGAGTTAGCGCAGCCATAGCTGCTGTAGTTAGTGTAGTTGGCGGCCATAGCNTTAGCGCAGCCATAGCTGCTGTAGTTAGTGTAGTTGGCGGCCATAGCTGCCATAGTTAGCGATAGGTGTGTATTCGTGTGTGTTACAGAGTGTGTTCGTGGGGTATCCAGGGTGATCCAGAGTTGAAGTGTGAAGTGAGCGGTGGTGTGGGACACAGTGCCAAGAGTTGCGATGTATGGGTGCTGGTGCACCATAACCTGTTGAAGCGAGTATGCATCTGAACTGTGTTCTTGGTTTCCATATCTCTGAGCTTTGAGTTGGCCGCTATGCGCCAGAGTGAATCACCATCTGTTTGTATGCATGTGGAGTGACGAAAGTCTTGAGTCTGATTGCAGGGTAGTCCATATGAACTACCTGCAGCCTGCAGGGTGGGCCAGTCTTATATAGTGCTGGCCTGTCCAGGAGGCTGCTCTTGCCAATGCCAAAACGTGCCAGACCCTGGCGTTGAAGCTCAAACAAAGGTTGTCTTGAAAACAGGCCCGAAATGGCCTATGCTAAAACCCTGGTCTGGTGCCTAAGTTTCAGGGCAGGTCGATCTTATGAGGGCCTGAAAATGGCCCTCCRTTTCAGGCTGAAAAGACTCAGGGCCTGGAGGGCCCTGTTTTAGGCTGAAACGACACAGGGCCTGTAGGCCCTTGTTTTCAGGCTTTCAGGCTGAAACGACACAGGGCCTGTAGGCCCTTGTTTTCAGGCTTTTAGGATGAAAACGACACAGGGCCTGTAGGCCCTTGTTATCAGGCTTTTAGGCTGAAAACAACACACGGCCTGAAAATGGCCCTCGTTTCAGGCGCAGCATGTAACAAATACAGAGGATCTCAATTCAACGAGGGTTACAAACGAGTCCAAACTACGATATGGAAATAATCTACTCACCTCAGACTCTAAAAACTGCATTGCCATCACCACAAGCTTGAGCCCAGCAGTAGGATGAAGAATATAAATGACCTGCCACCCACAAATTCATAGCAACATCAGATGATCAGGAAGAACGCCATTTTTTGGTTTAAGGTACACAAGAACCTTACAACTTGAGTCAAACAACGTAAATCCTGCTGTATGAATTTGGTCCACAATTTCCCCACCAGATGGAATAGACAAAGGAGCACGAGCGATGATCATCATGGGAATACACCGCACACTGCAGAGTGTACACATTTAATAGAACACAATGACCAGTTGCTACTCCGCCCAGAAAACAAAATTGACAAAAAAAAAAAAAAAAAACATAAGTTACAGAACACATGGGTTAAAGAGTGGCGAGGTCCCACTTCTACAGATCCTTTGCTTCCGGTCATTGCATTTGGCAATGGACCGCTTGAAAAGGAGTGAGGACATACGTGGGACCTTGTGAAACGGTTAGCAGACGCAGATCCCAGGGTTCGATCCCTAGACCTTGCCCTACCTGTGTACAGTACCTGCGTAGACCCCGAGAGTTGAACCTGTGACCTGTGTATTCGTAAACAGTTGATAGGCTGTCATAGGTCCGTAGGTACCAGGGGTTCGATCTGTAGACCTGTAGGATAGAAGTCTTAGGGAAGTCTAGAAGTCCTAGCTGTAGCCTTCTAGAAGGTCAGCAAGTGGGCAAGTGGTGAGTCAAGTGGTGGACTAAACCGCAGTGCAATTGCAGTACGACGGAGGTAGGTTAGCAGTGAGTCCCCGCTCAGTCAGCGGTAAGGTCCAGTCAGTCCCAGTCCGGTCCAGCAAGTACCACAGGGGACTGTGACCACCATGGGCCGATGGAAGAGGGCAAACCAACAAGTTTCAGAAGTATAAATCAAGAGGTAGCGCCCAGCCTTTCATTCATTCCTGCGTGAGCCATGCGGAAGCGCTGCCACAGCGACTTGTGCAAGGAGGTCTGCAGTGAGCCCGGAGCAGAAGTGGGCGAGAGAGAAGGAGTGTAGCATAGCGATAGGGTTAGTGTGTAGTGAGTGTGAGTGTGTGTGTGAGTTCAGAGAGTCGTGTGTGGGATATCCAGGGTGATCTGGTGTATGTGAACAGTGAGTTGTTTGGGCGCTGAGTCGCCATAGCCAGTTGAAAGCGAACTCGTATCTGGATGTCATATCTCTGAGTTTTGAGCGGGCGCGTGTCGCCAGTTTGCTACGCTACTGTTAACATGCATGAAAAGTGTGAATGAAAGCGAGTCTGATTGCATTGGTATCGAAGCTCGTACCCGCTATTCCATGCGCGCCGTCGTGTGCAGGGCCTGATGCGCCATAGCAGAGGTGGCCGCCGAGAGTTGTAGTCCGCCATAGCGGAACCGAAGGTTGGAGAAGCCGCCGCGCACCTGCAGAGA
>BFEA01000384.1:848619-869790 GCA_003427395.1 Chara braunii | reverse complement strand
GAAGGAAGGAGAGCTTCATATGTGTATAGACCATAGGGGTTTGAATGCGATTACAGTGAAGAATGTTGAGCCGCTGCCCAGGATAGACGATCTCTTAGATCGGGTGCAGGGATGTAAGTATTTTTCTAAGATAGATTTGAAGTCCGGATATCATCAGATAGAGGTTCATCCTGATGACCACTACAAGACTGCCTTCCAGACTAGATATGGGAACTATGAGTTTATAGTCATGCCCTTTGGACTGACGAACGCGCCACCTATGTTTCAACGTTATATGAACGATCTGTTTAGACCATGGTTAGATAAATTTGTTGTAGTGTACTTAGATGACATTTTAGTTTTCAGCAAGACCATCCAAGAGCATCAGGGTCATTTGAGACAGACCTTGGAGAAGCGCAGAGAGGCTAACTTCAAGATCAACGTGAAGAAGTGCGGAAGGGCCAAGACACAAGTCCTGTACTTGGGCCACGTATTAGACGGAGATGGCATCAAGCCTGAGTACAGTAAGATAGCTGTGATTAGAGATTGGACGACGCCCCGCACATTGACAGAGTTGCGGTCGTTCTTAGGCCTAGCTAACTACTATAGAAAGTTCATGAGGAACTTTTGTACTATCGCCGCTCCCTTGCGAAGCAATCTGGCAATGGGACAAAGATTGTACGTTTGCGCTAAAGAGACTGAAGCGCGTGTTAATAGAGTACCCTGTCCTCAAAGTAGTTGATCCGTCTTTGCCATTTGTCATCACCACGGACGCAAGTCAGTATGGTATAGGCGCCGTGTTACAGCAGGATGACGGCAATGGCTACAGACCCGTAGAGCTCATATCAACGAGGATGCCTTCAGAGAAGGTAGCTACCTCGACATACGAGAGAGAATTCTACGCTCTCAGGCAGGCTTTAGAGCATTGGAAGCATTACCTGCTTGGGAGGCACTTTAAAGTGTAGTCAGACCGCGAAACGCTTCAATGGCTAGAGACCCAGGCCAAGATGACACCTAAGTTGACTAGGTGGGCCGCTGAAATAGACCAATATGACTTTGAGCTCAAGCCGGTCAAAGGCAAGTATAACGTAGTTGCGGATGCTCTGAGTAGAAGGTCAGATTACTTTGGAGCTATAGTACATTATTTGGATATAGGGAGAGACCTGCAAGAGAAAGTTAGACAAGCATATGCGCAGGACCCTATTTATAGTGACCTCCTCAAGAGAGTAAAGGAGGCCCCAGAGACTGAGCCAGATTACCGCACTACAGAGGGTCTACTATTCGAGAAGACTAATGTGTTCGATCGCCTGTGCGTTCCCAACAACGAGGAGATTCGTAGTCTGATCTTAGGGGAATGCCACGATACAGAGGGACATTGCGGTTGGCAGAAGACCTTAGCCAATTTGATGCGTGCGTATACCTGGCCAGGAATGAAAGTTGACTGCATACAATATGTTCGCAGTTGTAAAGTTTGCCAGCGAAACAAGACCGCTACGCGTGCCCCTCTAGGTCTTCTCAGACCCTTGCCCATTCCAGACTAGCCGGGAGACTCAATCTCCATTGACTTTATGGATGCCGGTGTCAAAAGTAGACACGGCCAGAGCCAAGTCATGGTCATAGTTGACCGCCTTAGCAAGTATGCTGTTTTTGTTCCCTTGCCTGCAGAGGCACGTACAAATTTAGTTATATGAAATATGTTTGATTTTTGGGTTAGTGAGAATGGAGTCCCGTTGTCAATAGTTAGCGATAGAGATAGTCGCTTCACCAGCAAGAACTGGCAAGAACTCATGTGAGTTTATGGATCTAAGTTATTGATGTCGTCTGGCCGCCACCCTGAGACCAACGGTCGGACCGAGCAAATGAACAAGATCCTACAGCAAGTTCTGCGCATGTACATTAGACCCGATCAGATCAATTGGGACGAGATGTTACCTAAGGTAGCTAGTGTGTACAATAACAACGTGCATCTGTCCACCTGTCGCACTCCAAATGAGTTGCACAAGTCCTTTAGACCGCGCATACCATTCGAAGGGCTGAACCGGGGTCAGATCCACAGGTTACTGCCCGGTACCAGGGAGTTTGCAATACAGCACGAGAAAGAATTAGCTGTCGTTGTTGAAAACCTCAGGAAGGCCCAACACAGAATGATAGAACAGGCCAATAAGCACTGTCGCCCATCGCAGTTCCAGGTAGGCGACTTAGTCTGGGTCAAGTCCAAAGAATTTGCACCTGAGGAGAACATCTCACAGAAGTTACTGCCTGCATATACAGGACCATGGCCGGTTCTAGAAGTCAAGGGCGAAGAGGATGGACCGTCCTACACTGTAGAGATTCCAGCGCACCTCCACACTTATCCTGTATTTCATGCCTCAAAGTTGTTGTCGTGTGTCACAAGTCAACAATTTCCTTCAAGAAGATCCATGAACCCCCCGGATATGGACGGAAGTTATGACATTGACGGTATTGTAGATGAGGATGTGTTCAGAACAGGAGGTAGAGGTCGTCCCCAGAAACAGTATAAGGTCCGGTTTGCTTATCAGGAACCGGAAGACGACCGCTGGTTTACAAGGACAGAACTTCTAGAAACAGCTCCCGACATAGTCAGATCCTATGAACGTGATAAGAAGGGTAAAGGTCCTTCCTTGGACTGAAATATTCTCGGAGGACCTCGAATTTAGGACGGCGGGAGTGAAACGGTTTTCACCTCTTTGCAGTAGCAGACGCAGATCCCAGGGTTCGATCCCTAGACCTTGCCCTACCTGTGTACAGTACCTGTGTTGACCCCGAGAGTTGAACCTGTGGCCTGTGTATTCGTAAACAGTTGATAGGTTGTCATAGGTCCGTAGGTACCAGGGGTTCGCTCTGTAGACCTGTAGGATAGAAGTCTTAGCGAAGTCTAAAAGTCCTAGCTATAGCCTTCTAGATGGTCAGCAAGTGGGCAAGTGGTGAGTCAAGTGGTGGACTAAACTGCAGTGCAATTGCAATACGACGGTGGTAGGTTAGCATTGAGTCCCCACTCAGTCAGCGGTAAGGTCCAGTCAGCCCCAGTCCGGTCCAGCAAGTACCACAAGGGACTGTGAGCACCATGGGCCGATGGAAGAGGGCAGACCAACAAGTTTCATAAGTATAAATCAAGAGGCAGCACCCAGCCTTTCATTCATTCCTGCGTGAGCCATGCGGAAGTGCTGCCACAACGACTTGTGCAAGGAGGTCTGCAATGAGCCCGGAGCAGAAGTGGGCGAGAGAGAAGGAGTGTAGCATAGCGATAGGGTAGTTGTGGCCATAGCCGTCATAGCTAGAGTTAGTGTGTAGCGAGTGTGAGTGTGTGTGTGAGTTCAGAGAGTCGCGTGTGGGATATCCAGGGTGATCCGGTGTATGTGAACAATGAGTTGTTTGGGCGCTGAGTCGCAATAGCCAGTTGAAAACGAACTCGTATCCAGATGTCATATCTCTGAGTTTTGAGTGGCTGCATGTCGCCAGTTTGCTACGCTACTGTTTACATGCATGAAAAGTGTGAATGAAAGTGAGTCTGATTCAGCCCCTTTTGGAAGTGAGCCAAGGAAGATGAGCAATAGCGAACTTCAGCAATCAAACAACACCATACATATGAGTCCAGATAGTCTCGACCTCGAACCAACAGCAGAATTGCATCACGAGATTCACCAAATAAGAACACACCAAGAGTTCATAATTGACGATGCTGAAATAGTCCCATCATCATCAACGAAGAACCAGAGTTGATATCCTATCTGGCGCTCGGCGCCCAGACTACATGTGGCAGATCCTATCTAGCCTATACTACGAAGCCGAAAGATGACGTCAACAGCATTCCCGAAGTACGAGCATATGGCGACCAATGTCGCACGCTTCCAGCACCAGGTATGTCTCGCACTACACTCACAACCTCGTTCCCCAACTCACAGATGCCACTAGCACCCAACGACCACCCTGCGCCTCACCCAGCTTACAGCAGCGCAGCTCGGCTATGGCTGCGTGCTCCTTCCCTGCTCGCCCGTGAGAGCGTAGGCGCCAGCCAGCAAATAGCGCAGCAGTGCTTGCGCAGCATGCAGCCAGCACCCGAATGTCGAATGAGGAGGCAGGCCCTTCGCTATATCGAAGTAGCCTGCCTGCGTCCAGTCCCAGGAAGCTTCCAGTAGGCCCCGGTAGCCTGAGGCCCAGTCCATGCAATGTCGGCCCAGGGCCTGTGGTGGTTGCGTGAACCCAACTACCCTTGGCCTGTGTCTGGCCTAGTACCCGTATCCAGCCCAGGGCCTGCTTTCCATACATTCACATAGGCGGCCCAGGTCCTGGATTCTTTCAACCAACTGGCGTTGCGCAATTGCCTTAATTTCCTTCAATTGCGTGGGGCCTGGAAAAAGAGGCCGAGAGGGCCTGTCGAGCCTGCCTTCACTTAGGGCGACCGACTATGCTGCAAAGAGGCCCCTTGAGGGGCTTATCGGGGTGCCTGCCTCGCATTCCCTCCTCCATATCTTTGATAGTCCTCTGAGAAGATCAACCTTCAGTGATCTGGCGCTTTCCCTTCTGCAGAGTTTTCTCATATTGAGCTACGATCTGAGGAGCGGTCTGCATGAGTTCCTCCCTGGTAAACCAACGATCCTCCTTTGGATCCACATGATGTCTGAACCGAGCTCGGTACTGCAGCTTCGGTTTCGGAGGACGTCCCCTGCCTGTAGGTCTCTGAACTGGCAGCTCCCTGTGGTCGACAATATCATCAATATCCACTTCTTCGTCCATGGTTGGGGGCATCATTGAGTGTCGCGATCCTTGAATGGTGCAAGCTTAGACGCGTGAAAGACTGGGTAAGTGCGGAGATGACCAGGGATCCGGATAACATAAGATGGACCATCCAGATCTGTCCCAACAGTGTCTAGGACTTCCCAGGGTCCCAGTTCTGAGGACTTAACCAAGACTCTTTCCCCAACCTGAAAGTTAGAAGGGCGGCGGTGTCTATTCTCAGATTCTATCATTGCCGCTTGTGCCTTCTGCATTTGCTCTACTGCCTGCTGCATCTTCTCTTCATAGCGATAAGCATATTCTGAAGTGCCTGGTGCAGCAGTGGTCTGATTCTCAGGAAGAAGGAAGTCTAGGGGTAGTCTAGGCTTGAAGGTTAATTGTAAGCTGTTTGGGCTTACGCCTGTAGCGCTGTGCACTGCGTTATTGTCCAGGCTGGCGACGAGAGCAAGCTTCTCGTCCCAGTCCACCTCTTTGGGCTTAATATAATGCCTCAACAGGTGTTGTACAACGCGGTTCAGTTGCTCGGCCTGGCCGTTCGCTTCCGGGTGATTCCCAGATGTCATCTGCAACTGAGTTCCTTGTTCTGCGGCAACTGCCTTCCACAACTCACTAGTAAATCGGACATCCCTGCCACTAATAATGGACTTCGGTAAACCGAAGTCTCTAACCCAATTCTCCTTGAATAACTTAACGACATACTCGGTCTTTGTTGTTTTCGACATGGCTATCAATCTAGCATACTTACTAAACCTATCCACGATAACGAAGATCTGTCTCATTCCACTCTTGCTGGTGACTAATTTATCCATGAAGTCCATGGACAGACTCTCACCAGGCCTTTCCGGAATCGGAAGGGGCTTCAGGAGCCCAAGAGGAGCCAAAGTACGTGGTTTGTCCCTTTGACAGACCTGACAAGTCTCCACGTACAACTGGGCATCTTTCATCATCGTGGGCCACCAGAACCTCTGCAGCAGATTAGCTGCGGTCTTCTTGTACTCAAAATGGCCGGCAGCATCATGACACTCTCCTAAAGACAAACTACGCAAAGACTCTCTATTTGGGACGCACAATCTTTTATTCCCGCCTTCTCAAGAAACAGCAAGCCGTTGACCAACTCAAACTCGGCTGAAGTCTTTTTGTCCTTCGCCTCGAGTCTGCGTATGATCTCAGACATGCACTGATCCTCGCGATAGGCATCCACCAAAGAGCGAGTAACATCGTCCGTGAGATCGAACTCGGTCATCAGCGCACCTGAGAGGTCAGGTCTACGCGACAAGGCATCAGCCACCTTGTTGTACTCCCCTTTGAGGTACTGGGGGTCGAAGTCATACTGCTCAATGACTTCGAGCCAACGCTTCAGGGCGTCAGAAAGTACATGCTGAGTTCTCATCCATCTCAGGGTCTGATGATCAGTCCTGAGGATGAAGAACCTCCCAAGGAGATAGTGTCTCCTATGGGTCAGAGCCTTGTACACGACGTAGAGTTCCTTCTCGTAAGTGGACTTTGCCAACTTCTGAGACGACATCTTTTTAGACATGTACTCGACTGGCCTAAACTTTGGCCCCTCCTGTTGCACAAGCACGGCGCCAATGCCATATTGGCTGGCATCCGTGGTAACCACAAATGGCTTATCAGGATCGGGAAGTTTCAGAACCTCATAGTGCGTCAACACATGCTTCAAATGTCTGAAAGCAGCCTCGCACTTGTCGGTCCACTCCCATGGGGTGTCTAGGCGTGTCAGATCAGTCAAAGTGGCAGCCACTATGCTATAGTTCTTCACAAAGGTGCGGTAGTAGCCTGTCATCCCTAAGAAACATCTCATCTCAGTCACAGACTGAGGACGTGGCCAATCACGAAAGCTGGCCACCTTCGCGTCATCAGGTTTCAACCCTTCCGCGGAGATCTCATGACCCAAGTACAAGACACGGGTGCGGCCAACTCGCACTTTTCCCCGTTGATCTTGAACTTGTGCTGACGCAGGAGGCTAAGGACTTTATCCAGGTGTGCAGCATGCTCCTCGACAGTCTTACCAAAAATAAGTATGTCATCGAGGTACACGACGACAAACTTATCTAAGTAGTCATTGAATATTCGATTCATAGCGTGCTGAAAGATGCCAAGAGCATTGCAAAGGCCGAAAGGCATCACCACAAACTCGTACAGACCGTACCTGGTCTGAAATGCGGTTTTGTGTTGATCCTCGGGCCGGATTGCAATCTGATGGTACCCGGACTTCAGATCTATCTTACTGAAGTACCGACACCCTTGCACTCTATCTAACAGATCGTCGATGCGCAGTAGGGGCTCTCTATTCTTTCAAGTGATGGCATTGAGGCCCCTATAGTCAATGCACATCCTAAGAGTAACCCCCTCTTTTTAGGTACGAATAGAACTGGAGACCCATAAGGAGAGACACTCGGCCGGATCCAACCCTTCTCTACAAGTTCCTTGTGTTGGCGGCGAAGCTCATCAAGCTCGACTGGAGACATCCGATAGATCCTACCCTTCGGAATACTAGACCCTGGGATAATCTCTATCGCGTGGACGACCTCCCTCTTTACAACCCTTGTCGGCTCTTCGAATAGATCAGGGTACTTGGCAACTACTCCCTCTATCTCCGGCGGCATTTTCACCGGCTCGCCTGCAGCAGAGACATAGACTAAATACATACCCTCCTCCTGATTTTGCTTATAATAATTGTAGAACGCGGCAGCATACATGCACCCATAGGACTCAATCAGACTACTAGCTTTGAACTTATGTAATCTGGCGGTCCCTCCACCTGGCAAAGTGTGTTTTACCACTTTTCGGTCCCAGTCAAACTGGGGCTGTGCCACAGAGAGGTAGTACATACCTAGCAACATATCCATTGGGAACTCGTCACTTACTAGGAACGAGACACGATGTCTCAAGTCCCCTCCCGCGTACGGGAAACAACACTCAACATCCTGGAGGTAGTTGTTAACTACCATGCGCTGTTTGTTGGCACAGGTCGACTCCACGTCGACTCCACAGGTCGACTCAGGCGCTGCACTCGCCCCTGTAAACGCAGACTCTCAACGCACGCGCGACTGATAAAGTTCCTTGTCGAGCAAGTGTCATAATAGGCCCCGGCCTTGCGGCCGCCAATGACTGCGTCGCTGACGAACATCTCACCCTTCGGGGCTTTGACTAGTGTCATCCAAGAAGCTAGCGTGTCTGATCTAGACCACTCCACCTCTAGCTCTTCTAAGGACTCAAACACATTCATCGAACAGAGGCTCGATGGGTCTGAATGTGCTTGCGGGACGATGCCGGAGTTAGTAGCTTGGGCCATCTCTCGAGATGGTGAGGGTGTCTCCACCACCTCGACCCTAGCTGGAACAACTACAATTCCTACTGGCCCGACATGTTTCCCGGAGCACTGCCTGAAGTACTGGCAACGTTGCTACCAACGGGTTGAGAGGATCCCAACACTTGCCCCATCGGAGGCAGGATCTTTTCGGTTACCATCTTGTTGCGGCACTTGAATTGGCTGTGGCCATATTGACCACAACGAATACAGGCCTGCCGAGAGTAACGGTCTCTCCACACGTCCTCAGTGAGACCCGCCTTCTCCCATGGAGGAGCGTTGGGGTCAACTTGACTCCTAGACCGGGAGCCTCCCCGGCGTCTACCGGTCGCCTTACCTTTCTGAGTTACGACAACGACTACTCCACCCTCTGAAGCTTCTACGCTACCTGCCTCTGAACCTACTCCCTCCTGGAAGTTGCCGTCCAACTTGATGGTTGAACCATCGTTGTCGACAAACATGATGCGACCCTTCGCCTTCCAGTTAGGAGGCAGTGTCTTCTTCCTCCCATCCGTAGTGGGTGCCTGTCCATGGCCTATCTTAGCTTCAAGGTCTAGGGCCACCTTACTGAACGAAGGAAAGTCGTGCATATTGATGTTGGCCTCTTTTGCCAACGGGTTCCTGAGAAGCTGAGAAAAGCATCTCAAGTACGAGGTCAGCAGGACCTGGGGGCCATAGCGCACCCCTGGGACACAGATCAGACGCTCAACAGCGTCGGTGGCTTCCCTTACTGACTTAAACTGCCTCGTGTGCAGTGTCAGGATCGCATCAGTGGCCCTTTGAGCCTCCTGAGGATCGCACCACCTCTCTTTCACCATCTTCAGGAAGTCATACAGTTTCTGGGTGGCTGCCCAAGCGCGGAAGCCATGACCATATCCCTGGAGCTGCACTAAACCGCTCAACCATCTCGCTGCACTACCCTTTAGGTAAGATGCAGCCACAAGCACTTCTTCGTGCGGCAAGGTAAGTTTGCACCTAACGTAGACTGGCACTGACCTCAACCATGTGTCGAGGTCTTCGCCTCTCTTGTCCCCTGTAAAAGATTTGGGAGCGGCGATGGCCGTCTTTGAAACCCACTGAGTTTGTCCCGGTCCCTGCACCACTCCGGGCTGTGGACCCGGTGACACAGGCTGCTGTGCTAGCTGTTGGGGCTGCGTGCCCTGAGGGTGCACAGACTGCGAGACAGCAGGCTGTGTGGTGACTGCAACCTGCGACGGAGTTTGGGTGTACACTGTCTCAACAGGAACCTGCAAACTACTCCCTGCTGTTACCCCTCCTGAACAGCGGCATGCCCAGGGAAACGATAGCAACCGATGACAGGGCTACATATGGGGATACCCCTGTCACCGGTGGGACAGAAAAAGGAGGATATGGCACGGGCCAGGCACCAGGCCCAGCTGGTGATGTTGTTGCCTGAGCACGGCCTGCCAAAACGGCTAGGCTCTGTTGGATATCTTGCAGGATGGTAGTTTGATGCTCCTGCATCTCTATTACGCCTAGCAGGGCCCTCCTAACTACCCTCACATCATCATCCATGTTCGTCAAGTCCATCGTCTCTAACTCCTCTATGTCTGCCCCTCTCCGCTGCATCATGGCTCCTTCTCCGCTTTTCTATCTCCTAATGCCCGCTGTAGCTGTGCCTCCTGCAGGGCTGCCTGCTGGATGGCGACATCCTCTGGAGTCAACACTGCTGCCTGGCTTGCCATAATGCCAGTGGACTGACTCACGGTCTGCGCGACCGTTCACCCGACGGCACCTGAACTGCTGGCTTGGGAAGTCTGCTGCGCAGAAGTGACCATGGCGGAAGTAGCCATGGCCGCTGTAGCACCGGCCTCGCTAACTAAAGCCCTGCTGGCCTCGGTTGCTCTAGCTCTCCTCTGCTGCTGCTGTCTCTCCCTAAGCTGGCGGAACAAAATCCTATCACCCTCCGGTCCTAGGGACACGTGGGCTATTGGGCGTCTAGCTGATCGCAAGATCCGGTCGTCCAAGTGTGTGTCCTCCTGGTCGTTCATAGGCTACAACGCTGTGCACCGTCTACACTAGGACACTCTAGGTGCCTACCGCAACATAATGCTCAGACCAACTAATTAGTTGGTGGCTATTTTGGAATAGCCTATCAATTGAGGTCAACAGGTTAGTCAGATTCCTACAAACGAAACTATTTTTAGTTTAACTAGTCCGCAAACAGAAGCACCAGGAACAAGAAGCAGTTCTAACTAATGCTGTCTGTCCGATGTCAATGGCTGTACACCTAACTAATCAAAACATAAGAACATAATCATTTGTGTGGATAGGACAACATGAAATTTTCTCGAACTTATCACCTGGAATCAACCCCTCCCTTAGTTCCCCTGAGTATCACTTGACGTCAGCGTCCCTGAGCGATCTGGAGAGCGTCGCGTGTCTAAGGGTGTGTGTCCGGCCCACCCCTGTGCCCCGAGTATCCGCTGAGCTGGCCAGCCTTGCACGTATATTTATCCTCGGCGTGCCGCGAGCCTTACATCACTGGCTGATCCAGAGGCATTTTAACGTCCGCCCCCAAGTGACATCAAGAATTATTTTACGTCGCAGCAGGACGACGATCACAACAAGTGATATCCCCTTCCCGTGTTTATTTATAGACGTCGGGTGCTCGTCTTTCCTGTAGGGTTGGCCTGCCCAGTAGGACCCATCTAATAGCGAAGCAAGCCGAACAAAGGACAAGCAGCAAGGCATGCGTGCTCTACTCCCTGTGGGTTGGCAAGGTGACCGTGACCCAGTGCTTCGTCCAGGGCCCTTCAGAAAGCTCCGCCCATCTCCAGCCAGATGCTCCACGTGAACATTGCCGACTCTCAAGGTTGAGCGCACTCGACACCTCACGATGAGAGGACTCTCAAGAAGGAACACACAACCTCACGGTAAGAAGTGTCGGAGAGGGAAGATAAGGTTAAGAGCAACGTACCTCAATTAGCTGCCCCCAACCACAGAGATAATCTCACCAGATGACCAAATGACGATTGCGATGACCAGTCACTGCATCGGCACAACCAGCATTATCTCGCCGTTCCACCTCAGCATCAATCGCACATTAGATAGCTCTCATCACACTGTCCAGACCACATTATCCACTCATAGCCTTCCTGGCGATCCCCTCACCTCTTGGGTCGCCACAACAGTCGTCTCCACCCTCCTCTCTACACACCACTTACGGCCAAACTCGCCCAGCAGACCGCATGTATGTACCGCGTAAGGCAGAAGACAAGCGCCAGATGAGCGCAATCGTACCACAGCTCCGATGCCAAATTGCAAGGAAGATGAGCAATAGCGAACTTCAACAATCAAACAGCAGTCCAGATAGTCTTGACCTCGAACCAACAGCAGAATTGCATCACGAGATTCACCAAATAAGAACACACCAAGAGTTCATAATTGACAATGCTGAAATAGTCCCATCATCATCAACGAAGAACCAGAGTTGATATCCTATCTGGCGCTCGGCGCTCAGACTACATGTGGCAGATCCTATCTAGCCTATACTACAAAGCCGAAAGATGACGTCAACAGCATTCCCGAAGTACGAGCATATGGCGACCAATGTCGCACGCTTCCAGCACCAGGTATGTCTCGCGCTACACTCACAACCTCGTTCCCCAACTCACAGATGCCACTAGCACCCAACGACCACCCTGCGCCTCACCCAGCTTACAGCAGCGCAGCTCGGCTTTGGCTGCGTGCTCCTTCCCTGCTCGCCTGTGAGAGCGTAGGCGCCAGCCAGCAAATAGCGCAGCAGCGCTTGTGCAGCATGCAGCCAGCACCCGAATGCCGAATGAGGAGGCAGGCCCTTTGCTGTATCCAAGTAGCCTGCCTGCGTCCAGTCCCAGGAAGCTTCCAGTAGGCCCCGGTAGCCTGAGGCCCAGTCCAGACAATGCAGGCCCAGGGCCTGTGGTGGTTGCGTGCGCCCAACTGCCCTTGGCCTGTGTCTGGCCTAGTACCCGTATCCAGCCCAGGGCCTGCTTTCCATACATTCACATAGGCGGCCCAGGGCCTGGATTCTTTCAACCAACTGGCGCTGTGCAACTGCCTGAATTTCCTTCAGTTGCGTGGGGCCTGGAAAAAGAGGCCGAGAGGGCCTGTCGAGCCTGCCTTCACTTAGGGCGGCCCACTATGCTGCAAAGAGGCCCCTTGAGGGGCTTATCGGGGTGCCTGCCTCGCACATGGAATCTGACCTGCAATTAATATAGGACTGTCTGTGTATGTAGGTTCTGCCGCTCAATTGAAAGCTATGAAACAAGTGTGCAGGTTAAACTACAACTAGCACAATATCGTAAAGTAGCTGCTCTTTTCTTTTTCGGTAAGATAGAAGACTGTGCAATCAGACTCGCTTTCTTTCCACTTCGCACACATGCAAACAGATGGAGACTCACACGGGCACAGGGCGCCCACTCAAAGCTTAGAGATATGGAAAAAATCAAGAACACAGTTGAGATGCAAGTTCTCTTCAACAGGCTATGGCGCATCAGCGCCTGAACATCCCAACCTTCGTCCCTGTGTCCAACCCCACTGTTCACGCACGCTCACTCTGGATCACCCTGAATACCACCACACACATACGCTATGTCTACTTCCTCCTACAGCGGCTATGGCCGCACTACCACTACTGATTATGGCTACGATCTCCCTTCAGCCCACTTCGTTTTCGGGCAACCTGCAGACCACCTTCGCACACGACGCTGTAGTAGCGCTTCCGCATGGCTTACGCAGCGAATGAATGTATGGCTGAGCGCTGCCTCTTGATTTATATTTCTGTAACTCGTTGGTCTGCCCCTTTCCCTCGGCCCATGGTGCACACAGTCCCTCTTGGTACTTGCTGGACTGGAGTGGGACTGACTGGACCGGTACCGCTGACTGCATGGGTTTGCACTGCCAACTCCATGCAGTCGCACTGCCGACGTAACCCAGTTGGGCTCACCACTTGCCCACTTGCCTCTGTCTAAACGTGAGACAAACTTCGAAAGGCTGCTTCTGGAGCTTCCGGAAGTCTGTGGGCTTGGCCTTTCGGGTACTGTAGCAGCTACAACCTTGACCTTTCAGAATGCCTATAGCTACGACCTCTACAAAGCTGTGACCCCTACTCGACAGACCTACAGATCGAATCCCTACATCTACACAGTCCTGCAACAGACGAACAACAACTAACGAAACACAGGTCACGGGTTCGAACACTCGGGGGTCAACTCGATACTGTACATGGGTAAGATAAGGTCTGGGGATCGAACCCTTGAATCTGCATCTGCATCTGCAAAGGTGAAACCGTTTCAACTGGCCATTCTCCACGTCTCAGAATGTGATATTCCAGAAAAGAAGAGCAAGAGGGGAGGAGAGAAGCAGTGACGTTCTCTGTTCCTTCCATCTCCCCCCGCAATCATTCACACTTTTCATGCATGTAAACAGTAGCGCAGCATTCACACTTTTCATGCATGTAAACAGTAGCTCAGCAAACTGGCGACATGCGCCCACACAAAACTCAGAGATATGGCATCCAGATACGAGTTCACTTTCAATTGGCTATGGCGACTCAGCGCCCAAACAACTCACTGTTCACATACATCGGATCACCCTGGATATCCCACACGCGACTCTCTGAACTCACACACACTAACTCTAGCTATGGCGGCTATGGCCGCAACTACCCTATCGCTATGCTACGCTCCTCTCTCGCCCACTTCGGCTCCGGGCTCACTGCAGACCTCGTTGCACAAGTCGCTGTGGCAGCGCTTCCGCATGGCTCACGCAGGAATGAATGAATGGCTGGGCGCTGCCTCTTGATTTATACTTCTGAAACTCGTTGGTCTGCCCTTTGCCATCGGCCCATGGTGCTCACAGTCCATCGTGGTACTTGCTGGACCGGACTGGGACTGACTGGACCTTACCGCTGACTGAGTGGAGACTCACTGCTAACCTACCGAGGTCGTACTGCAATTGCACTGCAGTTTAGTTCACCACTTGACTCACCACTTTGCCCACTTGCCCAGTTGCTGACATTCGAGAAGGGCGACAGCTAAGACTTCTGGAACTCCCTAAGACTTCTATTCTACAGATCTACAGATCGAACCCCTGCTACCTACGGACCTATGACAGCCTACCAACTGTTTGTGAATACACAGGTCACAGGTTCAACTCTCGGGTCTACAAAGGTACTGTACACAGGTAGGGCAAGGTCTAAGGATCGAACCCTGGGATCTGCGTCTGCTACTGCAAAGAGGTGAAAACCGTTTCACTCCCGCCGTCCTAAATTCGAGGTCCTCCGAGAATATTTCAGTCCAAGGCAGGACCTTTACCCTTCTTATCACGCTCATAGGCTCTGAGGATGTCGGGAGCTGTTCTAGAAGTTCTGTTCTAGTAAACCAGCGGTCGTCTTCCGGTTCCTGATAAGCAAACCGGACCTTATACTGTTTCTGTGGACGACCTCTACCTCCTGTCCTGAACACATCCTCATCTACAATGCCGTCAATGTCATATCTTCCATCCATATCCGGCGGGATCATGGATCTTCTTGAAGGGAACTGTTGACTTGTGACACACAGCAACAGCTTTGAGGCATGGAATACAGGATAAGTGTGGAGGTGTGCTGGAATCTCTATGGTGTAGGACGGCCCATCCTCTCCGCCTTTGACTTCTAGAACCGGCCACGGTCCTCTATAGGCAGGCAATAACTTCTGCGAGATGTGCTCCTCAAGTTCATGTGCTCCGATGGTTCATGTGCCCTGAACCTCCTAGTTCATCAGTAGAATTGCCTTGTTTCCCCGTTGTTTCCAACCCCTTAGTTCATCAGTAAGATTACCCTAATCCCTGTGCTTCCCAGCCCCCTTAGCACATCAGTAGAACTACCTGATTCCTGCAAAACCCCTTAGCTCGTTGGTAGGATTACCCTGTTCCATGTGCTTCCCAGCCCCCTTTGCACATCAGTAGAAATACCGTGCAAAACCCCTTAGCTCGCTGATAGGATAACCCTGTTCCCTCTTACTCCCCGACCCAGGCCACCCACATTATACCCCTCTTCCTTTTGACATGTTGACGAGTGATCGGCCCCGTCACATCCTTCACAGACTTCAGCATTGTTTCATGGCTTTTGGCAGCCGGGACGTTGCCGTCTAGAGGGAGGGAATAGTATTACGGACTCAGCCAGGGCTCGATCCCTGGTCCGCGGGGTACCACCGGCCAGCCTGCTATTTTATTTTATTTTATTTCTATTTCCTGCTCTTCGGTTTCTGACTGTTGGCGCCCGTTTTCAAATCCCTCCTTCGACATTTGGCGCCATCCGACATTCTGGCGCCCAGACTCAAGACTTTCGATTCTCAGTTCAGTCCTGAGGCAATGGCACTTCTGCCCTCCGGACTGAACTTGAGTCCAGTACTTGAGACCGGACTCAAGCCCAGTACGGACATTCAGTTTTCGGCCTCAGTGCTTGTGCTTCAGTGTGACTTGCTTCGACATTGTGTTCGGAAATCCAAGACTGCGACTTTGCAACTTTGCCACCTTGTGTCTTCGTCCGTCGAGTCGTGTCAAGTCTGCGTCGAGTTGAGTGAGTGTGTGTGTGTGCTCTCACTCTCCCTCTCTCTCTCTGGCTCTGCCTTGTCACACCCATGGCTGTCTCAACATGAGCTAGGTAGCCCCAGCTATGGCTACCAGCCCTCACAGCATGAAGATGGTGCTGTAGGTAAGATAACGCAGCACCAAGCAGGGCACGACCTCCAGCAGCACTTCGTGGAAAAAAAACGACGAGACAGAACCCGTTTTTCCTTGCCCTCCACACTTTTGTAGGCTGCTGTTTTCCCTCACTCGACAACCTACAGCCTAGGAACGAGACAGCCTATAGACAAGGACCAAATTTAGACCTAAAATTGACAAAAAGGAAGGGCAGAAAGGACATACAACTCAAGGGCAGAAAAAGGACAAAACAGAGAGGCCCAGTGGCTCTACAACTGCCCTCCAGAGACTCTCACACTCAGACCTCGTGATCGAGCCCAGTCAGGCTCACACATACAAAGAAACACACAACCACGGTACAGGTCACGGGATCAAGTCCCGCAGAGCTCAAAACCAGCCAAAACAGATCAAAGTAGTGTACAGCCCGCATAACACTGCAATTCATTGCACATCGGCCACGGGTGTCAGGCTGACACCGGTACCACTTCGGAGGCCGCCAGTTTTTCTTCTCTACGGTGCCCCACCCCCACTGGCCCCAAAATCTGAAGTTGGTGACGATGAAATCTATCTGCAAGCCTGGGACCGTGTACTGGTGGTTTGAGAGCACTTTCTGGGTTCACCTGGTCCCTCTCAACTCCCGACTTGTCCACAATAACATCGGTGACTTTTTCAAGCAGTGCCGAGTCAACCTCAGCCGTAGCGGCTCCAGATGTCGTCCTTCGTGTAGATATCTTCCACATATTCTTCCTCGCCGCAAAACATAGCGAACAGGAGGCGGACACCCGTGGCGCACACAACCTCAACGGAAATTCCGAGCACAAGCCTGGACATGCATCGAATTGGTAGACGCCGCTGCTGATGTCGAGGAAATACAGTGAGCACTTGCCACCTAGTGGAGCGAAGCTGTTGCTGCGCTCACCGTCTCTTTAACTAGGCCATCTTCGAGCAACCCCAGCTATGGCGTTCTTTTTTTGCTTCTTTGTTTATATATATCACGGCACGGACAGAAGGGCTGCTTGCTGATGGGTTTTTTGCATCGGCGACATCAGGTGTTTTTTGCTGTGATATGTAAAGTCCACGACACCTGGTTTTGTATTATCTATGGGATTGAGCTCCATGATCGGTCTCGCAGTACAGCTTGGCTACAATCCAACAGCGCCCTCGGATTGTCCCATGTCTATCGTTTGTCTTTCTCATACTCTTGTCCTTTCTTCTTTTTTTGCTCCTTTCTTAATATATGTCATGGCACGGACAGAAGGACTCGACACCTGGTTTTGTATTATCTATGCGATTCAGCTGATTAATCAACCTCGCAGTACAGCTTGGCTACGATCCAGCAGCACCGTCGGATTGTCCGATGTGCATCATTTGTCTTTCTCATACTCTCGTCCTTTCTTCTTTTTTTGCTTCTTTGTTAATATAAGTCAAGGCACGGACAGAGGGGCTGAGCGCTGATGGGTTTTTTGTATCGGCGACATTGGATGTTTTTTGCTGTCATATGTAAAGTCCCCGACACCTGGTTTTGTATTATCTATGGCGTTCTTTATGTTCACTGCAACTTGTGCATACCACCTGGCGAGAAAATCCTTCCCAGCCACTGAAGGGAACAGAGGACACGCGCCAATTTAGAGATAACTCGACAGCCAGAATTGAGAATAAAAATTGCCAAAGCTGGGGTACTGCTGGGGTACTCAGAATCTTGCGCACTGTTGCGGTACCCCCCTTCAAGCTGGAAGGCCGAGCCGTCCATTTCAGGGCGCATATACAGCCACGATTATCAGAGGAGGGGGGTCGGTACTGGTGGATTACAAGCCACAAGACGCCACCCTATGGCTCATTGCATGCACGGCAGCTATCCAATGGCTCACGTGAATATTTTGTGTCTCCTAAGACTAGCACGAGGGAGGCATGTTGAACAATTCAACAGCTTATGTGCGCCATCCACAAAGGAAATGAGACGCATGGAGAGAATGGAGGCAGACAGGGAGTATGGTATAGGTGGAAACAGGAGGGTTGCCTTTTTCAGCAAAGAAATGATGGATATATGACTTACCTTCAAATTCTGCTTGTGTCTCCATCCGAGAATTTGATGCAGCCTCTTCATCCACATGATATCTGGTTTCCTGCGAGCATTAGGCAACCAAACCATAGACAGTCAGGAGAAGAACAAACCTGCGACTCATCAGACACTTTTAGACTGGCCATTTATCAGAAAAACTATTCCGAAACTGCCACTGCAAACATAACACCTGACACTGATCTACAGTTCTTTGTGCCCAGGCTGTAACAATGTTCCTATCAGCTCTGGATGTCGCTCTGGCTCCTGAAAATCCCAATAAAACTTACATGCTGGGCCTGGGGCAGAAGAGATGTAACGATGACAAGAGATATCTGCCTCTTAACAGCTGATTCAAACAAACTGTGACCACAGTTCTTAGTGGCAGCTCAGTAACGGCATTCCAATGAGCGGTGGCCTATCTGCCTCTTAACAGCTGAGTAAACCATGACCACAGCATGGCAGGAAAGACCCATCCTTTCACTACCTCCACCCAGAAAACATGGGCATATAGTAGGGACAGGAATAACAATCAATAATCTGAATTTAACCTATATAAGCCCAGTGGTGCATTAATAGCCTGAATAACCATCCTTCCACTACCTCCACCCAGAAAACATGGGCAAATAGTAGGGGACAGGAATAACAATCAATAATCTGAAGTTAATTTCTATAAGCCCAGTGGTGCATTAGGAGAGCCTGAATAACCAGACCTTGAATTGTATTTGACTTCACATTAAGACTATATCGGCCAATGAGAGAAGCCCTGAAAGTCCCAATTGATATGGCCAGCAGCCCCGAGGGTCCCCAATTTACACAGCCACAGCACATCTTGAGCACACCTTTGAACGTCAAGTACTGATTATCTGCCACCAATCAGTTGGAAGAAAACCGCATCCCACCGCATTGTAAGAAAGCGGTGCAAGGGTAGTCTGTTGCACACTTGAGAGATCTTCCTGTTGAATTTTCTCACTGCTTGGCTGCTGTGAAAGACCCCTCAAAGTGCACTGTCGAGAGCATCTTAAGGTGCAGCAAACATCTTGCATGTTCCATTTTAATGATTTTTGAACATTTTTCAGATTTTAATCATTTTATCCAATTAAGGAATCACAAAGAGAGACATCCACCAAGGGGATGACAGGCATAAGGACGAAAGAAAAACGGAGTAAGCTCGAAAAGAAAAATCACACAAAGCGATTGCAGTTAGTAGGATGAAGACTCCCAAGTTGACGGCAATAATCAACCATGTTATGAACTTGGTTGTCTGACGAATTAGCTCGCCACTCACACACAGACAATCTCACACATGCCCATACATGCATAAGAGAAGGGGAGAGAGGAGACAGTGTCCAAACTGCACACAGGTGAGAATAAGCAGCGGAAGACAATCATGCACAGATGGGGAGAAGACACAGTGTTTCTCACTCTCTGACACAACTCCCAACAACCAATCACAAGAAAGAACCTGCGAAGATCACAATTGGAATTCACACTGATGATGAACCACTCAAACAATTATCGTAACAGAGTTTGTTCCAGTATCTCGCCACTCTCAGGCCTCACACCCCACTCTCTATCCTACACCCAGTTAGTAGCGCCACATCAGAACAGCCTCCCAGAGGCCAGCGCCAACCACCCTGATGAAGAACAGGTCCTGCGATGAAGTCTTCAGTGCCGATGGACAACTCTGACGAAGGAACAGGCAGCTATGGCTGCCACCACCCACGAACACACACACAGTGTAGAGCCTCGAAATAGCCCGGCCAGACGCAGATACCCCCAAGGGTAGATGCGCTGAGGATGCCCCAGCTATGGCAGACTCAGGCTGGGCCGGCTATGGTTGCTGTCCACAGCGAGGTCTCAGGATGCCGCCTGCAGACCGTCACCGCCACAACTTGCTTGGCTTCTCCAACGCTGCTTCGCGAGAAATGAACTGCCAAAAGACCCAAACCGATTCCCCCAATCTATCAATAGACTTTTACTACTCTAACCTAGACCTAGACCGGACTGACTGACCGACCGGTACCGTTGCTGTTTCGGCCTCTCGGCCCCTCCTTACCCGGCTATAGGCTATAGGACCGTCTATCGGTATAGGCCCTCAGGGCCTGTCCGTCCTAGGGGTAGCCCGGGTCTGCTATACGTAGTTAGGGTCAGCTGTAGGAATATCGAATTATTACTGGGCCTGTATTTTTCCCAAATTTGCAGATGTCCCTCACAAATATCCCTTACAGGTGGGTCTCTCGGTTAGCCCTCAGCCAAACAAAATTACAAATCTGACCTAAACTAGGACCCGACCGAGGTGAGGCCCACGCTTCACCCTCGGCGTACTGTACATTCCACTGAGACTCTGCAGGTTTCATTACAACCACACGAAACCATTCTTTGGCCTAGACTTCCTGTCCATCAAAGACTGAAGGATAGACGGAATGCATTGGAGTTTCCGAAATAAAATTGCCATGCCATTGCGGGTTCCGCAGCATTACTCACTGACTAGCATGAGAAGCTTCCAGCTGTCAGCTACATGCAAAATGCAAGAATGAGTGGGAATCCCAGGGTGTGGACAATACAGATAGCACAAGATGTCACTTGTGTTACATGCTGCGCCTGCAACAGGCTGCACGGGCCATTTCCAGGCCCGTGACGTTTTCAGGCCAAAAGCCTAAAAACAAGGGCCTACAGGCCCTGTGTCGTTTCAGACTGAAAGCCTGAAAACAAGGGCCTACAGGCCCTGTGTCGTTTCAGGCTAAATCAGGGCCTTTCCGGCCCTGAGTGTTTTCAGCCTGAAACTGAGGGCCATTTCCGGGCCCTCATGAGTTCGGCCTGCCCTGAAACTCAGGCACCAGACCAGGGTTTTGGCTCAGGCCATTTCTGGCCTATTTTCAAGACAACCTTCATTTGAGCTTCAACCCCAGGGCCTGGCACGTTGAGGCATTGGCAAGAGCAGACTCCCGGACGGGCCAGCACTATATAGGACTGGCCCGCCCTGCAGGCCGGTAGGTAGTTCCTAGGTACATCCTTGGCACTTCACGTGCAGTTCAGGAGGCAGGAGGTAGTCTTCAGGATTCGGCAGCAGCACTCTGGAGGAGAGCTGCAGGAGTAGTATTAGCGCAGGCAGTAGTGTTCAGCGCTGGGCGCTTTGTAGCGTTAGCAGTAGTCTTCAGCGCTGGGCGCCATAGCTAGAGTAGTACCATAGAGAGAGATTGGGCGGAGACCAGAGGGACTTACCTGCAGCACCATCGCTCCAACTTCGTCTTAAGGTACCTGCACCACAGCGCCACCTTCACAGGTTAGTACCTGGCATATGAGAGAGAGAGAGAGTTCTTCTTCTTCCTCTTCTCAGTCCACCATCTCCCTCTCACCCTCT
>BFEA01000384.1:802466-816564 GCA_003427395.1 Chara braunii | reverse complement strand
GATGATCTCATGCTCAATACTTGTGATTTGGTCTACTTCAACTCTTGCTTTTCACTCACACACTAGTAGGTAGTGCTCCAATTCTTCTATGTCAGTTCTCATGCTCAATACTTGTGATTTGGTCTACTTTAACTCTTGCTTTTCACTCACACACTAATAGCTAGTGCTCCGATTATTCTATGGATGATCTCATGCTCAATACTTGTGATTTGGTCTACTTCAACTCTTGCTTTTCNTTTCACTCACACACTAATAGCTAGTGCTCCGATTATTCTATGGATGATCTCATGCTCAATACTTGTGATTTGGTCTACTTCAACTCTTGCTTTTCCCCTCACACACTAGTAGGTAGTGCTCCAATTCTTCTATGGATGATCTCAAGCTCAAAACTTGTGATTTGGTCTACTTCAACTCTTGCTTTTCACTCACACACTAGTAGGTAGTGTTCGATTCTTCTATGGATGATCTCATGTTCAATACTTGTGATTTGGTCTACTTCAACTCTTGCTTTTCACTCACACACTAGTAGGTTGTGTTCTGATTCTTCTATGGATGATCTCATGCTCAATACTTGTGATTTGGTCTACTTCAACTCTTGCTTTTCACTCACACACTAGTAGGTGATGCTCCGATTCTTCTATGGATGATCTCATGCTCAATACTTGTGATTTGGTCTACTTCAACTCTTGCTTTTCACTCACACACTAGTAGGTAGTGCTTCGATTCTTCTCTGGATGATCTCAAGCTCAATACTTATGATTTGGTCTACTTCAACTCTTGCTTTTCACTCACACACTAGTAGGTAGTGTTCCGATTCTTCTATGGATGATCTCATGTTCAATACTTGTGATTTGGTCTGCTTCAACTCTTGCTTTTCACTCACACACTAGTAGGTAGTGCTCCGATTCTTCTATGGATGATACCATGCTCAATACTTGTGATTTGGTCTACTTCAACTCTTGCTTTTCACTCATATGCTAGTAGGTAGTGACCCGATTCTACCATGGATGACCTCATGCTCAAAACTTGTGATTTGGTCTAGTGTAGATCTTGGTTTTCACTCACATGCTAGTAGGAGATGCTCCAATTCTTCTATGGATGTTCTCATGCTCAATACTTGTGATTTGGTCTAGTGTAGATCTTGCTTTTCACTCACATGCTAGTAGGAGATACTCCGATTTTTTCATTGATGATCTCATACTCAATACTTGCGATTTGGTTTAGTGTAGATCTTGCTTTCCACTCACATGCTAGTAGGAGATACTCCGATTCTTCCATGGATGATCTCATACTCAATACTTGTGATTTGGTCTAGTGTAGATCTTGCTTTTCACACGCATGCTAGTAGGAGATTCTCTGATTCTTCCATGGATGATCTCATGTTCAATACTTGTGATTTAGTCTAGTGTAACTCTTGCTTTTCACTCACATGATGGTAATAGATGCTCCGATTCTTCCATGGATGATCTCTTGCTCAAATCTTGTGATGTAGCCTAGTGTAGACCTTGCTTTTCGCTCACATGCCAGCAGGAGATGCTCCGGATTTTCCATGAATGATCTCAGGCTTAAAATTTATGTTTTGGACTATCCTAGCTTGTGCTTACCACTCACCCAGTAGATGATGACATTCCATTTCAAACTTGGTTGCATTCATGAGCCATGAGCATGTGTTTGAGCAAGTCTCACTCACATGAATGACTCAACTCTCACATGATGACATTCCGTTTCAAACTTGGTTGCATTCATGAGCCATGAGAATGTGTTTGAGCAAGTCTCGCTCACATGCATGGCTCAACGCTGACATGATCACATTCCGTTTCAAACTTGGTTGCATTCATGATCCATGAGCATGTGTTTGAGCAAGTCTCACTCACATGCATGACTCAACTGTCACATGATGACATTCCGTTTCAAACTTGGTAGCCATGAGCATGTGTTTGAGCAAGTGTCACTCACATGCATAGCTCAACTCTTACAAATTGACATTCTGGTTCATCCTTGGTTGATTTTTCCTCCATGTGCATGTGTCTTTCACTAGTTCGAGCTTCTCATTGTCAAGTTTATATATGTTGTAGTGTTCGGTTCATACTTAGTTGATCTTTCCTTCATGTGCATGTGCTTTTCACTACTTTAAACTTCTCATTGTCAAGTTCGTGTGTGTTGTAGTGTTATGGTTCTTACTTAGTTGATCTTTCCTGCATGTGCATGTGCTTTTCACTAGTTCAACCTTCTCATTGTCAAGGTCATGTATGTTGTAGTGTTCCAACTCATACTTAGTTGATCTTTCCTCCATGTGCATGTGCCTTTCGCGAGTTCGAGCTTCTCATTGTCAAGTTCATGTATGTTGTAGTGTTCCGGTTGATACTTAGTTGATCTTTCCTCCATGTGCATGAGCTTTTCACAAGTCCAACCTCCTCATTGCCAAGTTCATGTGTGTTGTAGTGTTCCAGTTCATACTTAGTTGATCCTTCTTCCATGTGCATGTGCAACCTTCTCATTGTCAAGTTCATGTGTGTTGTAGTGTTCCGGTTCATACTTAATTGATCTTTCCTCCATGTGCATGTGCTCTTCACGAGTTCAACCTTCTCATTGTCAAGTTCATGTGTGTTGAAGTGTTTCGGCTCATACTTATTTGATCTTTTCCTCCATGTGCATATGCTCTTCACTAGTTCAATCTTCTCATTGTCAAGTTCATGTGTGATTGTAGTGTTCCGGTTCATACTTACTTGATCTTTCCTCCATGTGCATGTGCTTTTCACTAATTCAACCTTCTCATTGTCAAAGTTCATGTGTGTTGTAGTGTTCCGGTTCATACTTAGTTGATCTTTCCTCCATGTGCACGAGCTCTTCACTAGTTCAATCTTCACATGTGTGAATGTTCCGGTTCTCACTAAGTTGCTCTTTCACTTGTGTACGTGTACTTTCAACCTTCGCCTTGTCAAGTTCATGTGTATGGTAGTGTCCGTTTCAAACACTTAACGGCTCTTTCACTATGGGATGGGTGACAGGCATTTGGCTGCTACCACTATGGGATGGGTGACCGACATTTGGCTGCTACTACGGCGTGACGATTTGATTAGGACTAGAAGTCTTTCTCTTTTCTCTCTTCTCTCTCTTCTCTTTCTCTCTCTCTCTCTCTCTCTCTCTCTCTCTCCCCCTCTTCATCTTGCTCCCCCTCTCCCTTCCCCTCACTTGGCATATGACTAACCCCTCATCCCTCACTTGTTACATTGCCAGGGAACGAAGGTAAAGGAAGAATCAGACCTCACTTGGTGGAGAAAGAGGGCAAGGGGGGGGTAGCGGGTCCCTTGTGCCACCAAGAAGGAAAAGGGGAAAGGACATTTGAAAAAGTGGGAAAAGGCGGAATCCGGGAGAAAGTATAAGTTAAAGCAAGGTCAGTTTGACTCAACCATTTCCCCCGACTGCATGACTATGAGAAGAGGATGGGCTGATTGAGCGAAAGAAAGGGAACAAAGAGCAGCCAAAGAACAATAAAAGATAGGCATGAGGGAAGGGAGATGTGTTGACCCCCAATGGGGGATTGTATTGGTCTTTGTTTTGCGTGGGATTGTGCAGGTGAGTAAAGGCTAGGGATGCCTTGAGCGGAATAGGGTCGGGAGAGACCGAGCGGCAAAGGAAAAGGGGAATGGGAAGTAGCCTGTGCATGCAACCTTGCAAAGGGAAATGTGAAGTAGCCTGTGCATGCATGTAAAGGCCCCGAAAAGACTAAGGGGTCTGCGTCAATGATGATTGATGAGATGCATGAGATTCGAGGGGTGCGTAGAGGCGAGGGGAGGACGGCATCGCCGCATCCCGATGACACCATAGAATTGCAATACTTAGGGAAATGGTGCGCGGCCTAAGGATGACACTTAGCCTACGCACAAAAGAAGAAAACTCTCAAAGAACCCCTGGACTGCCTGTGTATTGGAAGGAGCAATTGCTTGAGAACACAACCGAGAATAAAAAAAATCAGCGTTGTGGAATGACCAGCGAGACTACCACCCGGCGTGAGGGCTGAGCTACATCCCCAATGTCGAAGCTCTCTCGCGCAATGGCCCAACCCCCATCCATCTCAAAGCACTAGGTGGGGGTGACCCTGGGACGAACGGCCTGCGCCGTGAGCATGAGTGTGGGCAGGCCGAACCAAATGGGACCCGCAGTGGGGTCGACTAAGGCTCGAAAGTCTACTGGGGTTTGGCCCTACAAAAATGGTAGAGGTGACGGGCATGGGGTTAAACTGACCCTTGCGATTCCAAAAGGGGCGCCCTCCGCATGACCCTATACACAACCAAAGATAAGGAAAGTGGACTTGTGCTTGCTCTTTCCCTTGTGAGAATCAGATTTGAGAGCGGTTGGGCACATGGCATGGCCAGGCGTGGAGGTATAACATGCATGCTATGCACTTGATTAGCCATCTCCTTAGGAAATAGCTCTAGCCCTCCTTCCTCCGGTGCTGGTGTTCGCTAGTCTGGGGAAGCATTGGGCAAGTCGCAGGTCGACCCTTCCTCTTCGTATGAAAGAAGGGCTCCGGTTATCTGGCAGGCGGTTGGTGCTTCGGCTTCGGCCGGGTTCCAATGAAAATCCCGCGACGGAGTGATCCGACCGACTGGGAGTCCGCCCTTCTATCTTCTCCTTTGAGCCCAGCGGGCTCATGCACTTTGGACGTTGAAATGCTTCAAGGAACCAACATGAACACAATGGGTTATCAAGAATGAGCAATCCCTCCCTATGAAAGGACAGACAAATGAAGAGAAAGGGAATGGAGGGAGTTGCTAGACTCCAAGGAAAACTAGCTCACCCTTGAAGATTCTCACGAGAAGGAACCAACCACTGTGTATGAAAGTAGGGGGAGTGACACTCATTGTCCTAAGAGAAAATTGTGAGTTATGGGTAGGAAGCGCTGGGTGCACCAAGGGAAAGGCACTTGTACTATATGTGTCTCACTTGGGACTTGTAATTGCATGATGGGATTTGAGTGTCTTGCCTTTCGGAAGGAAAGGATGGGTCTGCACCGGTCGGTGCGGGTTGCGAAACGTCGCTCTCTCTGAAGTTCGTCGGGTTTCGTGTGCGGAGGTCTGTCCACCGAGCTGTCAAACGGGAATCTGTCTGGCCGGTTGATTAGTAGCATTCTCACCCGAGCGGTCCGAGCATGGATCGATGATCTTGCCCAAGTGGGGTGTGAAACGTCTTCTTAGGCGGGGCTTAGCCTGTTGACTGGCGGGGGGAGTGCCACTGCATGCGGGGCAAGGAGGGAAACTCGAAGACGACTAGTAGCTTCCCGTAGCACGGCTTGGGAAAGGCTGATTCTTGTCGAACCAATGGAAGTGAATGCCCGGACGACTGACTATTGCTCCTAACGGGGTGCGCGGGGTGATTCCCAGTACCAACGAGGGTATGCAAGAGCGGCAAGACGAGATGGGGTATTTTGGGCAAATGGAGAGGGGTAACACCCTGTGCCGGAGCCAGGGTATCGCGCTCGCGACGATTGAGCTGCGCTTGAGGTATGGGATAAAACTCTACCGATAGTACCAGCGGAGAGACCATATTGGGATAGGCCGGTGAGGAGATGACCACCCCGTATGTGAGATTGCCTGATTTTTTTCTATGTATTCCCCCTCTGTAATGATTGGATGAGCTTGGACTGTTGAACGGGGTATAATTCTAGTCTATTCTCACCTCCTCATCTAAGTCTACACGAGTGAGAGATGATTGGAAGAAAGGAGGATAGAGGTCAGTCGGAATGGAACCAAGAGAAAGAATGTTGGGTAGTGAATGGCCGACCGGGGGTACAATCGGAAGGTGGTACTTAGGAATGGGGAGATAAATTAGGAAGACCTTGATGAGGGGTCTGAAATAAATCTCATCTAGGACGTGGGTTGACCTGATCGAAAGAACCGTTTGGTACTCTTTTATGGAAACAGGGGTCGGGTGCTGGAAACAAGATGGTGTGGTGGTTGTCTTCCCCGATCTATACCAGCGGTCCGGAAATGCCAGTAAAGGTAAAGGTTGGGGTATCGGTCGTCCTCCTGGAAGATGGGACATGGACAGATCTTGAGCCAGCATATCAAACCGTAATGCTGGAAGAAGAGGACGCGTTCCTTTGGATAGAGACGGTATGGACTAATGTCGGCTTGACAAGGTTGTCGCCAAGTTTAATGGATTTGAAGTTCCGAGGGACAGTGGAAGCTCGGGGGTGGGTCTACTTGTCGCAAGATGGGGAGAATGCTATGGCCATAGATTCGGTGCTCGGGAATACGCCATACGAATTGTTTAGGAAGGCGGAGAGGGTAGATGTCAGCGGGCGGAAATGGAAATGGAAAGGGTAGATGTGCGGGTGGAATTCAGGGATGGAAATGGAAAGGGTAGATGTCAGCGGGCGAAAATGGAAATGGAAAGGGTAGATGTCGCAAGTTGGGCTGCATATCAGCGGGCGGAAATGAAAATGGAAAGGGTAGATGTGCGGGTGGAATTCGGGGATAGAGGAAGCGTGGGGCGGCCCGTCAGAACCCTGCGATATGTGTTGCCTCCCTTCTGGTGGACGCGGTCTTTGGAACCCGGAGCAAGCTAGTACGGATATGTCAGTCCATGACGACCCTCGGGCTATACCAATGTGCCGGCAAGATTTTTTTCGGTTGTTGTTAGAATTGAGGTTGTTTGAAGGGAATTCGGCGGAAGAGCTGGCCGAGATGCTGAACTGCCTTAGCATAGATAATGTCTTCGTCCCTAGCTCTGTGCATTGGGGGATAGTCTACATGAATGTGGCAGTAGGGGAGACATTCCTGGAAGGTGTGAAGGAATTCTTATATAACGAAGAGGACAACTTCAAGGATGAGGACGAAGATGATGAGATAGAGGACTGGGACTTCTAAGAAGGATGACTTTCTTAGGAAAACCGAGTGGCCTGGCATTGTGCAGGAAGGGAAAGGATGACTAGAGAGGAATTGTTGATGGAATACACCTTCAAGGGATGGGAACCAAGGCGACTCAAAGGGGGAATATAAATGCCTATACCAGCAAAAAAGGAATAGAGAGGGACCACGTGTCGGGTTTGAAGTTGCCCCGAGACTTGGGAAGACGAGAGTTGGGATAGAGCGGATTTGGAACCCAATAAGGGAAGACGAGAGTTGGGACGAGGTTGCGGAAGGCAAAGTGGAATCAGTCGGAACGGTCGTTCTTTCCGAAGACGGGTGACGCCTATTTTGCACTATGATAGCAACGAGACAAGATCCAATGTGGCTTCTAGGGGACGCAGAGGCGCGAACCCGAAACGAGGGCAAGAGATTCGCGAACGAGGGATGGGACGAAGTCAGTAGTAGAGTTGCGATGGGGGGATGGAAGGAACCCAAGCCTCCCAGCCTACGAACAACGGCTTGGGTGCCTGAGTTCGTGGCCAAGTGGTTTGGGGGTTTTGAGCGCATCGTAGAAGTGGCCGACTCCATGAAAGAAGTGCATATAGAGTGTGCCTGGCTGACTGAGGAATTTTATAAGACCTCGTTAAAATATGGGCCCTTCTACGGAGATAAAGCCTGAGAAATTCTCACCATCCTAAGGATAGGAAAGTATAACCGCCTAAAGGTAGACGCGGAGGCTTGGGACGCCATAGTTAGTCGGGAGGCGACGGCCGCTCCATCCTACGTAGATGATGTTTTTAAACTATTTGAAGTACTGTGGTTCGATTAAAGGGACCAGGAAATCGAACGCCGCGGGGAGGTCAGAGTATGGAGGGTGCATGTAAACTAGGGTGTAACATAAGAGAGGGACATGTACATTAGTTTAGCAGGGCATGCGAGGGGATTGAAACAAGGGAAGATGTCCGGCCATTGTGGGTGCAAATGTGGGACGCATGACAGAAAGAGGGAAGAGGACATAAGATGGAAGTGAAACAATAGGAGGATGGCCAGTTGCTGAAGAATGAGCCATAATTCTCTCCGTGTGGGCTATGCAGGAAATCATCAAAACCGCGATGGCAACAAGACGTGTTCGAACGGTACGCCAGCCCCGGTACCCCGGACCGCCCTGGAATAACAACAGAGGGTGGGAAGTGTCCCTTCCGTCAAATGCCAACTTTCGGGGATTCGACGTGGAATGGCGGGCCGTGACTTTGGGGAGAGACAGCGCCTTTATATTGGTGGAATGTCGGTGGACGGGGATGAGATTCAACAGAGGGCCTGGGGATGATTTGTTTTCCAATTTAGAAGTTACCGGGGTCATGTATCTACCCGAGATCAGCTGGCACTCGCTGAGGTGGGGATAACACAAGGTCACGAGCTGGCACCAGTCTTTCGAAGGGCCGGTCAGACGTTGACACGGATAGGCCAATCAATCAGGGGTAGAAGGAACGTGGGCTTACTCACCAGGGTGGAAATGGGGGGCTCGAGGGAGTTCAGAGCACCAACCACCCCGCTGAGATGTCGGGTCCCCCGATTCATGACATACCTCATCTTCGGGAGCCTCACAAGGGCGCAGGATCTGGCAGACTCGGCAATAATCTGGGTAGACCATTTCCCCCATCAAACCATCTGGATGTTCTATGACGTTGCTGTGGAGCATGGGCCGTTATGGGGAAACCGGGCCCATGATTTGCTGGAGGTTATTTGGGTTGCCACGGCTAGCCTGGGAGGAATACGAGCACATAATTCGGAGGGAAATCGAGATAGGAGAGAGTTATTTAGCAAGGGTGGCTCAACTATTCAAGCAACCCACCGAACCGGAAGGGCCACGGGAACAAGAGCGGGACAAGCACCTGGAGGCAAGCCAATAGGGTGAATCGAGTATATTCCGCTACATACAGGGGCTCGCCGATGGAAATAGGGAAGACCTTCAGACCCGGACGGTCCAAAACCCGCTACGGGATAAGGGGGAAGGATAGACTCACAATGATTGCCATGACTCTAGAAGTTGAAAAGGGAATACTGCTTGGGAACTTTTTCCTAACGGGAAGCCCAACCAGGACTCCTACGTACCGACACGACAAACTAGGCACTCTAAACGCGCCTGTCATTGGGGGGACTAAGTCATGTTCCTTGGCTCAATAGAGCAGCAGGGCCGGCAGCGGCCCCTTCTTAGGGAAGCGATCAGAGAACGAAAATGGGGACGGGGCTACTCTCAGAATAAACCAGGTCAAAGAAACCAGAACCTATGGAACCGAAATGCCTCGTGCTGACTGTGTCCTGGGGGATCCTCTGGTTTATGCAGAACTAGGCAAGATGACGACGGAGGATGAAACAGATAATCGTAGGAGCGAGGGAGGATCAGGCGTAGGAGGCAGTGCCGTACAAAGCGAGGAGGGTCAAAAAGACAAAGAATCGATAAATCTGGATGGTACCAAGGGGAACAGGAAGGAAATCTCCTCGGGGGAAAGCTCGGGGAAAGTCAGGGGAAGGAAGCAAGGGACCCAGGAGACCAGGGAGGGTAGAAATAAGGACAGGTTGAGCCCGCAAAATTCAAACGGAATCGCATCGAAGAAGTAAGAGTCACGGATGTGAGGCGCAAACTAGCGGAAATAAAAAAGAGGACTACGGAGTACAAGGCGAGATTGATTGAGGAAATGATGACTGGGAACGAGGAGGACCCCCGGCAGGAGGAACCACAGGATGGGCGGAAAGCCGGTCAAGGCGGAAGTAGACAAGGGGGTAAGGATAGTGATCGCGGAAGAACGCCAAGCAAAAGGAGGAAGGAGAGAGAGAACTCCCGGGGGGTGGAAGCGGAGAAAGCTACGAATCCACCAGCCATAGATAGCAGGGTTAGCCGCCTGCAGGCCACGCCAGTGGCAATGCGAGGGTGCGAAGGGCTCTGGAGCCTTAGGGAAAGGGTGTTGGGATGGTTAGACCCGGAGGGGACTTCAAAAACTAGAGAAGGACAGAGGGCCGACAAGGAGGGACACAATACCAGCACGGCAGGCGAGGCCGGTAGCTCCGAAGGCGGCCTCAGGAAGATAGTGTCGTCCCTCGCACAGGCGCTAACAAAAATCAGGGCTACCTCGCAGACGCTAAGAAAAAGTTGACATTCGACGGGGCGAACATCACAGAGTTCCTAATAGATTACGAGAACCTAGCTGCGTTGTTGAAATGGACCGAAGAAGAAAAGATGGACCACCTAGGGCAGCATGTGTCATTGAGCCTGGGACGAGACATAATGACCATCGTAGCCGCGAGCCGATCCTGGAAGGAAACCCGGGATGTAATGATGAGAAAGTACCTAGCAGCGGAGAAAATGGCAATAGAGGCCAACTTAGCGGCAGTTCAAAGGAAGAACTTCGCAACTTACAACGACTTCCTACGGGAGTTTACCCTGGTAGTGCTAAGGATCCCCGGGGTTACGGACCGGATAATGAGCAAGTACCTCCTCAAGCAGTTCTCCGAGTTCGACAAAGACAAGATCCTGTCAGCTTACCAACAGACGAGCAAATTCGTAAACACCAGGGATGTTGATTTTAGTACAGTAACGGATCTGGCTGAGAAGACAGTGGTGACCGAAACATTGGCCTTGCTTAAGGAAGGGGAGGTCATAGATCTGACCAGTAGGACGGGGGGCAAGGTAAAAAGGGGGATTGAAAGTCTACATGAACGAGTCCACGGAGTCGACAATAAGATTGAAAGGGTGGAGAACGCGCTGCTGATTATGCAGGCGCAAGTATCCCGACCTGCCCTCCCTCCCCAGGAAGCCGTAATCCCGGCAGGAGTAGCCAACCGAGGGTTCGGTCGAAGAGACCCCGCTAACGAGCAATGTAAGTACTGCACCGCAGTAGGACATTTTGTGCGCACATGTCCGAAGCTCAATCATGATATATTAAAAAGGAGATGTACCAGATCATTAAAGGGGGAGATATTCGGACCGCAGGGGGAACTCGTGAATTGGAACTCGCCGGGGGGGATGCGACACGCCATTATCATGCTCAATGGGTTAGAGATAGCGGCAGTAGAAGCTGAGTCGGTGGTCGATATCATCTGGGACCAACTCCGGGGCCGTGGGCCGCAGGTCAACTTCATTTTGGAAAGCGACGGACGTGATAGGGTGAACGCGACTACTCGATTAGGGACGGCGGGAAGAAGGATTATCTGGGACACCGTGATGGAGGAGGTTGCCGGAGGCTCCGCGCCCTAGGTAGAGCCCGAGGCTGGGGAGCCGGAGAAAGTTTATGGGAAGCCTAGGGAAGAAGAGCCTACAGACAAGGTCACCGCTGCTAAGAAAAAGTTTTGGTATCAAATCCTGATCTTAACCATCCCTGAGAACGATGACACCCTTAGCAAATTGCTAGGAACCATGGTGTCAGTATCGTTTCAGACCATGTTGCAAGCCAGCCCCAGGTTGCTCAAAGGGCTCAGACAACTGTTGACTCGGCGGCGAGTAGAGATAGACTAAAACCCCGATCATCGAAAGAGGAAAGGGAGGAGGAAGCTCCGCAAGAAGTCGCGGGGATTTGAAAGATCTCGAGCAGGCCTTTGCGAACATCCGCCTGAGCTTGCCAGACCGAGAAGGTGGCGAAGTCATCAGGGCACCTCCCGGAACAAAGCTTAGCTTCCATGCACTGCCCGTAGGAAAGTTGAAAATCCAGATCGGGACTCATCATACCGACGCGTTAGTGGAACAAAAATCACTCTCATAAGAAGAGACTTCGCAACAATCACCAGCTGCACAGTAAATAAGGAGGTAATAAGGAGCATCCGGGGAGCCGGTGGGGAAATTCCGTTCACTGGGTATGTCACGAAATGTGCAGTCAAGGCAGGGGTTAGGGAGTCGATCTGGTCATTTCAGCGGATGATCGTAATGGAGGAGATGGACCATGACATAATCCTTGGAAGACCATGGTGCGCCAATGTAAAAATGATAGGGATGCATCTGCATGATGGCACATACATGGTAGATATAGAGAACTCAGTGACCGGCCGAGGGGAGCTTCTCCGACTCCTTGGGACGGGAGGAGACCCTCCGAAGGGGAAGTTAGCAACGTGGTCGCCGTCATTCAAAGATAGCGCGTGGAAGGGGGTTTTTGCGCAAATGAAAGGTAAGAGAGAGGGTAGAAATCATGATTGAGGAGGCTTTCAACAAAAAGGAATGGATCAAGATGGGCCTGCCTCGGAAGAAGAGAAGGCAGGAGGACGAGGTCTTAGGTGTCAAGGTGGCAGAAAAGGAGTCAGAAGTTGAGCTTGGGGCCAGCCTGCCCAAGCGGAAAGAAGTGCACATGGACGTACCGAAAGTCGCACTCGAGATTCCCGATTTGCTACAGCTCATCAAGGCTATCAGATACCACAAAGTAAGGGTGGACCCGACGACATTGACCAAATTCGAAGGAGTAGTGCAGAAGGGATATTGTCTGAATGGAAAATTAGTCAGTATTCAACCACGAGTCATAGAGGTGACGAGGGTAATCCTGACCGTTCATTTTTTAAGAGAAAGATCCCGGAAGGAAGTGTTTGAAAGTACAAGACGGTAGGGAAGAAAGCAAAACCGATCTCGATCCTGCTAGAGACATCAAAGGAAGAGGCTATGGAGAGGGAGGAGGAGGTTCTCCGAGTGATCCGAGAGCGGCGAGCAACGGAAGGGCATCGGATACCAGATGAGGTTAATACACATTTCGTTAAAAGTGAACCTTTTGATTGTTCACTTTTTGTGACAAAGCCGGAATTCATGTTGGAGCGATATAAGTAAGAGAAATTCATGTTGGCAATATGAACTGAGGAGCGACTGTCACATAAATAAGAATAAATCGAAACAATCATTGCTAAGTGTTGCTAAGTGGGCAGTGATATGGGTCAACTGCCATCGCTTGGAGTACTCGACCCATCACACACACACACACACACACACACACACACCCCACCCAACCCCAACCACCCCAGCACACCAACGGTGTTCGAATTTCTCCCTTGTAGGCTATCTTCGAGGCAGCCTTTTGGAGCAGCCGCCGCTCGGCAACTCAGAATAAACTCCAGGTTTGTTCGAGTGGTCCGGGCCCATCAACGTGCAGAAGGGTCGCTTTATTATGGGCAGTACATAGTACACCATCATTGCGACTGCTTGCATGCACATGCATTGCTAGTCGATATGAGATAGCCCTGTGGCCGCGCTGTTTTATACAAAGTCTCGCGAGTGTCGGCTATCCGATTTCCGCGACGGAAAGTTATGGGATGGCTACTCAAGGGACTAGGAGTGTTGTCGCGTTGTTGTTATGTTGTTTTCTGTCGTTTCGTGTGTGTGTGTACACGTTTTATTTTTAATATTATGTTCGTAGTGAGCGGGATACGTCCTAGTCGACCAACGTCGCCGATTCGCGTGCGTAGTGAGCGGGATACGTCCTAGTCGACCGCGTCCAATCGTAGTGGGCTCAGACTTCAGCCCCCCAAAGTGCGCCGGTTCGTGTGCGGGTCCGACAGAGGTGTGGGACCGCGCGTACCCCGTATGCTACAAAGAACGAGAAACGTCATCGGCTGGTCCACCTCTGCGATTTCAATTGACCAGCTTTCGTACTGTGGACTGGTAGCTCGGCGGGGATACGCCCACCGAAGGGAGGTGACAGCTCCCGCAAGGTGGAGGTAAGTCGCGCCTCGCGTAGTGCCCATCCTGTCGTAGGGGCTCGCGAGATGTATGACTGGCGCACTCAGCCGCAGCGGCTTGCGGAAGGTCAATATGTATTCGTGACGAGGATTAAGACCAATGTGCTCGACAGCGTCACGAACCCCAAAAATTGGACGCTCTAAGCGGGTCATTAATTTCTGCGAGCAAAGGTAGAGGACGGAATCTTAAACTACGATAGAATTTCCACTTAGTCGTTGACAAATCCCTTATATAAGACTCTGAGGACCTTGCCCGCAATGAGCCTGACAAATGTGATGCATCGCACAGTTCCCACTCACGCAGATGTGAATCTCGGCAATTGTGGTGCATCTTTATCCGTCAATACGACATTTGAGCGCGAAATGAAATCAATGCGCAGGGGTAAAGGCGAGTGAACAATCACGCTAAAGGCGCCAACGGTTATTAACGGTCATCACCGCATTATATGAGATTGCAACTGGATTCGATCACCCATGACATACCCATTGTCGACCCCATTTAGCAAAAAGGTCCAGGCATCGGACATTATATGAAATTGCAA
>BFEA01000384.1:791802-802432 GCA_003427395.1 Chara braunii | reverse complement strand
GGAAACACAGGGGGGGGAGGGGGGGGAGAGAGAGAGAGAGAGAGAGAGAGAGACTGCAGTTGAACAACGAGTCAATTCGCTGTTATCGATGTTCGACAGAGCACCTTAAGGAAGCGTCAAACACTCATTGGCCGTCTTCCCGGATTGCCATTTGCACTCGGACGGGAACGTTAATGCGAGGTTGATGTCAGGTCGTGATCTGTTTGGTGACTGACCACCTTTAAGAAGTGGCGGACCACCTTCAAGAAGTGTCAAGCAGTCGTTGGTGATGGCTGTGTATTTGTTTCCCGCACGTTATGAGTTGTCGCTGCGGATTGCCATTAGCACTCCCAGGGAATTTGCATGTCCGCAGCGTGTGAGGTCCTTCTATGGGATGCATCCGAGACGGTAATGTATCCAGCGGGGGCCAACAGTACTACATGTATGCAACGCTGAGCACCCATCGGCACATATACAAGCAATGGAAGTGATCACGAGCCTTCTGCATCGTTAGAAATGACCACCTTCACGAAGTGCCAAACAGTCGGCGGTCAGAGAACTCTAGTGCTAAAAGCATTCTTAGGGGACCTTGCGGTCGTGTTCAGAACTTATTGGCGTAGCACTAGATGCTCACCAAACAGTATTGGTTGTCGATTGTATGGACACATCATTTGATGCTTACAAGCAAGCAGTGGCTGATTCCAGGACCTTCTACCCGGTGCGGATCTTTGAGAGCAGATTTGACGCAATCCACCATTTAATCCATTCCGGCTAGGGGGACCTGCCATCCTGCCGTTGTGTACTGTACTCATCACGTGGGAATCGATGACGCGAGGAACCGACAATGAACACTCTTAGGCGACTTTGCGGCCGTGTTTGGAACTTATCGGCATAGCACTAGATGCTCACCAAGCAGTTCTGGATGTCGGTTATATCAACACATCATATGATGCCTTACAAGCAAACTGTGGTCGGATCTCGGCCCCCATCCCCGGTGTGGATCTATGAGAGCAGATTTGACGCAACCCACCGTTAGATCCACATCGGAGAGGCGGACCGGTCATCCTGCCGCTGTTCAATCATTTTTTGCGAACTTGCGTAAATGATCACTCTTCCAGTGACAACACAGAAGGAAACAATAGCCAGCATTCCAACTTGCAGATATGAACAAGCTGGCGTTGACAGCACAAAAAGCAATCATTTTGGCAAATTTGTGGACATGAACGGTTTAATCACAAATGAACGCGATTTATCCATTTTGTCAATAAAACAGAAGGCCTGTAAAAAAAAATAGCATTTTTTGCGAACTTGCGTAAATGATCAGTCTTCCAGTGAGAACACAAAAGATAACATTTTCGACAAATCATCCATTTTTGCGAACGCCTCATATCGATCCTTCAACGCCAAACACATGGGCCAAGCACACACATTTCGGGAATGGCACAAGTGATGATCATTTTGCCGAACTTGCATTTATGAACAAGCTGGCGTTGACAGCACAAAAAGTAATCATTTTGGCAAATTTGTGGACATGAACGGTTTAATTACAAACGAACGGCATCCCAAGTGCGAATATGTTCGCATTTCTCATACGGAAACAACAACCAGCATTCCGTGGAGAGCACGAAATGTATTCTGGGGATAACATTTAGCGCACCGTTTAATCCGTAAAACAACTTCAAGCACACATACATTCTGGCGATAATTGGTTTCCGAATGGAGAACAAGTTCGCAATTGTCATATGGAACCAACAGACAACATACAGTGGAGACGAGCAGAGGGGGGTTAACCGCAAGACGGGGCGGCACGCGCAGAACAGGGGCGAGCTAGAACATGTGAAAGCAGGGCGGTCAGGTTGGGGCGGGGGAGAGGGGCTTTCACACCACAAAGTCTCGCGAAAGAAAGAGATAAGCACGAAATAATTTGGCGACCAAGAAGAAATCGTTGATATCTTTCACCAATATCTTGCTAAATGAACCAGAGTATCGAGCCCCACGAGCATGAGTGTAAACAATGTCCACATGAGGACGAAGACATCCCATGAGTAACACAGGAGCACAACCTGGAAATGAACAAACACAGCACGGTGCTGCCGCGGTCGTAGAGGACATAAGGAGAACAACTCGAAAGCAAACAAAGGGAGCAAAAAGTTGGGATATCCACATCCGATATGTAAGCATCTACTCAAAAGATACTGCACCACGTGGCTGGGATATTTACATCGACATCTAAGCTTCTACTTCACGTAAGCGTCCGCTGCAACCCTCTAGCCGATGTTGCGCGACAAGCAATGAGAACAACCTGAAAACAAACAAAGGCAGCACGACGCTGCCGAAAGTCCTACGAGTAAAGATGACAGGTTCCTCCAAATGAAGAAACCTTAAAAAATTGCTACAACTCATCTAGCTTTTGGACTGCATACGCATCGACGTCCGGCAGGCTCCTGTCGGGGTTCATAACCCTCAAATGCTCCACCAGAGCACCTCTTGCCTTTTTCTTAAATGGACCCGCCCCCTGTCTGTTCATTCCACTCCACTTGCCATCGACTTCCTTTATTGCCATGACCCACTTCCCATTCTTCACAGCAGGTTGGAATATCCTCGGGTGCCAGACGACGTTGTGTCCCCAGACATCCTCCGACGTGAACCGGTGATGTTTGCCGAAGAAGAAGAGTCTGTCATTCTCCCAGGTATCATGGTCCCCAGGGAGCTTGTCACAAGGTTCGTAATCATAGTCTCTCTCTTCCTCCCCGTCATCAGACGATTGGTCGTCGACTCTTTCGCGCCCAAACACACGCTTCAAGCCGGCAGGGGACGTGCTATATCTCTGAGGACCACCTTCCCCTTCATCACCAACCTGTCCAACCATCCGAGGAAGTGGCATGGACTCGAAATCGAAGGTTTCAGAGTCGCTCAGCTCCTCCATGTCTTCAGCGTCGAAAGGGTCCTCCTCGTCAAAATGCGCCTTGTAGTTTTCGAGGGTGAGCGGTTCGACCATCAAGAAGTAAACGTGCTCCAACCTTCTCAGGAAATTCGAGACAGACTCCCTGGGTGCATCGTGGTACCCATTCAACACAGCGAACACCAGGTTTCTCCGTCGACTATATTCGAGGTCGGTCTGAGCAGGCGGTCCGGGTTGGAAAAGGAAGTCCCAAACCTCCGTCCTTTTGTTCCCCGACAATTTCCAATACATGTCACGTTTGGTATCCCAGTTCCGTTCGCCAGTGGTCTGGACAAAAGAGCAGTAATTGCGAGGGTCTGCCTCGGGTGTCTTCACGAACTCGTGAAGGTAATCGATCATGTTCGCCTTGTCCTCCAACGCGACTAAGTTTCGACCGTTGCACAGGAGCTCCCACACGACAGACACATGCGCCTTCCCAATGAAAAAAACAGTTTGCCCATCTCTGCAAAAGTTTTCGATTAGACCAAGTAGATGGGACGGGTTCCGCTCCATGTCCCCGTAAGCAGGTCCACGAACACTAGTCACGCCGCCGTCCTCCCACAGGCTGCGAGGGAACCTGTCGTCGTCCACCACGTTGAAACACGCCACAGCCTGTCCTGATGGGTCCGACGAACAGACAGCTTTCGAGCGGGCCGCCACCGCGTGTTTGCCCGGACTTGGACCATGAGCACGGGGAGCCTTTGTCGGGCTACTGGCCGGAAAGACTGCGGCTGTGTTGTCTGCCAGGTTCTCGCCATTGAAAATCACGTACAGGCGATCACACTCCTCAACCAGCATATTGCCTTCCCGGATAGTGGCCGGCCTTTGTGCATGGCGCACCCACTTCCCTATCCTGACGTGATGGATGCTAAGCCTGGCCATGCCTTTCAAGAAACTGAGCTCCCAACGAGAGGGGAAAAAGACCACAAGTGCCCAGTGCGTTGGCCACAGTGTTTGGAGAACGCCTTGCAAGTTAGCGAAATCGTCTTCTCGCCACTCTGTGAGGAGTGTGGGATAACACAAATCGAGGACGTACAAGTTGCACACGTAATGTCGCACAATCTCGCGGATCTCAGTGAGACGACTGTGAGCTTGGGAAGGCATGCAACAAAAAGGAATAAGGCTGGTCACCCGCTCGTGCTTCTCCCATTTGATGTGCCTCACATCCCCGCTGACCCTAATCGTGTCTCGAACTTCTTCTTCCGTCCGTCGTAAGATGGAACGGACGGACTTTTCGAAAGATTTCGGGAACCTGTCATCCTCGTACATTTTCCTGGTGTCGTCGAGGGACTCCTTCTCGTGCGGAAGGGTGCGTTTGCAAGTGTTCACGTACTCCACCGCACCCTGAAAATGCTTTCGCAGTTCGACCCACACCTGTTTCGTGAGGCCCTGCGGTCCGAGCTCCGCCAGAAGCAGCCCCTCGGTCTCGAAAAAAAGGGCTCCCGTAGCGCCAAACCCCTTCGTCCTCCTCCGTTTCGAGGAACAAGATGTAGTGGAACATGCGGACCATCATGCGGTCCACTTTCCTCGCCGCGACCATGTCTTTAATTCCAGGCTTACGTTGACGTTTCAGATGCCCGCCCGCCGATTGCACGAACACTCCCCTTAGTGCGAGAATGTCGTCGAGGATCGACAGTTTCTCGAAATCGGTCATGTCGGCGAGACTCTGCCAACAGAACATGTCCGGTTCCTTCACGACCACGAAAAATTTGTCGTCCGCTTGCATTTTCTTTTTGGTCGGAGGTGGCGGGACCCGGACCAGCCACCCCATCTTCGTTTCACCAGCCGCCCCTTTGGAGCCCATTTCCGTAATTGCTTGAAGACCCGGAAATTTGTCCGGCATGCGGCTTCGACAATGGCGTCTTCCCGTCGCCGCCCAACAACTTCCCCTCCGTCCATTTGTCGTAGAACTCCATCCCTTTGCGAAAAACTTCATCACCGGCCGTCACGAGCGGCATCCACTGCCTCAATGCATTGCCAATGGTAGCGACATGGTCCTTGTCGACTAGCGTTGCCGATTTGGTTGCCATCGTCCAGTGAGCGTCGTTCGGACTCTTTCCCAAAAGCAGCTTTTGGAATTCGAAAAACGTTGTTTTCTCGGCCTCCTTGCCGGAAGGGTTCCCTTGAATGGCCAGCGGCCTTCCATTGTTCTCCCATTCCTCCCGCATGTCCTCGAACGCGGCCTTCTGCGCACGCTGCTTAGACATCTTGTGTCTCGTGTTCTCCTTGAGACTGGCCTGCAAATACCCCGCGAATTCCTCGTTGGAGAACCAGACAACTCTCGCCGGCCACGAGTGCATCTTCCACAAGTCGAATATTGGCTCACCCTCCAACTCCTTCACAGCAACCACGGTGTGTTGTCCGTTGACAGGGTAATAGAAGTACTTGTCCTTGTCCTCGGACTTGAAAACATCTTTGTAAACCCTCTCAGCTTTCTCCGGCCTACGCGCCACCGGCTTGTAGATGGGTGCCAGAACCAAAGGGTTCTTCGTCCAGATTTTTCCCTTTTCCTAGCGGAACTGCCTTAGCATCGCTTCCTTGTCCTCCACACTATCGCGACTGAGACTGCGGTGGTTGTAATATCTTTCCCAAGCCGGGATGTTGCAGACCTTCCTGGGCTCGATGAGCAGTTGAATGGGGAGCTCCTTCTCCACGATCTCACCGTCGTCGTTCCGCTCGTATTCGAGCCAGAACGCTGCCACTTCGTCGAACTGCCTACCGACAGCCCGTTCGCCACCGCTCGCCGCCTCAGCAGTCTTCCTCCTCCGAGGTTTCTTTTGGCCATCGTCTTCTTCGACTGCCAGTTTCCTTTTGGATTCCTCCGAAGGTTCTCTCACGGCGGCAGCGCCTGGATGAGCCGAATCTCCTACACCCATAGCTTGTCCCTCGCGGATGGTCAAACCGTCGGGCCTCCTCGCTTTCTTACTTGTCGTCCCACCCTCTTCCTTCGACAGCCTCTTTTCGACTCCATGTTCTTGTCCGCCTGGCATCGCAGGCGCCCTCTTTCCCGAGGCACGTTCTCCGACCTCACCTCCATCCCCGCCCATCACCGACTCCGAATGTCCTTTCATCCTCTTCATGCGGCGGGTTTCCTCCGCCACCTCCGCTCGCACCATCCTCTGTCGCTCGCGCTTCTTCTCCGAACAAGTCGGCTCCCCGCCAGAGCTTTCACGCACAGCGCCCATCCCTTCAACCTCATTCCATCCAACCTCTTGCCCCGATCTGCCGAATTCTCTTCTCGTTCCATCTCGAAGCGAATACGTGTCGCCCTGGCAGCGGACATTTAGGATTTTCGGAGTGCCGGCCCGGTGAGTCCCTGCATCTGGAGAATGCAAGTGTGCTCCCAGGAGCATCCGGTCCGACCTGCGTGTGAATGCTGCGCGCGTGCCCCTTGCCCCGACCCTCAGTGTTGTGAATCGCACTCCCTCGCCCCACTGGCGTCTCAGGAGTTTCTTGAGCCAAGCCGGACGACCCCTCAATGGGCTGGCAGAAGCCGGAAAACATACTCTCGCAGAAGAACTAGACGCTCTTTCGGCACCTTCAGCGCGAGATCGAGGTATTGCACTAGAGGTGGAAGACGCTTGCAGCAGCCATCGTAAAGCCCTTTGAAGTGAGGACGAGCCGTACCCCGCGAAACTCTTGATGGGCACTATAACACCCTTAACACCTCTGAAAGACATTCTGCAGTGGTCGTACACACCGTTAGTGTGCAGCTTGAGCAAACCTCCAGCAATCTTGCCGAATGCGACGATGGTACCGAGAGGAACGTTGTCCGCTCCCTCAGCTTCAGGAACGCAAGTGGGTCGCATGAAAACAGCTGGCCCAACAAGGTTCTCCTGAACAACGAAGTCCAAAAACCATTGTGTTTCCCTTGTATGGAAATACGGAGAAGTAGATTGCTGATGGCCCAGCGCTTGTGGATGTGGTCTTTGCGGACGCCATTGAGCTCCCACCCGTTGACTAATACGCCCAACCTCAGACCAAATCGGATGACTGGGAGGAAAGCAACGAGGTTTTCCTAACACTACAGAAGCAAAGTGCGAACTAACTCGCCCTTGACGAAATGGAGGACGAAAAGGACGTAAGAGATGGGTGTTTGAAATGCACACGAAGTCACAACAATTGGGTAAAGGAGAGGAAAGACAACAGTCCTCTGGCAGAGTGAGTTCGGAGGGAAGACAGCAGCTCCACGGAAAGAGTGCGAATGAACTCGCTGTCCTAGAATCGAGGAAGAGGTGATTTATCTTCAGGAAAGTGCGAACTAACTCGGAGTTCTGGGAATGAAGTCGTCTATTGCGACCCGACTCGCTGCCCTCGAAACGAGTAAGATGTGGTTTATCGACAAGTGCGAAGGGTATCGACAAGTGCGAACTAACTCGGAGTTTTGGAGACAATACAACAATTGCAACCCTCAGTCCTGGAAGCGCGAAAGTCACATTTAACAAAAGGCGGCTTATCTTGGGGAAATTGCGAACTGACTTGGAGTTGTGGAAATGTAGACCTGAAAGACGCACGACATGGGTGTCTACAAGTGCGAACTAACTCGCAGTTGTGACTTCTCAAGCACTGTAGGTCGCAAACAGCGAACCGACTCGCAGTTGTGGATCACTTCCGACCTCGCTGGGATGGATGAACAAAACTCCGAATTGATTCGGTTATATATATATGTCAGGTCGGCGACCTCACAAGGGACAGGTGAGCGAAAATCGGGAATTGATTCGGTGTTCAACAAAAACTGGGTATTCATTCGGGGTTCACCATGCACAGTGACGACTATAAGTTGCGAAGGGAATCGAGCAGCTTTATACAAACGTTATCATGGTTATGGCGAAAGGTAATCGAGCTACGAAACGCGGATCGGCTATGGCGGACGGAGGTGGAGGGTGGAGAAAAGACATCAAAACACGTCCGTTGGCGAAACAACAAAACCGGGAATTGATTCGGGGTTCAACATGCGGCAACTGCGGCGTTATATCCTGCAGGTAGAGACAGGGAATCTGGGAATCTGTTCGGACATCGGACACAGAATAGGACAACTGAAGTTACAGAATCTTACCTTCGTCGTGCGTTGAGCGAGCGACCAACGTCGGAAGGATATGGATGTACGACCACCGAACCAGCTATGGTGGAGGGACATCGATGTAGGAAGAGCGAACCGGCTATGGCGAATGGAAATCTAGCCACGAAGAGTGAGCTACGGAGAGCGAACCGAACACAATGCGGCAACTGCGGACGGAGCGAAGAGCGAAGAGTGAACGGGCTATGGCGGAAGGAGGTGGGGGCTGAAGACAAAATATCAGAACGCGCGCGGAAGCGATAGCGCGACTTGACTTGTGGAGCGGCAACAAAAGGGATAGCACAAGGGTGGCAACGCCTTTTATACTTTCCTGCAACAGGCCTCGCGTCGAGATCAAGGTGGGGCCGTATCGATTCGCATATCGCACGCCTGGGCCCATAAGACGCCAGGGCCTATAAAAGGGTAAGGGCAGCTTGGGACTCGAAAGGTCAGAGGTACCAAAAATTCTCGGCCGTCGATCAACAATTTTGAACAGCGCAGATGAACGGAGCCACTTACATGCCAGAGGCCCCAAAATCTCCGTCAACTCCGGCGTGCAATGATATGACAATTCCAGAAAACAAGGGGCAGGCAAGGTCATTTTCGCAGTTGTAGTCTGGACCGTCGATCGGCATGATCCGACGCACGAGGTCAGGCGCAAGAATCCGGCGAGGCAGTTCGTTGCGCGCCGAGGCCAGGCGACGGTTCATTGCGCGCCGAGGCGCGGCAATTCGTTATGCGCCGAGGTCAAAAACACCGGGAATCTATAAGTTCCGGTGTCGCAATCATTGGGACATTTTGCAAATGTCAACGGCGTTGGATATACAAAGTCCGTAATCCATTCCAACGCTCGCCATTCACCATCGTCATCGATGCGCTTAGCTCATCGCCATCACGACCAAAGCTATTGCTATCGCTGCCATCGCTATCGCTGCCATCGCAGCGCTTGAGTGAATAGAAACGCGTTCCGTCGCTATCGCTGCCACCGCAGTGCTGGCCATCCCCCATCGCTATCGCTATCGCTAGCGCCATCTATATCGCTATCACTATCGCTAGCGCCATCGCTAGCGCCATCGCTAGTGCAATCGCTATCGCTATCGCTGCCATCGCTATCGCTATCACTAGCGCTAGCGCCATCGCTATCGCTATCGCTGCCATCGCTATCGCTAGCGCTGCCATCGCTATCGCTGCCACCGCAGTGCTGGCCATCCCCCATCGCAGCCGTCGCTCTCGCCTGACCATCGCAGCCCTGACAATCGCTGCCATCGCAGCGCTGGCTATTGTAACGCGACACAAAGCCATCGCTGCTACCGCAGCGCTGGCCATTGTAACGCGTTCCATCGCTGCGCCATCTTTCTCATCGGTACTCCATCTCTCTCCATCGGTGCGCCATCGCTCTCCACCGCAGTGCTGGCCATCCCCCATCGCAGCCGTCGCGCTCGCCTGACCATCGCAGCGCTGAAAATCGCTATCGCTCCCATCGCAGCGCTGGCCATCGCTATCGCTGCCATCGCAACGCTGGCCATTGTAACCCGTTTCATCGTTACGCCATCTCTCTCCATCGGTGCGCTCTCCACCGTAGCGCTGGCCATCGCTATCGAAGCCCTGGCCAGTGTTATCCCATCGCAGCGCTGGCTATCACTATCGCTGATTCGTTGGGCACCTTCGGGCCTTCGTGATCTCTTCTCCATCGCTGCGCGATTTCTCTTCATCGCCCCTGTGCGATCTCTCTCCATCGCCTCACGATATCCCTCCATCGTTGAGTGATCACTCTCCATCTCACTCCATCACTGCGCGATCTCTCTCGACCACCGGGCAACTTCCATCCCTGCGCCAGAGGCTCTCCATCTCTCCTGCGCGATCCCACCATCGTCATTGTATTGTTGTTTCAGGCCGCCGTCGGCGCAGCCGCCCATCACTGTGGAATCGCACGAAACAAGTGACAGGTATGCTTAACGAAGGTTTAACGCGATGGATGTCACTTTGATAATGGAACTGATGTTGTGCAACAACTAATCTTGGTCATCGCTGAGCCAACTCTCTCCAACGGTGCGCCATCGCTAACCATCGCTGTGCCTGCTCTCTCCATCGCTGCGGCATCGCTAACCATTGCTGCGCATTACAATGGCCATCTATGTCCTTTCTTCATTGGTGCGCCATCGCTAACCATCGCTAACCATTGCTGCGCGATCCCTCCCGACCTTTCTTCATCTATCTCCATTGTTGCGCTATCTTTCCCAATCTATCTCCATCGCTGCAATATCTTTCCCAATCTATCTCCACCGCCGTGCCATCTATGTCCTTCTCTCTCCTTCGGTGCGCCATCTTTCTCCATTGATGTGCCATCGCTAACCATCGATGCGCCTGCTATCTCCATTGCTGCGCCATGTTTCTCCATTGGTGCGCAATCTCTCTCCCTCGCCGCGACATCTCTCTCAATCAATTCGTGATCTCTTTCCCTTCCTGCGCCATCTACCTTCTTCCCCGGAATAAACAACGCACGATCTGTGGTTCGTACTACATGCAGAACAAGCCGGAAACAACTCGCACTTGTACTCGCAGTTTCGTAATGGAAATGCTCGTTTGCAAGTGCGAATTCATTCGCTCTTGAACCAACCAGCCCCCTAAATTTGTTACTGTTTAGTCGATAAGTC
>BFEA01000384.1:777093-791732 GCA_003427395.1 Chara braunii | reverse complement strand
CCCTAAATTTGTTACTGTTTAGTCGATAAGTCAGAATTAACTCGCACTTGTACCCCCAGTTTCGTAATGGAAATGCTCGTTTGCAAGTGCGAATTTATTCGCTTTTCAACCAACCATCCCCCTAAATTTGTTACTCTTTCGGTAAGTCAGAATTAACTCGCACTTGTACTCACAGTCTCGAAATCAAAGCACTCGAGAAGTAAAGTCGCGTCTCTTCTCGGCCCAAAAAAATGAAGTCCTTTTCTATTTGCGAGTTAACTCGCCACTGAACCAACCACGAAGGTAATTTCTTATTGCACGGCGTAATTGAAATGCTCGTTTGAAGTGCGAATTTATTGGCACTTGAACTAACCACGCCCCTAAATTTCTTGTTGTTTAGTGGATAAGACCGAATTGACTCGCACTTGTACCCCCAATTTCGAAATCGAAATGCTCGTTTCAAGTGTGAACGTATTCGCTCTTGTTCCAACCAGGAACTTAATTTCTTACTGTACGGTGAATAAGTCCGAATCAGCTCGCATTTGTACTCTCGCCAGAAAAAGTGCGAGTTTACTCGGACATATCCAAACCACTTGCACATTGAACGAGTGGGAGAGGAGTCGGACTTGAGATAGCACTTGAGCTTCAAATCAGGGTCCGACAAAACGATATGGATTCAAATGTTGATGTTCCACTGTTTTGTGATAAATATTAGAAATGCGAGTTTACTCCCTCTTGTTTATTTCCCTGACCTCGTCATACGTTGACATGATTTTCTTGTTGTACAGTTTTCGTGTGAATAGTCTCTTCAAATGGGTGTACAATCCGTCCACTGTGTCACGCCAACGCCACCGTCACGACAACACGGAGAAGACGATGTTCGAGAACGTAGTCCTTGTGACAGCAGCCCGGAAACTCTCTCTGATCGCCATTGCGGTTTGAAAAGGGAGTTCTCGATGTTGACCCGGACGAATCATTCAGGCTCGTCTACGACGTCCGCTCGGCGTCGTTTTGTTCGCTTTACCGACGTTCCCGACGGTCAGCGCGTATCTACAGCGCTAATCCCCGATAGTGAGGGTATTCGGGATGTCGAGATGTTTCCCGGTGGATGGATGTTCGTGGACACAGTTATGTGGCGTGTCCGAAACGACTGGATCAAAACTCGTGCGGACAGCGGGTAGACTGTCTGAAAGCATTGAAGTTACCCAACCCCTAGCATTTGACTACAATCGGTAGTTGGTGGGTAGACTTCTGCGGTACGCCCGATAGAAACGGATCTGATCGGAAACAGTGCGGTGCATTTGGTAGAAACGCGTCTGATAGGGAACAGGCAATGGAACGTGCGTAAGAGAATTGCATGTGAAGCCGGAAAAATTATAGCCACGGGTGCAATGGAAAATTGGCAGACTGGTTTTGTAGACACAGATTTCTACAGTTCATCGGAATCCTCCCAATCTGATTTGCCGAGAACGGCTCCCACGGACAAATCAAAATTCCTAGGCGCAGCGCATAGGTCCCCGACCAAAAGTCACCCTGGAACTCCCGAAGCAGTCCTTCAGGTTTTGTCTCATCCCCTACCTGGAGAAAGGAGAAGATATAATCGGAAAATTAGGCCGGTTAGAAGGTCAGAACATTCGAAGAGGGCCAAAAGTCGATTGAATGAAACTAACATTGCGCTCGTCCCGACACACAAATGTTGTAAGAACAAGTGTCTTCGGGTCTTGACCATTGACCATATCAAACCGGTGCGCGAAGCCTATTACGAAATGTCCCTCGAAAGGAGGATCGAGTGGTGGATGCAAACCCTCGACAATTTCACTATCCTCGACGGTGGTCTGGAAAGAGTCCAACCAGTGCAGTGCAAACGCCGTGTGTGAATCACCGGTTGGTGCAAAATAATAGGGATATGTCGAAACACATTTCGTCGTTATAGCAAGTGCAAGTCAGACGAGGTCGTCCGTGGACGGCATGGTCGATGGGGATTGTTGAACCCGAGACCGGAGTATGTGAGCATGCTGGCTCGCGTGACAAGGTTCGTGGAAGAACATGAAGATAATATGCCTAACGAAATGGTTGTGAGGGGGACCTCGCAGAGACCTAAAGTTAGGCTCCCTGCTTATTTCACAAAGCTCCTTGTATATGAGTCCATCAAGGCGGACTTGGAAGCGGCGGGTCAGACCGTCGTTTCGGAGCGAGTCTTCTACTCCATATGGAGGAAGTACTTGTGGCATGCCGACCTTGCCAAGTCCAACTCGTTCACAAAGTGTGGCGAGTGCGTCCGCCTTAGACAGGCCAGAGATAACGCCCTTCGCCTTCGTGACCGTAGGGATTTCGATGAAAAGCACCGCAAACACCAACTAGTTCAGGTCGCTCACCGTGCGGATTACGCTGACTGAAAACTTCGTTCCATTCTGAACCCCGCGGAACACCTCTGTCTTATAGTGGATGGAATGGATCAGAAAAAGACAACCATTCCTCACACCGGCATGTATAATTACTCCAAGGATCATCGACACGACATGATGATGAAAACGAACCTGACCGTGGTCGTAGCTCACGGCAGGAAACTGTCCATTTATGTTTACACGTATTTGCCTTTCTATGCGCACGGTTCCGATGGCACCATGACGTGCGTTATGCGGACTCTATGTGAGTTGCAGGCGTCGGGACAGAAATGGTCACGCCACCTCCGAATCCAGGCGGACAATTGCTGGAGGGAAAACAAAAACCAATACCTTATGTGTTTGGCCTCTCTTCTGATGAGATTCGGGATTTTCGAAGATGTCGAAGTGGGGTTCATGCTCGTTGGCCACACACATACCGACATAGACGCGCCTTTTAGTGTTTTCTCGAAAAAACCGAAGGACAACGATGCTTACACCATGAAGCAGTTGTTCTCGCTTATCGAGTCGTCGCACAAGATACAGCCGAAGTGCATTGAGCTTGATCACATTGTCGATTGGCGCCGGGTAGTGGATCGATACGTCGACAAAAGCATCGTCGGCGTGTCGAAACCGCATCTCTTCAAATTCTTCATGCGTGACGGCAGTCCCGTCATGGTGTACAAGAAGGATTGTACTGATGCGGAATGGATGCTGGAAGGCAGACCGGTTCACTGGTTCCCGGTTGTCGATGGGCAGTATGCAGGCCCTGCCTCCCCTCCATAACCATGTGTTATTCCCCGTGTCGTTAAAGACGATTTTCAGATGGCTCGTGACAGTGTCCAAAAATTTATGGACGTCCTCGAACAGCATAGACACATGTGGCAGACATATCGAAAGGAGGAGGTCGACAAGCGGGAGGATGCTTTGTCTTACTGGAAAGCAATCTTCGTCTAGGCGGACGATATGATCCAAAGCAAACGAAGGAGGCGGAAGAGGGTGACGAAGAGGATGTCCTCGGGGCGAACGAGCCCGAGATGTACCCTCACACCTTCTGGCCACAATCAGTCGAAACTGTGGAGGAAGTTCAAGAAACCGACCCTCCTTCGCCAGATGCTTCGCTGACATATGTAGAACCGACGGCGGGCCGTCCAAAAGTGGACTTCGACCCTCGACGCCATATAAACAAAGGTGATTTTCTGATTGTTAGGCCGCCTGATGAGGAACTGTCTCAAGGTGTCCCGTTCTGGGTTGGCAGAGCACAGTCTGAGGTTGTGGTCGACCGTTCCTCACCTCATTTCGGTTGTTTATGTATACAGTGGTGGGTGCCTACAGGTCACTCGTCCGATCTTCGCGAAAGGTACTCTGGCGCTTGGATGAAGAGGTGGAAACTTTCCACTTCGGATGAGGAACAATGGCAACGCACCGAAACCGTGGCTTATTCCTGGAGAAGACCTTTTCGCAAAGGGACGGATGAGAGCAAATTCGTGACAGGCCTAACAATACCGACATCCGTTTGCGAGAAAGCGCTTGTGGCCCTGGGGGAAGGCTGTCTATCCGGTCCGTCCGACGTACCCGTTTAGTTAAATGCGAACTGATTCGGATTTGTTAGCTACGAACTCCTTAACTGCGAACTAATTCTGGTTTCTTGTCCTGTAGGATGCATGACGACGACACAACATCGTGCGACGTTGTATACGAGACAACGTCCTACGAAACCTCGTCGTACGCGAGCGAGTATTCCTTTTCGATCGAGAATGTGGATACGGATCTTATCATCATGAACAAATGCATTTGGGCACGAGGAACGCTCAGTCTTGACAGCGATTATCCGCATATCGAAGCTGGGGTCGACCTCGACGGTTACATTGCACCCGAAACACGTGTTGTTGATGGACAAACTACAATAGTCCGTGATAGAGGATCAAATATGTGGTACCTCTACTGGAGTTTAGAAGAAGTCGAACTTTGGGAAGTTCCATCCAATCAGGAGGAGAAGGTAGACGTCGAGGATATGGTAGATTCCTGGGGCTCGCTGCGCTTCGAACAAGACTGGGATTGTATGGACGACCAACATGCTAAACTTTGCGCATGGTACTGCATCGGGAAGCCGCAGTTGCGTTTTCCTGTGATCATAGACTACCATGGCCGAGTTCGTCTGTTCAACCGTGGCACCCTTGTACTAACTCTTTTCACGACGGGCAAGCTTTGTGGTAAGCGAATGAGAGTTTTCTTCCTTGTGAGGGAACACTTTCGCGAGCCCACGTCCGCGGGTGCTCTGAAGCGCTTCCGTGATCGATTCGAAATAGATCCTTCGCTAGCAAAAGAGTTGAATCAAAGGGTTGACTGTTTGGTGCATGCCCAACTTCACTTCCTTTTCGGATTATGTGAGGAGATATTCTTCACGTTGGAACACAATGACAACTACAATGACTACACTCTTTGAAAAGTTTCGCATCACCGTTCGGGTGTCCAAACATTGGAATTCGTAGGTGGTAGGCGGAGACAGATCTATGACTGTCCTTACTGTGAGGATGGACACCAGTCGCCTTGACCTGCTATGTGAGCCTTTCCTATTTGGGGATTTCCACAACTCCGAGTTAGTTCGCACTTTGCTGCTGTACTCATAGGACAGCCTCGCGGTTCATCGACGACCTCGTTGTTGAAATTAGTCTGAGCTAACTCGTCATTGTTGTCATTTTTTCCACCCCGTGGTCTTCAATAGTAGAGTGAGTCTGACCGTTGCGCGCGAATTACGTGTTGGGAATGAGTCGAGATTGAGAGGTGGTTGCAAGACTTGCGCCGGATATGAATGAGTCGAGATTAAGAGGTGGTTCCGACACGAATGACGTGTTCGAAATACGACCACCCTGTCACGAAGGTGATCCAGAACCTGCCACTCGTGAAGAGATGACGGACGAGTGGCGCGTCCTCTGTGCAAAGCAGAGATGGTCAGACCCCGACATGAGGCACGTAAAGCTTTGTGCCTGGTTCTGCATGGGACAACCGGTTGTTCCCGCACCGGTCATCATAGATTATTACGGTTGCATTCGGGTATTCAACCGTAACACGACGGTCGTGACGCTGTTCACGACCGTGAAGGTTGACGGTCGAAAGATGAAAGCGCTTTTCATTGCAAGGGAGGAGTTCCGAGGAGTCGCCCTCAATTTTGTGCAAGCGTTTCGCAGCCCCACGGCCGAGGGTGCGCTCAGATGCTTCAGAGATCGGTTATCACACGATGCGGCATTAAGGAAGGAGCTCAACTTCAAAGTCGACTGTTTGGTGCACTCTCAGTTGCACTACCTTCTCGATAACTGTGACGAGATTTTCTGGAAAGTGGAACATAGGGACCACAACTTAGAGACTGTTTTTCGAGAGGAGGAATATCGTCTGTCGACGACCCATTATGTGTACGACTGTCCGTACTGTCGCAACGGACATCCTGCATATCTGTAAGGAAAATGGTCCCCAATAGGAGAGTAGTATGACCGTTCCACATGAATGATGTGTTGGAAATTAGTTGAAATTAAGCGGCGGTTGCAGGACTTGCGCTCACTTGCGAAGTTCGCATCTACTCTCACTTATCGACCCACATGAATGACGTGTAGAAAATAAGTCGGGATAAGACGGCGATTATAAAACTTGCGCTCTTTTGCGATGTGCGAACCAATTCCCAATTATCGAACCCTTTCGTGCATGTCAAGATCCTGTATTTGTTGCTTATGCGCTTGGGAGAATCGCAACTGACGCGCTTACTTGCATTTCTCCGCTGATGCAGAATGGATATCGGAACTTCGTCGCAGAGTAGGAACTCCTTAGCGCCGCAGATTGATCTGATCATTTTGTCGAAGAACATTTAGGAAGATATTGGACGCTCTGGTCTGGACCGTGACTACCTGCACCTCGAATATGATGTTGTCGGACGGGGAAATCCCTTCGTGGCAAAGTGCGAAAGAAGGACACCTTCGGATTTGCCGTGGTGTAGGGTCGAACTTTTGGTACCTGTACACTCTGATGAAGGATGTACAGGCATACCCTATCGGGTTGGATTCACTTCTGAAGAGGAACCCGTCCAAACTTCTAAGATGGTTGAAGCATGGCATATTCTATGTGAGAAACTTAAGTGGGCGTCGTTGGACAAGTTGCATCAAAAACTGTGTGCCTGGTTTTGCCTCGGTGATCATAGACTACTTCGGTCGAGTGAGGTTGTGTAATCGAGGCACCACCGTCGTGACGCTCTTCACTGCCGTGAAGGTGGACGGTCGACAAATAAGAGCTCTTTTTCTCGCAAGGGAGGAATTTCACGGTGTCAAAGTCACTTCTTTTCAAGCGTTTCACACATCCGGCCCTACTGGTTCCCTTGCACGGTTCAAAAACAGGCTCGCCATAGATCAAACACTCAAAGATGAGCTGCATTTGCGGGTCGACTGTTTGCAGCACCAACAACTTCACTACCTCTTCGATAGCTGCAACGAAATAAATTTCACAGTCGAACATAGGGACAACAAATTGCGATTTGTTTACCGCCATCTGGATTATTCACAGTGCTACTGCCCTTACTGCGATGCTGGACATCTACATCTTCACTAGCAGCGTTCTAAATTAGTTGCTTCGTGTTTTCTCTAGTGCGAATAGACTCGCTCTATGCTTACAGCCCATTGGATTCCATGTTCGCCCACTAACTTATCTATCGCTCATCATGCCCCATCCCGTTCGGTATACCCCGTTGCATGATGAAGTGTCTATCTAATCACGAGTTCATTCACACTTTGCCAACATCAGTCGGTCTCAACTTCGCCGTTTACCTACCTCTCCGTGTATGACAAGGTGGAATGTTTGACACCCGCAAGGGCGCTGTTCTTTCTTCTGATGCAGGATGTCGTCTGCAAGTTTCAGTGGGACGGTCGTTGTCAGAGACCTCGGCTACTGTGAAAGTCTGCGAAGTGCAGTTGTTGCCGCAGCTGAGAACATTTATGGTTTAGAGTGGTTTGGCAACATTGGGCTTCCCAGATACCGCTACCTTCCGGTCCCCGAAGACGTTCGAGCTCGTGTCCAGCCGTCTGTTTCGCCCCCGCCTACCCCAACTTTTCAGTACATTGTGATGGCCACGCTACGCGACAGGCCCGTCTTCAGAATTGATTTCTACATTGCGTCCGAAGGGGGGTCGAGAAGTTGTTTGTATTATTCGTACGTAACCAGTACATCTTTCGATAGAATGCCTGAAGGTTGTGAGCCTGCCATTACGTTTTTCCTAACGATCTTCATCATGCATATCGCCTCGTGCTTGATGGAGAATTATTCCTCGTATCCGGCATGAGAGAAGATGATGACAGTCCACCGTTCTGGGGAGACCGTTGTCCGTTCCAAATCCGTCACTGGAGCGATTTGAATCGAGTACTAAGAGATATACTCGTGCACGACTTGCCGAATACCGAACCAGATCTTCAGGCCCGAATTCCCGAACCAAGTCCTTTTAATCGAGTTCAACATAGACGAGAGCAACGACGACGATCGCGGGAGGCTACTCGAAGACTGTACATGCTGCTACCATGAAGATCGTGCTAACTCTTTTCACGCGACGCACGCTACGAAGATACTCATCGTCTCAGGATATTCGGATTCTATATGCGATTAGACTCGCATTTATCACCTCACTCCTTTTGCAGTGGGTCTGGCCCTATCACGTTGTGGACATCATGTCGGGCTTGGATGAGCTTCTGTGTGGGACTTGTGTAGGCAGGTGAACATCGTGTCGGGTTCGGATGACCTTTTGTCCAATGCAGGACTTTGGCACGAATCAGCGTTTGTGTAGGTCTTCGACTTGAATCAGCTTTCGTGTAGGACTTCGGTTGAACTTGTGTTCGGCATGTTCGTATTAGAGGTAGGGTTTGTTTCAAGTGTAATGCAGGACTTTTCGACTTGTGGCGACAAGGGCGTGTCTTCTGTTGATAAGGGCATGTCATGTAGACTATACGACATGGGCTTGAATGATTTTTAGAATGCCTACAAGTGCCTTACAACGTGTCCTTCAACGATTTTTGGAAAGGCTCCATGTACTTTGTGAATTTTGAAAAGCTTCCGTGTACTTTGCAATTTTGCATTGAATTGTTTTTGGAAACGCCTCTGTGCACTTTGCAATTTGCCATTGAGTGATTTTTTTGCATTGAATGATTTCTGGAAACTCTCCTTGTGGTGTGCAACTTCACCTTTAGAAAAACACTAGGCAACTTGAAGGCGATGACAAGAGTTACTTATAGGAATGGATATGTATCTTCTCCACACAAAGATTTGATGACATTTTCACCCGGTAATATACAAATGACAAGCCAACGTCCATATTAAATCATCGCGCCGATGGTGTGCGCACCTGCTTCTCCATCTAAGTGCGAGTTCATTCGCACTTCTGGTGTGAACCCCGAGCAATTCCCTCGCACTTTGCTTCAACTTGACCTTCACAAAAACAACAGACAACCTTGCAAATGTTCCGATCTCTCATCTTCATGTGATGGGATGCATGCATGTTTTCGATAAAAAGATGCTCGTGTCAAGGAGGGGATCGAACGAACCGCCGGTAAGCACCTGCACATCACGAAGCAAGAGCACGTCCCAATTGGAACATCGTCGGGTTCTTGCGTTGTCGACTCCCACATGATGACTACACGGAACAGCGGCAGGATGACCGGTCTGCCTCTCCGATGTGGATTTAACGGTGGATTGCGTCAAATCTGCTCTCATAGATCCACACCGGGGATGGGGGCCGGGATCCGACCACAGTTTGCTTGTAAGACATCATATGATGTGTCGATATACCCGACATCCAAAACTGCTTGGTGAGCATCTAGTGCTACGCCAATAAGTTTCAAACACGGTCGCAAAGTCCCCTACGAATGTTCGTTGTCGGTTCCTCACGTCGTCGATTCCCACGTGATGAGTACAGTAAATAGCGGCAGGATGGCAGGTCCCCCTCGCCGGAAGGGATCTAACGGTGGATTGCGTCAAATCTGCTCTCAAAGATCCACACCGGATAGAAGGTCCTGCAATCAGCCACTGCTTGCATGTAAACATCATATGATGTGTCCATACGATCAAGATCCAAAACAGTTTGGTGAGCATCTAGTGCTACGCCAAGAAGTTCTGAACACGGCCGCAAGGTCCTCTAAGAATGCTTTTAGCACTACAGACCTCGGACCGCCGAATGTTTGGCACTTCCTGAAGGTGGTCATTTCATCCGATGCAGAAGGCTCGTGATCACTTCCATTGCTTGTATACGTGTCGATGGCTGCTCGGCGTTGCATACATGTAGTGTTGTTTGACACTTCCTTGAGGTGCTCTGTCGAACACCGATAACTGCGATTTGATTCGCTGTTCAACAAGAGTCTCTCTCTCTCTCTCTCTCTCTCTCTCTCTCTCTCTCTCTCTCTCTTTCTCTCTCTCTCTNTTCCTCACGTCGTCGATTCCCACGTGATGAGTACAGTAAACAGCGGCAGGATGGCAGGTCCCCCTCGCCGGAATGGATCTAACGGTGGATTGCGTCAAATCTGCTCTCAAAGATCCACACCGGATGGAAGGTCCTGCAATCAGCCACTGCTTGCTTGTAAGCATCATATGATGTGTAMATACGATCGACATCCAAAACTGTTTGGTGAGCATCTAGTGCTACGCCAAGAAGTTCTGAACACGACCGCAAGGTCCCCTAAGAATGCTTTTAGCACTAGAGATCTCAGACCGCCGACTGTTTGGCACTTCGTGAAGGTGGTCATTTCAACCGATGCAGAAGGCTCGTGATCACTTCCATTGCTTGTATACGTGCCGATGGGTGCTCGGCGTTGCATACATGTAGCGTTGTTTGACACTTCCTTGAGGTGCTCTGTCGAACACCGATAACTGCGAATTTACTCGCTGTTCAACTAGAGTCTCTCTCTCTCTCTCTCACCTGCCATGCCCGTTGATGTACCTCTCACCCGGCTGGGTGCAGTGCGGCCGTGCGGTGGTGGTCGTGTTCAACAAAACGCCCGTCATCGGAGTTTCGACGGACGTACTTGGGGAGCATGGTTATTTTCTTTCCCTGTGATCTAGGTGTATGCATTTGTTGATTTTTTCGTTGTTGCCTGCAGGGCGTTTGCCGATCGCAATGGCCATCTCGGAGTGGATAACCCCGGGTCTTTGGCGTGAGCGCATGGCATACCCTTTTCCACCATGCTCGCTGCGCGTCTCCGGCAGTGGAAACTCCATTGTTATTGACGGTGCGACAAGAGACGACTTCGAGTATGATCCTTGGATGAGGGTCGTCTCGTTCACTTCCCCTGGACTCGTGGAAAGAGGACCAGTGGGACGAAATGCTCAGGGAGTGTCTGTGCGGGGACGACTACAAGTTCGCAAATATGTGCGAGTTCGGGAGTTTCATTCCGGTGCCTAGAGTTGTGCTCAGTTCAGTTCGGTGTCGTCGCTTGAGTGCAAAGCTGAATATTGCTCGTCATCACAATATATTGGCCTGCAACGTCGTGACCACTTCGCCGCGCACATGGTCCCGTGCGCTGAAACACGAGTTGCTTGCCTGTGCACGACATTCCGAGTTCCTCGATGAGTACCCGTTGCGCTCTCCAGGGCTGTTGCCTCGAGCGGTTTCCTACTGTTGCGTTAGATTGCGTCTCAGAAAGTTATTCTTATCTAGGGTCCTTTGCGTCGCGTGTTCGAATCGGAATAGGACCTTGACTGACGTTGTGGTCTACGTGTCCAGGAATGAGTTGCACCTCGGGAGAGACGGGATGGGTTTGGTCACAAGAGAATTCGAAGGGACATGGGATTTGGTAATCGGGGGTAAGGTGGACGATGTGGACGCATGGCGTGAGGTTGAAGCTCGAGCGTCCTCTCTATGGGATGCTATAGGCAGGTCTCTGGACGGAAGGACCGGGTTCATTCGCATGAAATATATTTCGATGTTCGCGGAAGATGCTCCAGTTCATGCGCCGCAGTGTCTTACGTCCGGGTCGCCTGTTCGAACTTTGAATGAACGCATGTACACACTGGCCTCTCGTCATCGGTAGAAGTGAAAGTTCTGAACGGATGTTATGTATCGTGTCCATATTAAGAAATGACGATAATGTCATCCGGTAATACAAAAAGGACACGCCGATTTCCTTATACATTACACACATGAGCTCATGGTGTGCGCACCTATCTCTCCATCAAAGTGCGAGTTCACTCGCACTTGCTGTGTGCACCCCGAGCATTCCACTTCAGTGGTGTGACCACCTAGCTCTCCATCTAACTGCGAGTTCACTTGCACTTGTGCTCTGAACCCCGAGCAATCCGCTTAAGTGAATGTCATGAATCTATATTGCGAATTCGCCCATGCAAAGATTTGATGACATTTTCATCCAGGAATATACAAACGACAAGCCAGTGTCCATATTTAATCATCACTCTCATGGTGTGCGCACCTGCCTCTCCATTCGAGTGCGAGTTCACTCGCACGTAATTGAGAATTCACTCGCACTTTGCTTAAGTGAGGATTTTGTCGATATATAGTACGGGGCGTGACGATTGAGTGTTGGCCGCACCAGGGGACTGTGTGCGTGATGTGTAGGGAGCGTAATGTCGTCGAGACCTTCGACAAGCGTCAGCATGAGTCCCCAGACGCACATGCGCTTGAGTCCCGAGACGCACATGCGCTTAGCAAGACCGTTTTCACCTTGTGCGAGATCGGTGCGTCATCATGACGGTCAAACGTGGATCGACGGAGCAACCAAGGAGGACTTCGAAGAGGACCCATGGATGACAGTCGTCCCGTACATGAACCTGCATCTCGACGAATGGAACGATAATGATTGGAAGGCGATGGAGTGTGCATGCCCTTGGGCAAGCCATTACAAGTTTGCCAACATGTTGAAGTTCGGGAGCCTCATTACACTGCCTGATGGTGTCCTCCAGCCAAAGATCCGGGTCGATAAGGGTAAACCGATCCGCTACCGTACCAGCTTCAGAAGTCGCCTCGGCTGTGAGTACATCACATCTTCGCCACGAACTTGGAGAAATTCGCAAAAGCAAGAGTTGGTGGACTGCGCTCGTCATTGTTCATTCTTGGAACACTGTCAGGTCAGATGTTTATCATTGTGGCATGAGGTGGAAGAGAAAGTGTCCGACATACGAGACTGTATAGGGAATTCCTTAGCACGACCAGGAGGGTTTGTTAGGATGAAATACATGTCCGTGTTTTCGGAGAATGCAACAGTCGACGAGCCGCAGATGCATGTGTATGGCTCATCTATGAATGCTATGTATGACTTCCGTTCACGACCTCGTCAGCGGGAAACCCCGTATGTCACAAGATACGGACGGGTGGTCAGACCTTGTGTTTAAGGGAAAACATGTTAAAATACAATCTTGTGGAACATGATGTGCATGTGCATGTGCACCTTGGAATGGTGGATATGAAGTAGTAGATAGAGACGCGAGAGGCAAAAGTTGCAATAGGTGCGAGAGGCAATGTTTTATTGACTGATTTTTTGCTTTGAATGTTTTTTCGGAAACAACCCCTGTCTACTTTGCAATGTGCGGTTCAATGATTTTTTTCATTGAACATTTTTCGCAATTCTGCGTGCTGTGTTTACGTCTACGAAGGTGCAATGTTAGGAAAAGACTACGCAAGTTGCGAGTGTTTCCATCTCGACGTTGTGGGGACAAGAGTAAATGTTCTGAATGGATGTTATGCATCTTGTCGGATGTTATGCATCTTGTCCATGCAAAGAAATGACACGCCGATGACCTTGCAAGTGTTTCGATCTCTGATGTTCATGCCATGAGATGCATGCACGTCTTACAGTCCTGAACATGCTCATGTCAAGGAGGGGATCGATGTTTGCGATGACAAGAGTGAATGTTAGGAATCTATGTTATTGATTTGTCCATGCAAATGACAAGCCAGCGTCCGTATTGTATCACCGCGCTGGTGGTGTGCGTTCATGTTGTACCCCGAGCAATCCGCTAGTTGTCCATGCAAATGTACAAGAACTGCTAAGTTGCGGGACATGGAGTTCAATTTTGTTTCTTGAGTGCGAAACTGTGCTCGAAACAGATCTAAATCCAACAGGAAGTCCCACCACAGACCATCAAACCTTGCCCCGGTGGCGGACTTCAACATCCAAGACTGCCCAGCAACTGCTAACCGGCGGCAAGCAAATCCACACCCAGCATCAAGGTTCCCTTAGATTGCGTGGTCATCCGCACAGACAGCCAACGACTGTTTGACGCTTGTTGAAGGTGCTCAGTCACCAAACCGATATCTACGAATTGATTCGTTATTTAACTTGTATCTGTCAATGTTTTTCCTGGTTAAAGCAAGGAGTTCTCTCTCTCTCTCTCTCTCTCTCTCTCTCTCTCTCACGACCCGGAATCAGATTTCGCATCAAGATTCCCTAAGAGTGCTAATGGCAATCCACACAGACAACCAATGACTGTTTCACACTTCTTTACGCTGCTCGATCGCCAAACAGATCAGGAACCAGCATCAAGGCCCCCTAACAGTGCTATTGGCAATCGGCATCGAGAGCGAACGACTGTTTGCCTCTTCCTTCAGGTGCTTTGTCGAACACCACTAACTCCCGAATCATTCGGTGTTCAACTACTATCTATCAACCGGAGAAGGGGGTCCTTCCGGGAAGATAAATGGTGGACACATTTGTTGCAGGGGTACTGTCGGGTTGCGGGTTCAACTTGCCAAATGTCGTGCACCAGGCTGGGTGCTCCGCCCGACCACAGTTGATGGGTTCAGTCCATCAACTTGCAAGGTGTCGAGCGCCGGACCCCTGACCTTTTATGGAAAACAGGCCCCACAAACCCTACAGGATGCCCTTTCGAGTCGTGTACTGTCTGTCGCAGTCGTTGGCAACACCTAGCCAGGACAACATTGTCAAGGTGTCATACAAAGAGCCCCTGCCCTTTTTTACACTGTGTTAATATTGATAACGACTATTCATGTACGAAGGGCTCAAAACGCCCCACCGCTACATTTGTCATGTCAACACCTCAAATGCTGACGATTTGTCCGCACTTAAAGTGTCGCATAATGCCCTAGTGGGCCATATACTCAGTGTTTATTCGCAGTCGAAATAGTTCATTGAGTTTCGTGCTTTGCTTATATCCCATTCAACAGAAACGACCGCAAACCTAGCCCCGGTTGCAATTAAGCATCAAAGACTGCCCAACAACTGATAACCTGCGGGACCTGTAGTTCAATTATGTTTGTGGGGTGCGAGACTCCGTTCAAAACAGATCCCGGTC